>CM068374.1:343656415-344256415 GCA_034769895.1 Magicicada septendecula | reverse complement strand
TGGTTGTCTGGGTACCAAAACAGCGCTTCTATGAGATCCCCGCTGGGCAACGTTGTGTCTTGTATGGACATCCGTATCCAGGGGCGGATCTTTATAAAGGCTTATTGGGCTTCAGCCCAGGGCCCCGTGGATATAAAGGGCCCCCAGCCCCAATAGAAGACATCGGACAATATTGTGAATTAAAAAAATCTATCATAAGGTTGGCAACACAGAGATCAATTAAGCCGTGTGCGCGCCTATCGAACGGAACGGGGGATTCCCCGTGGCTTATTTTGGTTGTATATCCTCGTGTCTTAATAGCGGGGGACTCCCGCCGCTTGTTTTCGGTGTATTTTCTCGCAAACGCACTCAGTCTCTTTGCAGTCGAACAGGCTTCATGCATTAATTGTTGGCGGGTAACAAATTTTTTTTTCGCACTTCTCTACTCGTCGTCAAAGTGACAAACTAAGTGTTATTGTTTATAGTGTACTGTGTTTAGTGTTTAGTTTACTAATAAGTTGAAACTTAAAGGTTATAAAGATCGGACCTTTCTCTTATTTTAGTTATAATTGAAAGTAATCAGCAAATCCAGTGATCTTATATAAAATTTCCTGTTTTTGGTAAGTACGTATTACCATTATTTATTACTAAGCAATATAATTATTTAATTATACTGTAAGTAGGTACAATAACTTTCAATAATTGGAATAACTCATTAGATTAAATTATTAATTCAAATACGGATTCCATTTCTTGACGGAATCTTTTGAAGTTTTGAATTAGAATTTTCAAAATACTACTCATTTTTTTGTATTTTTCTTGCGATTAGAATTTCATGTTCTTAAAACTACAAAATATATTTTTTTTTCACTGATATTAAAAATATTATTTTATATTAAAACTATAAAAGTCAAAATTATGTTCCCTTATCAGTACCGAAATATTTTTAAAATATTACTAAAAAATATGTGCAATATTTCTTTAATATTTCAAAATATTTTATAAATATTTTTTCAATATTATAATGTCCGCGAAAAAAGATGGAAAAAATATTTCTTAGAAATATTTTCAAAATATTCTCAAAAAATATTTATAAAATATTTAAAAATATTGGGCGTTGATAGGGTATTTTATCGTCAAACAAGGCGTCTTGAAAATTATTTTTTATTCCAAACCTGTCGAGTAGGATATCAAAATCAAGGGCTTTAAGTAGCGATCACAAAATATATAATTTATCAAAATCGTTTACTTTTCACTTATAAACTATTTTACACTTTAATAAATTTATTGCTTATCGCAGTCAGCTTTAAGTTTTTTCAAAAACTGTTACTTGTTGTTTTTACCTTATTTTTCAATAATAAATGAACTCTAATCAATTTTTAATGAACTTTTGTGAATCGCTGCACTCATTACAAAGTATCAAAATGTTAAGAAAGGGATAATATTACAACGATATCTCTATTGTTATGTTTATGTTCAGAAAAATATCAAGTTCTTTGTTTATTTTCAGAAAAATATCAAAATCTTGTTTTACAACATGTTTACTAGAAAATATAAAAGTGGAGCTGAAAAACGAAAATTACAATCAGATCGAGAAAAAGAAAGAAATAAATGTGCAAAAATTGAAACTTTTTTAAATTAGAAGATAAAAACGAGAATGTAATAGCTACATATCCGTTGACAAGTGAAAAGGAAGAGACCTTATCCGAAGAGAATCTAACCGAAGGAAAATCGCAATACCAAGAAAAAAATACCAGTGATGAAAATGTGCAAGATCTTGCCTACCAGCAACCCTCTGATCCCTCTGAGAACGATATTGTTGTTCAGCAAGAGGACAGTCATACCGAGGCGGAAAGAAATTTAACAAATATAGGCTTCAAGTTTGAGAAATATGTTGACGTGGGCCGGTGGCCAGTATTGCTTAATAATGAGTTTATTCAAGACATCCTCTCACATGAAATAACTGACTTCCAAAATAAAGAACCGAAAAATATATATTCAACTTCAATAAAGAAATACAAAGAACAAAACAGATCATTTTCAAATAGGTATTTTGTTAAGAAAATGAAAAATAGCCAATTACTGGAAAGGTCTTGGTTATGTTATTCAACCAGTGTCGGTAGTGTATTTTGTTTGCCTTGCAAACTTTTTTCTAAAACCCCTTCTCAATACACAACCGGATTTTCTGATTGGAAACACATAGAAACTTGTTTAGAAAATCACGAAAATTCTGATGAACATAAGAATTCAATGTTAGTATGGTTGACACGAAGAGAAAATAAGTCTGTTTTAGACAAGCAGCTTCAGGAGCAACTAAGGAAAGAAACAGAATATTATCACAATGTCCTAAAACGGGTTATTGCAGTAGTCAAATTTTTGAGTGTAAGGGGCTTAGCATTCAGGGGTTCTGAGGAAGTATTTGGTTCTCCACATAATGGTAATTTTATGGATGCTTTGGAGCTATTGGCAGAATTCGACCCATTCATCCGTGAACATATCGAACAAAGAGAACTGCGACCAAAACCGATAATATCGTATTTATCAAAAACAGTATATTAAGAAATCATTGAGATTATGGGCAAACAGGTAATTAAGCAAATTATAACTCAAATAAATAACGATGACACAAAGTACTATTCAATTGTGATGGATTCTACCCCAGATCTGTCTCACAATGATCAACTTGCTATTGTATTACGATACTGTTTTCGGGGAAAAGTGTATGAAAGGTTCGTATCGTTGATTAAAATTAGTAGTCATACTGGCTTACATTTATTTAATATTCTACAAGAGTTTTTAGAAAGAAATGGACTACTACTGGATAATTGTAGGGGGCAGTCTTATGACAACGCTGCTATATGGTGGGTCAATACAATGGTCTACAAGCACTACTAAAACAAAATAATAAATCCGCAGATTATGTGCCGTGTGCTGCGCATTCCCTTAACCTAGTTGGTGAAGAATCTGTTAAGGTTGCAACTAAAATTGTGAACTTTTTTGGAGTTGTGCAAAAAGTATACGTTTTCTTTTCCGCTTCGACCCACAGGTGGGAACTGTTCCAACGTGAAACAAAACTAAAATTTACTTTAAAAAGTTTGAGCCAGACCAGATGGTCTTGTCACTATGATGCAGTTAAAGCTTTAAAAAATAATTATGATGACATTTTGAAAATTTTCAAAAGTTTTAGTGAAAATGAGGATGAGAAAGTTGATTTTCGAAAAGAGGCAGAAAATTTATTTAATAAACTGACGAAGCTCGATACTGCAATTTTAATAATTTTTTGGGAAGAAATTTTAGAGAGATTCAATTTAGTTAGCAAAAAATTACAGAGCCCTGGTTTAGATATTTGTGAAGGCAATAAGTTAATTATATGATTAAAAGAGTTTGTAAGTAATATACGGCACCAATCAGATCAAAAACTAAAGGAATACGAAGAGAAAGCTAAAAAGTTAAGTACTAGTGTGAGAACAGAATACAGTGACATAAACAAGAGACGCATTACTTTAAAATTTTCAGATAAATCTACAGACAAAGTCTCAGTATACGGCGCAGAAAAATTTAAAAGAGACACGCTAAACGTTGCATTGGATAAGCTGATCATGGATTTAAATAGAAGAAGCCAAGTCTATGAGACATATAGCAAGAAATTCAAATTTTTAATGGATTTGCAAGACAAAAATATGGAAAACATCGATCTGGAAAGTGTACGTAATATTGTTGATTATTATTCAGATG
Organism: Magicicada septendecula; assembly: GCA_034769895.1. Classification (NCBI taxonomy): domain Eukaryota; kingdom Metazoa; phylum Arthropoda; class Insecta; order Hemiptera; family Cicadidae; genus Magicicada; species Magicicada septendecula. Next base: position 344,252,701 of record CM068374.1, on the reverse strand, counting down.
ACGTAGACGAACATTTAGTGAATGAGTGCATTCAGTTAAAATCTTACTTAATACAGTCTAAGCCAGAGTCTTACACCTCTTGCAGTGAAATTTGTATGCTAATTTATGAAAAGCAACTTGCTGATGTTTTCCCAAATTGCTATACTATCTTGAAAATTTTTTTAACGTTGCCAATGACTAGCTGTGAAGCGGAGCGCTCTTTCTCCAGGATGTCGTATATAGAAAACAAATACAGGACAACAATGTCGAACGATCGACTAAATCATTTATCAGTTCTTTCCATTAATTTTGATTTAACTAAGGAGTTACAATGTGATAAGCAAATAAAAGAATTTGCGGCACAAAAATGCAGAAAGGTTGCTTTATAATTTATATAACATGATTGCACAAAACCTGTTGATTTCTTTTGCAATAATATCTTACAATGCTGTTTATGTGTCTAAGTCATATTAAATAAATCTAATAATTTATTATATATATTGTCCTTCTTTTCTATACTGTGTACCTAGTACATCATTATCTAAAACCGTTTTTTTATTGGCAGTTAGTTGACAATTTAGACAGGCCCCTTAGTAGTATTAGCCCAGGGCCCCACAAACTCACGGTCCGCCCCTGTCCGTATCTTTACATGGTATAACGGCAAAGTCCGTTGGTCTCCTTTCGAGGAGAGGATTCCAGCCCCTCTCGCTGACATATCCAGCGGGAGGAGAGCGGGGATTTTGCATAGGTCTTCCCTGGGAAGCGCATGTGGTTTGACAGTCGGGTGGACATAGTATAAGAGGGTCCCTTCGGCGAACTATAATGAGGCTTAAATATCTACCAATAGTGGACGTTTCCCCTCTCCCAACAATTCATGTCGCCAGTGACATCGATGTGCAGGGAGACCGAGTCGTCACCTTGACTCGGTCCCACTACCGCAATACAGACTTTGTGATTGTGAGTCTCAAACGAAACCGCTGTACCGAGCCTGCGGCACAAAAATAATTATCACCAAACAATAATATCCTATTTTGTACTAAAATATGTTTTCCTACTTTGTTATCATATTTTCGTGTCCAAATTTGGTATGTTTAAAAATATTCAGAATTAAAATAAAGAGGAATTCCAATGTACACATGCACTGCACAATGGAAATGCGTGAAATGACTCATTGTTATAATTAAATTGTAGTAAGCGTGTTCAGTAGCCACTGATTTACGTACAGAATTTATAACCGTGAAGACAATGAAACGCCCGCCCTGCTCCGTGTCAGACTATGGTGTGTGTGTGTTTGTCGTTCCAAGTAACAATTGTTTTTTTTTTCATGGTTGTCGGATTGTTACCATATAGTGTATCATTATTTCCGGTTAGTTCGCGTCTGCTTTCTAATTAAATGTCGAAACCAAGCACCGTGTTATAAGTAAAATTAAAAATATTTTGTTTTTTCAATTATATCGCGCAAGTGATAATTACAGACTATTAGAAAACAGTTGTCCTTTTGGTGGGTTCCTGTGTACAGAAGAGGAGAAAGCATGGGTACAGTAGCAGTACGAGAGAGAAATTGAACTTCTCACGCGCGGGATACGGGCCAAGTGGTGCTTCCTGGCAGTCACCACAACCTCAAATATACATTACTGCCACTATAACGTTAGTCATTGTATCTATCGCACATATCACTATCCTGCATATCATAAAAGGTCACGAAAAATATTGATCAACCTTCAGATAATCACCTTCGCATAGGTAATGAGTCAGTGCTACTCCTCGTGTATTTATTCCTTCATTATAAAGTGCGCGCGCGCGCGCGTGTGTGTGTGACATTGTGATATTATTCAATATAGTTTCTTCTGCCTATATATAATATTCTATATATAGCCTATACAGTATATATATACAAGTTGTATATTATATATATTCCGCAAGTTGTATATTATATATATGTATATATATATATATAATATACAACTTGCGGAAGAAACTATATTAAATAACATCATAATATTATATAATTGCTGCAAGAGTTACTATAGATAATGATGAATATATAGTATTCCTTTGTAAGTAACTCGTTGTGTTTCCTGCAGGTCTCCTATGTAATACCTTCAAATAAATACACTGCAAGTAGGTTTACTTTCACCTGACGCACGTTTCACAGAAATTGTTCTGTATCTTCGGAGGTTTGTTTGAATTGTAATTGAATATATCGCTTACGATTACAATTACAATATTGTAAGTGAAACATTCAATTACAATTCAAACTTTATCTTATATTCTTATATATCTTATTTGAAGACATATATAGTGGGACGCGAATTGTGCAGATAGACCATTGCAAAACTGAATCCGGGTACCAGAAATCCGGTTAATTATAATTTTTCTAACTTAACTTGGATACTATTCTTTAACGTATACGGGATCTTAAACTGAATTGAAAAATACAAAACTACAGAAACACGTTTTATTTTGTACAATTAAAAATTCCAACAGGAATTATGATGAAACCACGAAATAGTACACAGTAATTACATAACATCGCATGAAACCAAAGAAAAGCGTTTTTATGAGTAAAAAACTTACAATTATAAAAATTGCTCACGACAGTTCATGAAATTGGTTTAAAATTGACTATGTACAAAAAACATCAATTCATAAAAATGTACAAACGTTCATAGTAATATCCTCCTCGTACCACATAATCATCTTCAACCTGTTTTATAAGCAGCCTACGAAAAAACAAAGGATAATGATGTAATTTGTATTGAACTACGTTCTGGTATGAATCAAAAAAAGTTTGTTATATCTTAGTCACTTATGTTATGTTTATTATAACTTAGTCATGCATTTCTATATTCTAATTTACGTGTTTCTATCGTTCATTTTAGATGTAAACTTGTGAACAGGCAAATTTAGTCCTAAATTTGTACAGTAATATGAGTACAAAGCATCCATAATGCACCGATTTAACGACAAACGTCGGATATTTACTTATACTGTCTTCTTCTTCTTCTTCTTCTTCTTCTTCTTCTTCTTCTTCTTCTTCTTCTTCTTCTCCTCCTCCTCCTCCTCCTCCTCCTCCTCCTCCTCCTCCTCCTCCTCCTCCTCCTCCTCCTCCTCCTCCTCCTTCTTCTTCTTCTTCTTATTCTTCTTCTTCTTCTTATTCTTCTTCATTGCCACAACAGACACATGTAACTGCCTTTGGCCTGCTCCACCACTGTAGCCCATTTATTCCAATCCTGAGCGTAGCGTATTCCAATAAAAATCTGTACGGTACATTATGAGTTATTACGGGTATTTAAAATTTTCCTATATTTCACGTTCTTCTTTACGTTGAAGTTGTGTAACGCGCGCATGTTTGTAGAAATAGCAAAACGAAAAATTGTTTCTTTTGATACCGTACATAGATAACAAGATATTTTTTTTTAATATTGCAGAAATAACATAAAGTTAGCCATTTAAACAAGTACAAAAACTGATATATTTGCTACGGTACCAGGGGCTACGGTATATAGGCTACGGTAGCCAGGGGCGGACTGTCTGAGATATCCAGAATATGTTTAAAAAAGTGCTCATACCAGAGAATTCCCTTTTTCGAAATTTTCAGGAAGGCGGTTCCACTGGACCCTCTAAAGTAATAGTCATATATGAACTATGCCTAATTATACGATTAATCGTAGACGTTTCCTTCTGACGAATCTGCTTAATACATATATTCCTTTTTAATAATAATTAATTTATAATAATTAATTGTTATTGTAAAGCAATGAATGTTTACCAGTCATTTAGTATGCCGGTAATGTTACCTAATTTCCTTCATTCGATCGTTATGAATTCATCGTATTCATCGTATGAGTTTAACGTACGTATGAGGTGATTCCTATCACCAGGTACCACCAAATGACTGTTAACGTCAATACGTAATTTACATTATCAACGCTAATTCGGAAAACTTGTTCGGAAAACAATATTTCTGTACTTTGTAGTCACGTACACCATACAGTACGTGTATATACATCGTATCAGTAACTAATGTAACATCTGACAAAGACAGACAGACAGAAGATGCACGGGTCCATGCTTTGCGGGCGTTGTCTGAGCCGGAGCCCTGTGAACGACAGATTCAAACGGTTGCAGCGCGGTCGTTCGCTCGGCACAAGGAGTGCGGACCTCCTACATACGATTGGTGTGTATGAGAAGGCTTCGGAAATATTGTTTCAGCCTATCGACACGCCGAGGACGCGCGACTACGAAGCTCCTTAGTCCACCGCCCGCGGGAGCTTAAAGAAGCGCCGGTATGGTCGATAGGTTTGACTCCCCATAACCGAGTCGGCCGTAACGATCGGTTGCCACCCCAGGCCGTATGGCTCCCCCAATTAGGAACTTGCACACCTCGCGGTTTCCCAAGCCCAGCTGTTCGGCCCAGCGAAGCAGCAAAGCAGGTGCTAACTGTATGACTGTCTGACTGCTCTGGCACACCTGGTTTGCAAACCTGGCGGCGGGTTGCCTGGATTCAAGCATGTTCAGAGGGTGGTGGACGTTTCCGTGGGGTTCTTAAAGAGTGGTCGTTTAGTAACGCCCGAGCGCGTCTGATGCTTACTGGGGGCGGACCATTGTCCATACGAGCCAGTTGGCGAAGGTTCTGGAAGAAGGATTCGCCGGGCTTTGCGAACAAAGTAGTTGCCAGGGACCAAAAAAAACACCTATAGGGTAGCAACTCGAAGGCCCCGATGTAGAGCGTCATTCCTGATATACCACGGAGTCCCCGAGAGGAACCGGAGAGTTTGATTTTGGAAGGTTGATAAACTACGCTTGTTGGTGGGCAACTGGAGAGGCCGCGGCAGACACAAAATCAGTTTAGTGCGGACAGCCAGGCGGCTGTTCCACAAAAGCATGGGGAAGAGCTTGGCATATGACGGCATCGGGTCGTGGTAACATACGAATAGGAAACCTGAACGTTAGACGAAATAACGATTTTCTCGATATCCTATCAGGTATGAAGTTGTTAACACTGTCATTGTACAATATGTACGATTAAATATACACATAGAGAAGTTTCAGATTGGGGGGGGGTGATTTTCAAACAAAATGCTACGTGTTTCTAATCACTTTGTTTTCAATTACCACTTTCAAAAATACAGAATCCCAATTTTACAAACGAGCGGAATTTATAAATAAATTGAAACAATTATTGCAATACCGTATATTTTGGACGGTGCGTAAAATAGGTCACAAGTGCGAATGTTGCTTGACGGAGCTCAAAAGAGAAGAAGCTAGGACGACGAATTAATTTTATCACTGAAGATCATACCAGGTGAAACAGTTTTTATTTTCTTCCTTCTATATTTTTACCTTTATAGTTTTCAAAAATTCTTATTACTTTATTCAGCTAGTATAATTCGGGCGTATACGACAGATGTTGGAAAGAAAAGGTCAGCCGTAGAGGGCAGTCACCACAATGACCTGGTGACTTCAGAATACGGCTACCCACCAATCTCCGAATTGATCTCAGGTTACTTGGTTATTTCGTAACGCACGCTACTGATAGTGGTGTCAACCCAATATATCACACAGACCATGCGGATATCATTGTGACAATGTGATGTCATCGTCCAAACAATCTGATCAGATAAGCGAACTGTGTGTATGTGTGGCAGCCTTTATGATGACGTAATTTGAATAATACAAAAGAGCGTAGTCCCCTGTAGCGCGATGACTGTATTTTCTCGACGGCTGCGCCCGTGGTCGCTTTGCCAGATGACGGTTACATTACCTAAAAATACCATAAAATAATTCAACCCTAAAAATACCAAACGCTTTCACAAGTATAAGCAGGTTTATACTAATTTATACAATCCCCGCCATCACTATTGGTACCCTTCACTCGATTGTAGCGATTTCTCAGTTTTAACTCGACCGTTAGGCATTTGTCTGTCTATCTGTTTGGGGTATGTCTCGCGAAATAAACTTTGGACGCATCGACCAATTTTCGTAAAACATGGCATGCGCGTCCACACCAAATTGTGAAGGCGTAAAATTGTGAAACAATCTCAAACACCATGTGGGGAATCAAAGGGAATTTTACCAAAAACTGAATTTGATGTCCATCTTTGAAAATTCCAAAATTTTGGAACACAAGGTCTCAAAAAGTGGGTGAAAATTTTGATAAAATCGTAAAATTTCACGTGGGGTATCAAATTGAAGGCAATTTTAACTGAAATCTGAATGTAGTGTTAAGGTACAGAAATTTCAAAATGTTTGGACCGGAGAGTTTAATATAGAGTGATCACAAATTTGAAAAATTTGTAAAACTCCAACCGGGTCTCAGACTAACGGGAATTTTAACACAAATCCGAATGTTTGGAATTTTTAGCGTTCATTATATGATTCTCTACTGTGCACTTGTTCCATTACAAAACAGAAAGTAATTGGTTAATCAGAATTTTCGTAATTTTTCTGATAATTGAAAAGTTATATACTATAAAATTGTATCTAATAATAAATACATCGTTAAAAATAGTGAGCGAGTTTTGCAGCTCACGGATCTTATTAGTATATATCATACTGACTTTAATCGGTTAGGAAACGGATCTGAATGATACAAACTAGACATCAGAAGAAATGAACAAGAAAGCAATTGCTGGAAACCAAGCATACCATGCAAACCTCATCGGATCCAAAATAATCTCCAAATCTACTAAGATGGGCGAATGGTATACATATAGATCGGAAACTTGGACCCTTACAACAGCAGATATCTCCATTTTAAAAGTGTTTGAATGGAAAATAAGAACGAAATTTTTGGGCTTGACAGAAAAGAAAAAGAAATCTAGAGGATGGGGAAACCTGTGATATATACCATACTCAAAGGATGAGATGTAGTACGGTCTTTGTCCAGAATCATCGGCTGGTTAGACCATGTATAGAAAATGGTCAAGTCAGTCAAGCAAAGAGAATGCTGTGTGATGAGTTGGAGGAGTGAGGCGGGGAGGAAGACCGAGAACGCGATGGCTGCACCGGGTGGAGGCGAATTTGGAAAGGAATTGGAGACATGTAGTAGGAGGAAGTAGTCAGTAGAGGCGAATACTGGAGAAATTCAAAGTCCACGTAGGGCTGTAGTGCTTTGGAAGAAGAAGAAGAAAAAGATAAACAATACCTTATCATATAACTTATCAAATTTAAAAAACAACTTTTTTACAATCGAAAACTTTCACGCGTGACGGGTTCCTAAAGAGACATTACACTGTGAATCCCGTATACCAGCCGTCCAAAACGTTAAACCATGAAAGAAGCAGTAAACATCACGAAAGTTTACAGAAACGGACGCCAGTCCTCTCGTCCAATCACTTGCGCATGATCGTTAAACTAGAAGACTGAAGAGCAATAGATCTTAAGATCTTAAATGCAGTAAACGTTGTCCTCCTACTGTTGAATTCTATCAAATCAGAAGAGGAGCTAACAACAGCTAGTTCCTAAGCCAGCAATATAGCTTATTGAAAGTAATTTCTAATCGTTTCTTCTTCTTCTTCATCCCTTCTTCTTTTGCTGCTTGCCTTTAAGTGGTTATAACTATAAAGATATTTTACTTCTATAAACTTTCTCAATATACTAATTTGATTTAATTACTCGCGAAAGGGCAGTGAAAAATAATTTTCGTTTCTTCTAACGTATCCGAAGCCCGAAGAAGAGAAAGACAAAAAGTATCGCTGGCGAATGTAGAAGAGGGTAGTAAGAATACATAACTGCAAAAAAGTTGCAGAAGACAGGAGTAAACAGGGGTGCCCACAGCAAGTCGCACCACTGGAATTTTTGTGGGATTTTTCAAGGCAATTTTTATAATTTTTGAGGGGGGTTTCCACGGTACTCAAACTATTTTTGTTTTACTTTTAAATTCCCCACAGTGAAGAAAAAGAATGCAGTTACAAAATCATGTTAGATAATCTTGATAAGGCTTAATGTACTATTAATTACGTTAGCCCAGGTTTGATCAGGCTTTTACATTTTTCATAATTTAGTTATTGATTAGGCATACTAAAAACCTTATGGTACTGATAAAAAGAAAAGCATTAGTTTTTTAATTCCAATAATTGCATAAATGGCTTTAGTTTTTTTTAATTTTTGGATAAAGCCCAAAGATCCACCGTTAACTGGAGGTTATTCCATACCCCCGTACTGTGATCCCCCCTACCCACGAAATTAAATTTGGGTAGCTTTCGGAATACTTGGGGGTGATGGGCACCTCTGGGAGGAAACGATTATCTCTAGTACCGGAGACGAAAGCTCGGGCAGTGTTGTAGATGGAATAAGGTTATCATAAACGTAGAAATTAATTACCATGGAAATCGACCAACAACAGAACTTAATTGAAAATCAAATATTAATGATGGAAGAATCGAAGAAACAATCTGAACCAGAAAATCGAATGAGAATGAGGACGGTAATAAATGGCAACACGCTGGCGTATGTCTAGACAGAACTGGTTTCAAAACGTAATGGTCGAGTTGATGGATTAACGGTGCCCCTCAGAAAGTTGAAAAAATGGGTAAGAGCTTTTTTATCGCTACATGTGATATGTACAGCAGTGCAAAAAGTAACAAACGTTTTGGAAAGATGATATCACGATATAAAGTGGGCGTAAAGCAGTCGCCAATCTCTGAACTCCTTTTTGTACAGACTGTTTATCGGAGGCTGCCTCTGTGAGGCGAACAGGAAACTGTGTGACCAGCAGCATGCTTCAACTGTTTATTATAAACCCAGGTACTAGTAAAAAGTACTCAATGCGTTGGTTGACTCGACCTGAGACTGGAAAACTACCTTCTGACATCCCGAAATTCAACACGTTATTATTGAAGTTTATCAAACAATGTCAGCAGTGAAAACACGCTCTAATATTAACGCTTATTCTTAGAGAGATGAGTAGTGTATTCATAAACTCTAAGGCATAGCGTAGACTGTAGTATATGGTTTCTGAGAAAGTAAATCAACTGAAGACGATTTTTTAGAAATTAGAAAAGCATAAAAAGTAACAAACAAACAGACAGAATTCTTTGTATCTCCTTTGTTAATAGCTGTTATTTGGTTTAGTTAATTTTAGAATTTGCATTCTATACTTGATTTTTACAGTCACTTGACCTTCCCTATAATAAGCTACTCGACCATACACTCCACACACAACTTTAACACATGTTAACCCTCCCTCACATTCTTTGTATTTAGTTGTTCTTAGCAGCTCTTTGAGAATAGCCTAATATGCTGAAACAATGATCAGAGGAAGGGGAGTCTGACGTCCCATTTAAAGCAATGTTAAATTTTGAATTTCCAGGTACCGTTTTCTGAGAAACCATTTGAGATAACACTTTCAAATTTTCACAGCTAATAAACTGGACCTTTACCTTTACTGAAGACCACATTTTAACTCATTTTGTAACATGTACAGTAATTTATAATTTTATAAAACAATACATGTAAAAAACACAATTTTTTAATAGATTTTTTGAAATAACATTTTTATTGTACTTTAAAACTCTATAAAAAGTGGTTACCATTGCTCGCGATAGTGTAACATATATTGTGACGGTACGTTTCATCACCATAGACCTATAATCTGTATAATAGTAAAACACCAGTCATGAGTACTAGTAACCATGGATGATAAGGAAACTAAAAAAAAAAAAATAAGTGTATAATAAACATAGTATGTCAATCCCAAATTAAAACAAAAGCAGTCGATGAAGAATTAAATATTGAAAATAGTGTAACACAGTAGTTATAATGAAAAATTAGAAGAGAAACACAAAGAAAACTATAATAACGTGATAAACCCAATATACAGTATATGGTAAGTGAGCGGGTAGAACCAGCACCAATACCAGTGAAATGATATATACGAACAATATAAATAAGTGAGCAGGTAGAACCAGCACCAATACTAGTGAAATGATATATACGAACAATATAAATAAGTGAGCAGGTAGAACCAGCACCAATACCAGTGAGATGATATATAAACAATATATAAAGTGAGATAAAATGAAACCAAAGGAGAGGGTGACTGCCAAAATATAAATGAAACAAGGTGAAATAAATTGATAAGATATAGAAAGACACATACGAATAATATAGAACAGAAAAGAAGAAATATCACACTCGAATAAGGTGATGAAGGAGAAACCAATAAATGATAAGTGTAAATGACAATCATATAATTGTCAATTATAAATAAATAATCATATAAATAAATTGTCAGTATCATATAAATAATCAATGTAAATAAAGAATAGTAAAATCCGATAAAGTAATAATTAACTAAAAGTACACTCACCAATTAAATAGAGAGCAAATGTTACAAATAACTCTATCATGATATATACTTGTTAACAGAATAAATGACCAATATGAAGTGAGAGATAATTAGATGATGAACATGATATTAGTGAGAAACAATTAATGTTAGGGAATACCCACCAATAACACTTACATAAAACTATAAAAAAGTGCAAAAGTGATACTGTAAACCCTACAGAATAAATATAAACCCTTTTGATAGGAACAAAAACCAAAATCAGTGAGAAATACTAAAGATTAAAGGTGCAGTATTAGTAATTAAGGATATCATTAATATTAGGATTAAGATTGATTGTAGCCAAGGAATATAAGGATATTCAGGGAAAAAATCCCAGGAAGAGTTAAGTGTTAGTGTTCCCATGGAGAGAGAATAAAGTTTATATTAGAATAGAGAAATAGAGTAAATAATAGAAATGTAACATCAATAAATACCCTATGTTCAAGGGGATAGTTAATTAGGTAAATAAAGTAAATGGTGTGATGATATTTAACACACATAAAAAATAAATAAGAAGTAATAAATGGTAAACAAGAATAGCATAAGAACTGTTACAGAATTGTTCGATTAAGTTTATAAGTAGGAATATGGCTGAAGAGTTATGCAGTCCATAGACCTAATTGTTATGTTATGTTTTTATATAGAATAGTGAATCATAGACCAATTATAAACCATAGCAATATTAATAAGAGAAAAAAGGTAAATTCACATCAATCTAGTAATACTAAGAAAGCAATTAGAACATAATAGACAACCATGATATGTAAACTAAAGAAAACAGGCAAATATTATAAAACAAATCATATGTAACACAAACAAAAGATGTATGAAAGTAAAATAATGTGTAATTAGTATAATATACGGAAAAATAAACAATTGATACTTAGGCCTATGCAATGCCTAACTGTATAGCACCAATAACAACAAATTGTAAGAATTCTACTATGAGCAAATCCAAGGCAAGCAAATAGTAAATAATAATTAGTGAACCATATTAAGTGATAAATGTTAATTTAGGGCATAAAATAAAAAAGAAATGCAATTAAATAATATCATAACTGTCAAAACATAATACATGGGCCAACCCAACCTTATGGGATGTTAAATTAATCTTTGAAACAAAATACAAACAGTGGTGATAATATCCCATACTTAAATAAGAATAACGAAGATTTTTAGCAATCAGAAGATATTTAATCATTTTGAATGAAAATTCAAATATGCTAACAATCGTCTTAAGTAATGATCAGCCAATCAAAAGCAATGAGTAACCATGACAACAGAACGTTATTGACGAATTTTTCGGTTAAAACCTATTATTCCATAAGTGACGCTTGAGACGAAGAGACGCCGAGCCGTAGCTGGCTAAAATTTTAACTTAAAACACCCAAAAGTGACTAAATGTACTAAAATAAGGAACTACACCACCTGATGAAGGACTAACACACTCAATTGAAGCAACTGACCAGATTAATTCAGTCAAAATTAAAGAACTTCAGTCAAATAAGACGAAGAAGACGCCAGACATGACCAAATACCAGGACGAGTGAAGATTGATGAACGAAACCATGACACAACCCAGCCCAACTGTATAACACCACACCATAGGTCTACTGATTGTTAAGTATTGCGGAATTACCTAAAATTTATAAATAAAATCCTTTCTAAATCATTTCTCACAATAGAAAAACTCTCACTATAACTGATATTATTTCTTTCAAAGGTTAATAAAGAAAATATTTATGACTACTAATATTAACTATAAGCTAACCTCTGTATAACACGACAGCACAGACACATACACTTTTAAACATCACAGAGTTGAATTCAATGTAAAACTTCTTTCATAATTAATAACCACAATTGTAAGGTGGTGTACTCTATTTAAATATTTTGTTCCAACTTTTTGTCGTACTCAAAAGGATCCAGTGGCAATTTAAATTGTGTAAACAAAGTAAACACGGCGACATTTTGCGTCGTCAAATAACTATCGTTGCCACACTGCTCCCCGCTGAGTAAAGAATTAAATATTTGCCGAGGCCAAAAAATTATTATATTAAACTCAATTGTATAACGATTATTGAAATTTGATGAGCTATCAAGCATTAATAAACAAGTACGAACCTTTATCGACTGTCCTGTAATTATTTCACATGTATTATGAATGTTGTGTTTTGTAGTAGTGAATAGAAATTGCGACCAAAGTTTATGTTGACAACACGTTCTCCCCAGACTAGCGATAATCGAGTTCTCGCCAGCCGGCGAACAATTCGAATCACTCACCGCAGTAACGTAAAGAAACTAACTGAGATTAAATCTTTTAATTGTTTTGTTTCAATAAACAATTTGGCGCCTATCCGGAAGAAAATACAAGTGAGTAAGGACAGGTACAGACAGCAACAAGATCCGGTACGAGTTATTAGAGCGTACACGATCGACATAATCAGCGGCAGTTTCATAAGAAATTAATACATATTACACGAAATATAAATAACCGATTGAAATATTCAACGTAACTGTATAACACCGATAACTGAGAATTCTTACAATATGCGTACAAATTTTCAAGTGTCTATCTTGAACGGTTTTGAATAAACGTGTACCTAAATATGAACTGAGAATTAACTGAGAAAAACAGCATTAAAGTTCAGTCACCACTTACTTTAGACAAACTCATCAATTCCGGGCCCATAAACTTCCTCCTTGTTTCTTTGAACCATTCTTGCCTTTTTCACTAATTCTTCGGCCTGTTTATCTGCTCTTCGGAGCCGCTGCTTATCGAGCACTTTTAGTCCAACAACACAATTTGGACCTGCATCACCAGTAAGATCCTGCAGTACTTTGACTCTTCCTAAGTAACCATAGTTATAAGTTACCACTGCATCCCAAACACCTATTTTACTTCCATATTCCTTAAGGAATGGAAGTATGTTGATGGCAAAAAAAATCGTGTTCGAGATTATTGCATATTCTGATTCTACTACACGCAAAACATGAAAAAAGTCGTTTTCCGAAAAGTGTCTGTGTGTGTGTCTGTCTGTCTGTCTGTCTGTCTGTCTATCTGTCTGTGTGTCTATCTGTAGATTTTTTTTCTATGGCAAACGATAACTGCCGCAAATTCAAACAGAATCAAATAATTTTTTGCATACAGCCCTGATTTGTAGAGTACTCGCGACCTATTGTTTTTGGTGAAGATCGGTTGAGGGAAAGGGGTAGTTTACCTGCAACGGTTTTTTTTTATCAAGGGAAATTTTTTTTTTTTGGCAAACGATAACAGCCGCAAATTCAAACAGAATTAAATAATGTTTCGCATACAGCCCTGAATTGTAGAGTTCTCAAGACCTATTGTTTTTGGTGAAGATCGGTTAAGGGAAAGGGGTAGTTTACCTGTAACGTTTTATGTTTTAACAAGGGTATTTCCTATGGCAAACGATAACAGCCGCAAATTCAAACAGAATCAAAAGATTATTTGCATACAGCCCTAAATTGTAGAGTTCTCAAGACCTATTGTTTTCGGTGAAGATCGGTTAAGGGGAAGGGGTAGTTTACCTACAACGTTTTTTTGACAAGGGTATTTTCTATGGCAAACGATAACAGCCGCAAATTCAAACAGAATCAAATAATTTTCTGCATACAGCCCTGATTTGTAGAGTACTCAAGACATATTGTTTTGGTGAAGATCAGTTGAGGGGAAGGGGTAGTTTACCTGCAACGTTTTTTTATCAAGCGTATTTTCTATGGCAAACGATAACAGCCGCAAATTCAAACAGAATCAAATAAGTTTTTGCATACGTCCCTGAATTGTAGAGGTCTCAAGGCCTTTTTTTTTTGGTGAAGATCGGTTAAGGGGAAGGGGTAGTTTACCTGCAACCTTTTACGTTTTAACAAGAGTAAAGTACTTAAAAATTTATTTAAACTTTTTGAAACAATGGTAATTGTTGAAAATAAAATAATTTTGTTGCCAGGTAACAAAAATAAAGTCATTTTGATTATAAAATATAAATATTTACAACAAGAAAAGAATTTTCAGTTTTCAAAATTTAAATATATTTTTATAAAACAATGGGTTCTTCATTGAGGTGGGGACCATGTCACTCACTCCATCTCAAGCCTCCCCTATTTTGCAGAAAAAGAGGACCCTGTCAAGGCTGATACTTTGACGACAGTGACAGGGCTTTCCACCAAATTCAGCAGAGTGACAGGTAGGCCCAACTCTGATTGGCTCCTCAGATTTCCCCAGCGTTAGTAGGTTCTATGAAAATATTTTATTTCAAAAATGATTTTAAATATAAATCTTAGATATGTTTCATAAATCTCATGTTTTATGTTTTAACATGGGTAATTTTTTATATGACGAACCATAACTGCCGTAAATTCAAACAGAATCAAATAATTTTTTACATATGTGCCTGAGCTATAGAGAACTCAATGTCTGTTGATTTTGGTGAAGATCGGTTACGGGGAAAGGGCAGTTTACCTGAAACATTTTTTGTTGTAACATGAGTAAAGTACTTAATTTTGATAAAGTATCCTGATAAGATCTTAATAATCCACTGTAGAAACGTAGATGAAATATCTATAAATGAAGAGGCTAGTTGAACGGGCTGGGGGTAATTTCTATAAATCAAAATTATAGTTGAAGGGGGAGGGGATAATTTTTTTTTATATGTGTACTACGTTATTGGCAACAAAGAAGTATTTTTTTGTTAAAATTCCTTCCCTGGCTGTTTGGCTGAAAATGATTTTAAATATAAATCTTAGAATATGGAAGTCATGTATGGTTCTCCATACCGATTTTTTAATGTGTCTATACCTACAAAAACACGTTTTGGAATACGTGACCAGACAACATTGTTGAAGGATTCATTAGGATTCTGTGTCTTACCATGAAGACACCTGCGTAATAACACTGGATTAGACAGGTCCCTAAAAATTGGCTTTATTTTATTCATGACAGCTGCTGGGAGTGAGTTTTTATGGATAAATTTTTCTTTAGTAATTAGTGAACGTTTATATTTGCACCAGGAATCAACACCATCAGGGCAAAGTCCATGCTGCGGGTTTTCATCAGTGGACAACTTATGCAAATACGTTGCCCACACTGCTTTCAACATTTTGTCTAGACTGTCCACGTTCCTTCGTATAGCCAAACCATAGTAGTTTTGTGTAAGGTCTATTTCGTTTATAGTAAGTCTGCCTTTACCTGATAATGTTTTACCATCCTCAAGTCTTTCTCCTTTTTTGTAGTATCACGCAGATTGAGAAGTCTGGCACCCATCCTCTTCTGTACATGTCCTATGCACTCTAGTTTCTCTATATTAATATTTTCACCATAAGGCATTGAGTCTGCCACAGTTTTAAATGCCTTACTGTCACCATCTCCCAGATATTTTGTATACCTCACACCATTTTGTTTCAGTGACCTTTCAAAAATTGCAGCGACTCCGGCTAATTCCATCCCCCCGCTACTGCCAGCATAATTTGATTTGCACACATGTTCCCCCGTTTTATTATCCTTTGTTTCTACATTACATCCGTGACAATATTTTGATATGCACTCTACATCCATTACTTTGCCATTCACCTAGTTACTGAAACTATACCATTTTTAGACGTATGCCCTCTTTTTTGCCAGCTACCATCAAAAGCTGCGCAAATATTTTCATCACCATTATTATCAACAATTGCTTCATGTGCTGCAATCCTCATTGATTCAACAGCAACTTTTCAAATAGATTTAGCTATTTGCTTGCTGTAAGTCTGAAATCTTCTTGGTGGCCTAGGCAGATTCATAACAGAGCAAAAGGCTTCAGCAGCACAGCAGCAATCCTACCTTTTCCGATAGTTCGCATTCCGTAAGCCATTCTTATATTTACCGTCATATATGCCATTATTATCTTGCAATTTCTTACTAGAGAAAAAAGTTGTGTTGTGCTTACAATATTTACAGGATAGTTCTAAGTTAGTTGCTAGACCTTTCCTTTCATCAGTCAGTTCACAAATCTGCATTACATTAGACTGATTACAGTTTTTGCACTGCACGTTTTGTTGTAATTATATATCGAAATGTTCAGAATGAACCATAGAATAATTTAAGAACAAAAACAGAAAATCTTAATTTTTTCACAAAATTGACGTCAGACTGTGAGAATAAACTGTGAAAATACCAAGTGTTTGTGTTTTTAAAACCTTTGTTCGTTGGTTTCATTTAAGAAAAGGGAAAGTTTTAAGTTTTACCTACTATTTAAGTTGTAATTGCGTAATAAAAATATCGGTGTGGAGAACCACACATGACTTCCATGCTCTTAAGATTTATATTTAAAAACATTTACTTGAATTCGGTTCGATAATTTATTAAAAAATGTCGCCCACCCTCAAACTATTTTTACTATTTATAGATGTTTTTGTTATTATGTGGTAGTCGTTTAATATAATGTTATTTTCGAGTCACTTTACGTATACAAATTATGTACTTT
This sequence comes from Magicicada septendecula, assembly GCA_034769895.1. Lineage (NCBI taxonomy): Eukaryota > Metazoa > Arthropoda > Insecta > Hemiptera > Cicadidae > Magicicada > Magicicada septendecula. The sequence goes on along the minus strand of CM068374.1, from coordinate 344,235,910 downwards.
ATTCTTATAAAGAAACTGAACTTAGCAGATCCTAATCATCCCTCCTCCTCCTCAACTGATCCCCACCAATAATGATATTTACACTTTCATAGAGTAATAGTTCTATCATATGAAATTTCTAAGGTATCTTATCCTCCAAAATTAAATATTCGTATTTTACTTGATTTCAGCACAGCAAATTTCAAAAAAAATCACCCCCTCCCCCTTTAACTATCCGCTCTATTTATAATTATCTCATTTACCATTTTACAGTGGATGAATACGACTTTATTTTTGTGGCACTTATTTATTAAAATTAAGTACTTTACTCTTGTCAAAACACAAAACAATGGAGGTAAACTACCCCTCCCTCATAACCGAACAACCTGGTTACCTGGCAACAAAATTATTTTATTTTTTACTTCCCTGTTCCATAAGGAAATGGAAGTATGGTCATGGCGAAAAAAATCGTGTTCGAGATAACGGCAGATTCTGATTGTACTACCATCAAAACATGAAAAAAAATCGGTATGGAGAACCATATATGACTTCCATGTCCTAAAATTTATATTTAAAATAATTTAAATATTAATTAAATAAGTAGATGCTTGAGTTCTGACAAAATTACGTATCAGCTAAAATGGCACCCCATGTCAGGTGGATTAAGACTATCCTCAACCATCGTGAGGAAGGACTGTACTTTTGGATAAAATGTCTGTAGGTCGAACGAAGAGCTAGCTAAAGGTAGCTGTGATCTGATTCCTGTAATGAAATTGGACTCTCGCTCCTAGGGCCCGAGCGATGTCTATAGTGTTATCAAAGTCTTTCCTGTCAATACTATAAAAATTATTCCCTCCCCCATCAACTATCATTTTCGTTTATAGAAAATTACCCCCTCCCCCTTCAACTACCTTTTTAATGTATAGATATTTCATTTATCTTTCTACAGTGGATTATTATGACCTTATTTTCAGGATATTTTATTTATCAAAATTAAGTACTTTACTCTTGTTAAAACATAAAACGTTGCAGGTAAACTATCTATGAAAATTACACTTTTATAGAGTAATAGCTCCATCATATGTAATTTCTAAGGTATCCTTTAGAATTAAATATCAGCTAAGTAATTTTCAAAAAATCACCCGCTCCCCTTCAACAACCCTCTCCATTTATAGATATCTCATTTACCATTATACAGTGGATTAATATGACTTTATTTTCGTGGCACTTATTTATCAAAATTAAGTACTTTACTTTTCTTAAAACACAAATCATTGCCGGTAAACTACCCCCCTCTCAACCGAACAACCCCATTTTTGATATTTACAGTTTCACTGAGTAACAGTTTCATTATGTGTAATTATTAAGGTAACTTATCCTTCAAAATAAAGTACTTTTTGTATGTATTTTTAACGTACTTTTACATAAAATATCGGTATGGTGAACCATACATCACTTCAATGTTCTAAGATTTATATTTAAAATCATTTTCGAAATGAAATATTTCCATAGAAACTACTTTCTTCAGCCTTAACCACAGTACTGTGGTCACTAACGTATACCACCTCACGTTAGTGCACTCAATTTCCACTGATGATGGCAGTCGATAGCACTGCCGAAACGTCTGGATTTGTAGAAAACATTGGATCAAGCCAAACAGTCCAGGAAGTAATTTTAACAACAAACTACTTCTTTGTTGCCGATAACGTAGTACACATGACATAACATAAAATGTTGCTGGTAAACTACTCCTTTCCCTTAACCGATCTTCACCAAACTCAATAGGCCTTGAGTACTCTACAATTCAAGGATCTATGCATAAAATTATTTGATTCTATTTGAATGTGCGGCAGTTACCGTTCGTCATGAAAACATTACTCAGGTTAAAACATAAAACGTTGCAGGTAAACTACCCCTTTCCCTTAACCGATCTTCACCAAAATCAAAAAGGCTTGTGTCCTCTACCATTCAGGAATTTATGCAAAAAATTATTTGATTGTGTTTTAATGTGCGGCAGTTACCATTCGTCATAGAAAATTACCCTTTTTAAAACATAAAACGTTGCAGGTAAGTTTAAAAATTCTACATATAGATAGATAGACAGACAGACAGACACACACACAGACACTTTCCGAAAAATGACTTTTCTTCATGTTTTGAGGGTAGTACAATCCGAATCAGCCCTTATCTCGAACACGATTTTTTTCGCCATCACCTAATGGAACATGGAAGTAAAAGTCATTTTTCGAAAAGTATCTGTGTGTGTGTCTGAGTGTAGAATTTTTTCTATGGCAAACGATAACAACCGCAAATTCAAACAGAATCAAATAATTTTTTGCATACAGCCCTGAATTGTAGAGGACTCGAGGCCTATTGTTTTTGGTGAAGTTCGGTTAAGGGAAAGGGGTAGTTTACCTGCAACGTTTTACGTTTTAACAAGAGTAAAGTGCTTAATTTTGATAAATAAAGTATCTTGAAAAGAAGGTCATAATAATCCACTGTAGAAAGGTAGATGAAATATCTATAAATGAAAATGGTAGTTGATGATGGAGGAGGTAAATTTTTATAAGTTTTATATGTGTACTACGTTATTGACAACAAAGAAGTAGTTTCTATGGAAACATTTCATTTCACTTTAACAAAATTCTATATTTTACATTTTAATTTAAATCACGTATGAGTGAAAATATATCGTTCCTGGCAGACAAGCATATCTCTATTATGTAATGTTTACTTTTCCAAAGTTTTATTATTGTGATTACCGCAATAAAAAGGCCGGCAGGACACACACACACACACACACACACCTACAAAATTCGCGTTATTTCTGGCCTCACTCATGTTTATTTTCTTATGTTTGCACGCTTTTTAAATGGAAAGTGCCGAAACCCGCACCTACACAACGCGTGCAAGCCGAAAAGGTGGACAGCGATTTGCTTCCTGTGGATCGCTGGGCAGTGTTGTTGTATTAAAGCTATTAATACAGTCTGTGTATTTATTTCTATTGTGATATGAGAATTATAAAATAATATGTGCATGTGTGTGTATGAAAAATATATAAATATTTTTCTCCTTTGGAAAATTGTTTGCCCCTCCTTGAAAATATTTTGACCTCCCTGATGGCTAGTTATTTACTAGCCTGTGTGGAATATAGCGTTATGACATGGAGCAGAATGTTGGGTGTTAAACAGGAGACACAAACGTATTAAGGAAGAAATGTTTTGCTGAGAAATTTATAATTATACGGGTGAACAGAATAGTCGTTCAGGAAATCAGAAGACAAATGGAAAGAAAGAAATCAAGACTCGATTTAAAAAATGACTAGTATAGTATTGACAGGAAAGACTTTGATAACACTATAGACATCCCTCGGCCCCTCGCAGCGAGAGTCCAATTTCATTACAGGAATCAGATCGCAGCTACCTTTAGTTCGACCTCTTCGTTCGACCTACAGACATTTTATCCAAAAGTACATTCTTTCCTCACGAAGGTTGAGGATAGTCTTAATCCACCTGACATGGTGGTACCATTTTAGCTGATACGTATTTTCTTCAGAACTCAAGCATCCACTTATTTAATTAATATTTAAATTATTTTAAATATAAATTTTAGGACATGGAAGTCATGTATGGTTCTCCATACCGATTTTTTACAATTACCATTGTTTGAAAAAGTTTAAGTAAATTTTCAAGTGCTTTACTCTTGTTAAAATGTAAAACGTTGCAAGTAAACTACCCCCTCCCCCTAAACTGATCTTCACCAAAATCAATAGACCTTGAGTTCTCTGCAACTCTGGCACACATGCAAAAAATTATTTGATTCTGTTTGAATTTGGGGTAGTTATCGTTCTCCATAGAAAAAATTCTACACATAGACACACAGACACTTTCGGAAAATGACTTTTCTTCTTGTTTTGAGGGTAGTACAATCAGAATCAGCCCCCGAACACGATTTTTTTTTTGCGATCACCATACTTCCATTTCCTTACGCAACATGGAAGTAAAAACCCTGAACTAAACAATTAAACTATTAAAAATTTAATTAACAAAATCAATAAACAAAATCACTTTAATAATGAAACAACGTAATATTCGTACACTCATTTACCAGTAGCTAAGTCGATACGGCCCGCTGTATGTGAATAAACAAAGTTTGTTTCGGTTTCACATCAATTTGTATATTCCCTTTTACTCCAAGACTTATAGTTCTGCCAATGTGTGACCTTTAAAGTAAGTACTTTGTTCTTTCACTACTTGTCTGTTTCCTTCTTTTTTGTGAAAATCTCTTTTTGAGAAATTGTAAAATCTAATATACTCGTAATTGCAATATTTTATTGTCTGCATCACTGACTAGTATCTATACAATAAACACATATGCGATGTATACAATCTGTACACATGTTACTCTCTGTGTGTGTGTGTGTGTGCGCGCGCGCGCGCGCGCGCGATTGTCTATTGTATTGTTGTATTGTTCGATTTAACATTAAAAACAAATCGGCACCAGAGGCTGCGATTAGTTACAAACGTAACTGAACGTAGATTTTATGTGTTTAACATTTACACACATAATCCGACAATTCTTTTTCACTAATTCAGCAAACTAAAACGCGTTCTGGTATTCAAAATTCATGAATCACCGAGGCTACAACTAGTGCTGTACAGTAAGAAATTCAGCAGCCCAGAAAGCGAGACGCCGGGGACGCGCGCTACTTCCCTTATCCGCCCCTTGTGTCAAAAGTCAGTTATAAAAATATTTATAGACCGGTACCACTGTTTCAGCAGTTTTGATAACGTAGCGTAGTATAAATTGAGACAATATAGTGGATCCGAATTTTTGTTTCAAAACGAACGATGTCGAACACTTTGGTAATAGGATATCGAACACACTTAGGACTAGATGTAGACGTACGAAGGACTAGTCTGACATTTCCAGGCCACGCTAGTACATAAAGTGCTGACGATGTGAGTAGAATCGAGATCCGTCTTCTGAGGTACTGTTTAGCCCATCCGTTGTGTACTTGCATACCTTACCGTGCTTCCCCTCGTTAAAATAATTTTAAAAACACCGCACGCCTCGAGGCAGGAATTACTAACTGGTTACTGGTGTGCAACTGAAAGAAACCGCTGGGCGAGAACAACCGAATGCATCCCGTTGAAAGGAAACTACACAGAATTACCGTTTGAAAATACATAATTCGACCGTTTGGCATGTGACTGTCTATGTAAAGCATTTTTACATGCAATAAACCCAACATAATATATATATTTCATTGGGCAAGATGTTGACGATATATTTTGTATCTGGACGGGAACATATAGACAGCTCCATAATTAATTCCTTTTATAGTAGCCTACTGTGCAATTTACACTTGAAACAGAAGATATGAAAAGTTTGAATTTTTTGGATCTCACCATTACTAGGTCACAAAATAATCGTAGTTTCCATGTATATAGAAATATATTAGGGCAATTTTTAATTCGCCTTAACATGGTATCAGTAAACAAACGTAATCCTTTTTCACTACTAGTCAATAATAAAGACAAATCAAACACACTGGAGAAAAAATGGAGTTTATGAAATACACTGTGCAGAATGCGATGCTATTTATATCGGACAATGTGGCCGTGCTCTGAAACTTCGCATTTCTGAACATACGAAGGTGATTTTAACCAATACAGCCAATACAGGTTTTGCAGATCATTGGTTACAACACAATCACTTCATAACACAAAAAACATAACACTACTGCACAACATACAAAAAGGTAAAAAATGGATTTATTGTAAATTCTAGAAATTAGAAAAGCAATCAAATTAACAAAAATTTAACAAACGAACAAACTGAATTCTGTGTATCCCCTTTATTAAAAGTTGTTATTTAGTTTAGTTAATTCTAATATTTTGCCTTCCGATTATACTTAGTTTTTACAGACACTTGACCTTCCCTTACTACTAGTTCCTCCACCACTACCCCTCCATCATACACACCCCACACACATGTCCGGATACACACCCTAAACACATGTTCACCACCCTTAAATCCTTTGTTTAGTTGTTCCTTGAACTCTTTGAGAATAGCTTAATAAGCTGAAACAGCTGTCAGAGGTAAATAATAAACTGTTAAACTTAACCAAGTGTTTGTATATTTTAAAACCTTTGTATGTGACTGTCTGTCTACTTATTTGGTATCTTCTGCTGTCTACCTGTTAACTGTTTGAGATATGTATCAGATAATTTTGAATGCGTCAAACGATTTTTGTAAAACTTGGCAAGCATGTCCACACTTTTATCCTATAGAACTCTATTGTTTATGAGATTGATAAAATAAAATAGGGGACAGGGAGCAAAAATGTAAAGGGGTCAAAATTTTAAAAAATTACAAAAAATAAATACGGGGTATCAAATTAAAAAGCATTTTAACCGCAGTCTAACGTATAGTATTCGTTTTTGGACATCGGAAAATTTGGAACACCAGGTCCTGTAGCGTGAACCAACGTTTTGAAAAAATTACAAAAATCCATATCGGGTACAAATTAAACAAAATTTTAACCAAATCTGAGTAGATTATTCAATTTTGGAAATAAAATTTTTTTAGGAAAGTAAGGCTCACAGAAGTTATGAAATTTTGTTTTTTTTTAATTGTAAAAATCAATGGATAGGAACTAAAAGGCGTTTTAATTCAAGTCCGTTTACTGAACATTTTTAACATAAGGGCAACACGAACCAAAAACGAAAGTCAGATTTTTGAAAAAACATAAAAGTCTGTTGGGGCGTAAAATTATGGGGAATTTCATTCAAATTACGAAGGTAGTATCTATACGTAGTACACGTGATGACCAGTACGTTGGCTTTAGCTCGAATCACGTAAACAGATCCATTTAAAAAATTTACAGGCATTGCACAAATGCAATGCACAGAGAAGGGCATTGAAAATGCTTCAATAAATCTAAAAAATATGTATATTTATGTTCATTCACCAATCAATGAATTCATTCTTCATTTACCAATGTACAGACTATAAGTTAAATGTAGTCGCATTCATAAGCGAAGTTTTATATGTGTACTACGTTATTGACAACAAAGAAGTAGTTTCTATGGAAACTCACCGGTTCCCATTTTCGATCACGCACCAGCGGTCGTTTTCAAACGTGCGACACGTCCTTATAAACATTTTCAATGTTAAAAGAAATTTCACAGTCGTTTGCGTTTGCCTTAAGCAAAATGAACGATTACAATAGATAACCGTATCGTTGTTCTGAGTAGCGGCCGGCTCCTCACTTCGTCTTTGTTTCCAGTAGGCCTACTGTAATGTATGCAGAGAGTACGTCAGCGTTTCAGGTTAGTAAGACAATGAACACGTACTAACACAATCAGACCGGCAAGCCGTGACGGGGAGGCGCGGGACACTACTACGCGTATGCATAAATAATGCGTATGTGTGTGCGCGCGCGCGCGTGTGTATGTGTAATTAGGTATATACAACTAGAACGCGCCAGTCAGTAGTAGTGGTGTAGACTTAATTAGTTTGGTCCGTTTCGCCCGCCCTACATAGGCCTATATACACTCACCACTCTCCACACTATCTTCCTCCTCTTCATATTTGATGATTACAATTACGCTGAGCTTTTCATCACACGGCCCCTTGGCCCGTCGCCGTATGCCAACTATTAATTACATAACAACAGTAATAATTTTAATCTACTTTAAAACACTGACTCCCTTTCTTCTTCTCTGTCATTATGTAGGTACGTAATACAGACAAAGGGAGAGTCCAAAAACTACGCGTTGCGTGTGAAAACATTTTACGTGAGTACGTGTACGCGCGCGCGCGGGGAGATTCATCACCTCTTAAACGTGTTATTCGAATAATTCGAGACCGTGTGATAATTTGTATACAATGTGTGTGCGCGGTCGCTCCTACGTGACTCCCACCACGCTGGACTGTTAACGTAAAATTGAGTGACTACTTAACTCCAAGTGTGAAAACATTTGCTCGGTATTAATTAAATCATGAACCCTTGACGTCGTAATTATTACGTATCTGATAGGAAAATTGGATAAAAGAACTAATTTGAATAATACCCTCACGTGATATACCACTGCAAAGTGTGATAAAGTAGAAAGACTTATCAGAAGCGTTAGGTCGGAGTATTACCATCGTTTGAAATTAACCACAAAACGTTTCGACCACTATCGCCTTCAGGTGTAATTTAAATGTGAAGACTACAACAGATTGTTTACTGGTCAAAACGTTGTGTAGTAAATTTTCAACGATGGTAATAGTTCGACATAAACGTTCGCGTACCATCGGAAGTTAGGTTTAAACATCGCAGAAAGCCTTGTTAAACGCGGCTAATTGTAAAGTGAAAACAAGGATAGACAATTCTTGGGTCATAGCATATTTTAAGGAATTTGCACTAGGCGGCACTAAACCAACCAATCTGTGTGTTTGTATGTGTGTGTGTGTGTGTGTGTGTGTGTGTGCGCGCGCGCGCGCGTGGTTTTTATATATATTGAAAATTATGTAATTTGAATTTAACTTGACCATGATCATGTTCATTCTTTACTTGTGAAATTAACTATAAAAATAGACACAAATAATGCTTTAGACATTATGAAAATTTTTAAAATCACCGTAAACACTCAAATGGATTCATTATAAATCCTCTTAAAGAAAATATCTTAACATTCGAGTTTTTGAAGGATGCTTAAACAATGCCAGTTAGACTTTAGAAAGCGTCCTGAGAAATTCTCATACACAAATATGTAGGCCTATACTGCCATAGAGTGAAGATTAGGTTAAGTGTAGTGAATGTTACGTTGACAGCCAAAATCTCAATTATTCTTTTTCACGGCACTTGCTAAAGCGTCCCTGCATCAATTTATCTAACAAAATACACACTATTCGCACACTGTACAGACAATGGTGAAAGCTGATATGCCCAAATGCAAACGCGCCTTCGTGATTTTCTGACGTCTCCCTTTTTTCTCACTTTTCGGCACCGGCACTAGGCGGAACCAAGTCCTTCACTACTGCCGCCTAGTTCATTGCTCTGATTTGGTTAATGACTTCCACAGAATTACTGTATTTCTTCTTGTCCCCCGAATATAATCCTATGGACAACCATTAAACCAGATGAAAGCTACCTTATTCAACCGACTCTTCTTCCCTGCAAACCGGATTTCTTGTCCTTGCAGATTTTCGTTATTCTATTTTCCTTCGTTCTATTAGTATCCGCATTTCGTTCTTTTCTTTCCCTTATTCTCCGATTGTCAATGCTGTCCGACTTTATCTTTCTCGGATATCCCCATTTCTTTCCCGACCTCGTAATGTCGTTACGTACGTTTTTCTTAATACAGCAAAACCTTATTAATTCGTCATCTACGGGACCGAAATGGTGACGAATTAGTGAAATAAAAGAATTAGTGAGGGAGTAAGAGACAAACCCATTAAAGACAGTATACAATGTTTTATTACAACACCAGCAGTGTGCAGTAGCAATGTTATGCTCGAACATATAGTGTTACGACATTACACAATGTTCTACGTGTGTCTCGGCTATCCCAGCTGTAATGTTGTGTGCGTACGTGATTCTTAACACGTGTTAACGAGGCTGTTCCAGACTTCACCGGTCCGCGCGCACTGTGTCAACGCTGCAAGCAATTACGCTCTAGTGTTTTCTAGTAGTGTTGACGCGTATTATGGCTTATTCTGGAATCTCAGCGGGGTATAAATATTAGCATTCAGCGACCCTTAGTTTCAGTTTTAGTGACGATTTATTCCAGTTAGGTTCGAAGTATTGTGTCGAAGTGTTATAATTGTGTTGGACTCTATTAGTTGGCATTATTATTGCGAGTGTAGAAATTTTACTCGGGTTATTGTACAAATTGATTATAAACTGTACTTGTGATAATTAAAACTGGTTATTAGTGGCTTCATTAGTGTCTTGTATTTTGTTTTCCACTGTACCATACGACGATCAGCAGACCGTCGTAACAATATTTATTGCTGGAAATTTTCAAACTCAAACAAGTGAAGCACTGCCGGCTGCGGGGCGCCGCTTTTGTATTAATTGCGGCGAACCTCACTCGGCAAATTACCGAGGATGCTGGGTCTTCCAGCAGCACCAGAGGCAGGCCGCGGACAGGAATAACCCTCCTGCCCGCCTGCAGCTTCCAGTCGTCCCGGATCGTCCTGCCTTTCCCCGTCTCCCGGAGAAGGTAAGCTCATCTGAACCTCAAACTCTCGCCCAACCTCGCCCACGTGCATCGGCCCCACCTGCTCGGGAAGAGCATGCTACGACAGCATCGTCCCAAGACCTGCCCGTTCCTATGGACGAGGAACCTGCCCCGGAGGTAGTGGAGCCAGTCCCGGAGAGATCAGAATCTCCCCCACCCACGGCTCGCTACAAACCCAAGAGTAGGAAGAAAAAGCAGAAGAAACAGAAAAACGCTGCTCCCGCTGCCCCTGCCCAGAAACCAAAAAATAAATCCAACACAGCGCCCCGGCGCTGGGGTTGCTCGGCAGTTCACAGTATAGCCCCGGCCTGCAGCTGAAAGGACCGAGCGCCCATCCAAGAACTCATCTCGGGTGAATTCAGCAATACTGCTGCCCGCAGCGACCCTGCCCCATCTGCTTCGTCGTCCACATCACCCTCAGCTCTAGCCGAGGAAAAGTCTTTCCTCGAGGAATACGACCTCGAAGAAGTGGCCCGATTATATCGATCCATCCGGGGACGTCTTCGCACGGCGACCCCGACTGAAAAGTTCCTAATGCTCGCGGAAGCTGCAGCCGCCATAGGTCTTCTGTAATGCTCCACGCTAACAGAATTACCTCCATCCAGGATGACCTATCCATCATAACGTGGAACGCCGACAGCCTTCGACCCAAAATCGAGGAACTTAGAGAGTTCCTAGACCGTCACAAGCCCGACGTGCTTCTCCTCTCTGAGACCTGGCTTAGGGTCCAAGACAATGTGAGATTGCCCAACCATGCTCTTTACAGGGACGATAGACCTGGGCGGAATGCGGGGGGTGGCACGGCCATAGCGGTGAAGTATTGCATTGCGCATCACCGCGTGGTCTTGCCTCCTCGCCAAAATATCGAGGCCACCGCCGTCGAACTCCCCGGAGTTCTCGGAGGTGTCCTCCTGGTTTCGGCTTACAAACCGCCGACCTGTCTGCTATTTTCGGAGCACATAGGAAGGTTCTTCTTGCAGGTGACCTGAACTGCAAACACCCCGACTGGGGTAGTCGACTGACTACACCATCCGGGAGGGCGCTTAGCAGGTACCTTCACGACCACCACCTACGAGCCTACGGACCCGGACTACCGACGCATTATCCCCGCCGACCTGGAGCCGACCTGACATACTAGACATTGCTGTTGTCAAGGGCGTTGTCAACCAGATTGAGGTATCCGTGTTAACGGAGCTGTCCTCTGACCATTGTCCCATCGAGGTGCACGTACCTACCCGTCACACGATTGGGAGAGCAGCACGACGAGTGTTCGAGTGGGACCGATTCGGGCCTGCCTTTTGTCGCAGACTTCCCGAGGAAGTTCCGTTTGATACCACTCAGCACATCGACGAGGCGGTCACCTTGTTCGATGATGCCGTGGTCTCTTCCGTCGGCGTGTGCTCACGGATGAAGCCTAATCTCACGCCCGATTATCAGCGGATCCCAGAAGAAGTCCGTCTTCTCGCTTTAGAGAAGAACAGACTTCGGAGACGATGGCAGCGGACGCGAGATCCGTACGACAAGGCCAGCTTCAATCGGGCGGCCGGCAAGTTACGTCGTGACTTGCAGGCCTTCCGACGAAGCTGCTGGGAATTTGCGGTCGCCAAAATGGCAGACGATGCACAGAAGGGAAGTTCCTCCATTTACAGGATTTCTACCGCGATGACCGTGAAGAGGCGCCGTCCTCCACTCCCGGCCATCAACGGACCTGGGTGACATCCCCTTGCCAAACCGAACGAGAAATCTGAGTTCCTGGCCGGGCACCTGGAGCTTCAATTTGCTCCTAACCCGTCCGGGGACCCAGACTCCGATGAGGAGATAGAAGCCGAAGTTGAGGCTTATCTCGGCAGCTCGATCACCTCCGAACCCGAGCCCACTTCGGTGAAAGAGGTAACGGACAGGGTTTTAGCGCTTCGGCCCCGGAAGAGCCCTGGACCGCACGGTGTTACTAACACCGCCCTACAGAGACTTCCGGACCGGGGAGTTCGCTTCCTGGTCGATCTGTTCAATGCCTGCTTCCGATTCGCCTACTTTCCTAAGAAACGGCGTTCGGCTACGGTCACGATGATCCCGAAGCAGGGGAAAGACCACAAGTTCGCCGAGAACCTCCGGCCTATCAGCCTGCTGTCGTCCCCTTCGAAAGTCTTCGAGCGACTAGTCCAGCGGCAGCTAGTGGGTCACCTTCAACGATTCGACATTCTGGTCCCCGAGCAATTCGGTTTTCGTGCTGGGCACTCCTCGACGCATCAACTGATGCGCTTCGTGGAGACTGTGGCCGAGCCCGGTTGCTCGCGAGAGCAGACCGTCGCCGTTTTCCTTGATGTCGAGAAGGCTTTCGATCGTGTTTGGCATCCAGGCCTTCTATACAAACTCACGGAGATTCTGCTTCCGGATTGCTACATTCATTTGATTGCTAGCTTTCTTCGGAACAGAACCTTTCGCGTGAGAGTAGATAACACCCTTTCTTCGGCAAGGGCTATTACTGCTGGTGTACCTCAGGGAAGCGTCTTGGGCCCCCTGCTTTTCTCTGTGTTCGTCAATGACGTGGCCAAGTTGCCTGGCACCAGGTTGGCCATGTTCGCTCACGACACGGCGGTGTATGCCGTCGATCGTCGAGCTGAAACGGCAGTTATCTGGCTTCAGGAACAATTGGACGAGTACGTTGAGTGGGCAGAGAAATGGAGGGTTGCCATCAACGCGGTCAAGAGCACAGCAGTAGTCTTCTCCAGACGCTTTAGGCTCCCAGACAGACTTTACGTAGGCAATACTCCGTTGCCCTGGTCTCGAGAGGTCAAGTACCTCGGGGTTCACCTCGACCGACGTCTCACCTGGCGGACACACTCTGCACATGTAGCCCGAAAGACCGCCCATCGTCTCTACCAATTCAGATCCGTATTATGCAGCAACGCCATGACCCGCCGCCTAGGGAAGCTTATCGTCTCCACTTATGTGGCGCCGATGGTTACCTACGCGATACCCGTTTGGGGCTATTTGGCCAAGACCCACAAGCGAAAGCTTCAGTCTCTCCTTGACCGAGGATTGCGCTGGGCATGCAAAGCCCATTACCTGACATCTAACAAAACGATCCGAGACTCCCTGCGTGTCCGTTCCCTGGACGCCACTATACGGACACTGTCCTGAAAATTTTATCGCCGCTCCGCCCGATTCCAGGGCAACAACATGATTAGCGCCCTCGGTCGCTACCAATCTGTGCCAGGAGAATCTTGGACACGGCCTCGGCGCACACTCACCCTCAATTAAGTAATTAATTGAAAACCCACGGCCGGTAGCAGGCCACACCCTAAATCCAGACCAATCAGTCGTCCCTGCGGCAGGAGCTCTATTTGAAGCTCGGAACGCAGTATACGAGCGGGCGACGGGCAAGCCCTTCGTCCCGCACAGCCATTGAACTTGTTGTAATTGCAAAAAGAAATTATTTAATTATTGTGAAAAAATCTGTAATTTTCTTCAGTTTCTTTTTCTGTCGACCGTACTTTTCAAAAGCCAAATTATGTAGGCCTATTTGGTGCAGTGAAATTATTTTAGGCAGTTCTGCTTCATCTAGGCCTTCGTACCACTTGATTGTTGTAGCCAGAGATTGAATGACCTCCTTATAAGATGTCACAGGTTTTATTGGCTGATCATCTTCTTCATCATTAGCTTCTGTAAGTTCTGTGGATACGTATGTAACAATTTCATCATCACTAAACATTTCGTAGCCTGCATCCGGTAAGTCTGCTTCACACCAATTTTTACGTCACCTTCATTCGAACTGTTAAAGGCTGGTAGAGATTGGCAGAAATCTAACAATTCCAATGTGGGATCAAGACCTTCTGGTTCTGTAGAGGTTGGTTGTAATTCAGATGGGCGTAACTTATCTCAGGCAGATTTAAGAATGTTTTCCGGAATACCTGGCCAGGCATCAGCAACCCGACTGAATTTTGGGAAACGTATTACGCTGTAACAACACAACACTTATGCCATGTACACAAGTACGAAATACCCATTCTCGGAACCAATATATTCTACAATCCGTTCTCCTGGTTATTATTAGAATCCCGGCCACAATGAGCACGTTTCTGGTTTATTCCGGCTATAATTAGAGCGTGTATGTTATTCACTTGTTAATAAAGAAAAGAAAAAAAGCTTGACTGGGTGACGAATTACAGAGGGAGACGAATTAGTGAGGTTCCACTGTACCTTCGTTTCTGATACCCGCGTGTCTTACTTTTCGTTCCTCTATTGAAGTCAATACATAAATTACACTATTAATATTATTATTGTTATCATAGTTCTATTATTATTTTTTATTTTTCCTTTCGTTACATTTCTCCAATACCTAACGCAAATAATACATCATGATGATGATCATCATCATCCGTGGTGCTGCAACTCATTGTTCAGTCTTGATCTCCTCCAGAAGCCTTCCACAACGGTTCCGATCCGTACCTTTTCCTTTGCTTCCTTTGGTTTCTTACCCAGAATCTATTTACTCTATCTAGAAACCTAATATGAAGTCACACCTCGCACTTCAGAATAAAATCGAAGACAAAAGATGGTTAGCACGAAGAATTTCGTGGATGAAACCCAGAGATGCCCCTCCCCAAAGGCCATGGTGCAATTCCCCCCAAGTATTCCGAAAACCCCCAAATTTGATTTAGTGGATAGCGGGGATCACAATACAGGATATGGAATAACCAGTTAAAGATGGATCTTGGGACTTCATTGGAAAATTGTAGAAAACTAAAGCCATTTAAGAAATTATTGGAATAAAAAAAGCTAATGTTTTTCTTATTATTAATGCCAAACGGTTTTTAGTATGCCTAATCAATAACTGATTATGAGAAATGTAAAAGCCTGGTCAAACCTGGCCTAACATAGTTAGTAGTACATTAGGCCTTTTCAAGATAATCTAACTTGATTTTGTAATTGCATTCTTTTTCTTCGCTGATTTGTTTGATTTACGACGCTTGTAAGGGGGTAATTGAGCCCTTGGTTACGCAACTGGCTTAACTTCATGTCAATTCTATTTCCAACAAGGGATTATGAAAGGAAAAAAATGATTATTAATGCCAGGGAAGGTTTAGTAGTAAATTCCCCTTCAAAAATTCCAGTGGTGCGACTTGGACCATTGCAAATGCTGTGGGCACCCCCTGATGAAACACTGCGCATAAAGAGACTTCTTGAGGACGGCTGTGTCGGAGACCTTGCTATCCTCCGTCGAGACACGGAACTTAAGAAGTAAACCAACTTCTTTACGTAATACACAAACACGTTAGTAAGATCGCGTAAAAAATTCTCTATGCAATACCATAGTCTTTAAACTACCGTTGCGGAACTATTACCTAACGTTTTCGATAATGCGTTCGTCAGCTGATCACATGAAGTGAAATAAAGGTGGCCGTTCAAACTATTCGACTGATAGCCACTGCGTGACAAACGTGATCGCGGACACGAGACTCATGAGTACTATCACTCGTTGTTGACTTGTTTATTATTTAAATACAAGTGCGCTCTTAATTAAATTAATTATGTTTCTGTGTTTAATTAAAGACGGTTTTCCGCTCCGCGTCTTTGTGAACAATTTATTAGTGTGTCAGTTTTAATAATAACCTGCTCTTCTTGATGAAACGCGGTATGCAGATTTTTATTTTACTTAATTACTTTATCTTACTGCTGATCACAGCACTGTTTCTTATTACACTCGTCGAGCGAGCGCGAGGATACATAAAACCACTATAAATAACATATATAACGTAAATACATTTTTATATCGTTTTGAAATAGACCTCTTATTCATTTCCTGCTCCACGTATAGCATAAATTATATTTATAGTCACGTTTCATCTTTATATTTATATTTATCATTATGTTTATAGGTGTGTGCGTCTGTTTGTGTTTCTCGGGTTATCGATCGCGTCCTATTTAGTTCTCGTTTGTTACAATGCTTCAGCTCGTCGGAAGCACAGAGTTACATTCATCGGAGACTCCCAAAAGCGCACCGGACAGCCAATATGTGGTTCACGTAATTGTGTCGGAACCTTTTACCGGACAATCACCTGAACCGCAGCCAGAAACAAACACAAATCTTGGTTCTCCGGGTCTGTTTGTGTGATCTTCACTAGGTTTTTCCACGACCTGAATAAGCCCTAAATCCCTCCAAGTTTCTACCGAACCCCTGAGTGTCTGGGCCGAAATCTTATACGAAACATGCGGCCCGCTTCAGACGCGACCAAGGTACTAATCATTGTTTCCATTCCTTGTCTGGACACTTTTCTTCTCCTATTCGTGAATGGCTAGAAAATTGAGAATCATCGAGTGGAACGCCAATAACGTTTATCTCTGGTCGGTCCGAGTTGACGTCTTTCGTAGCGGAGTATGACGCTGGTGTCGAACTCCTCTCCGAGATTAATCTGTTCCCCTTCCCCACGAAAGGTTTCCTTTTTGTTCTATCGTAAATCTGTTATTGCCAGGATCATCCCCAACAGGCACGTCGCCGTCACTCTAACAAGACGGTGGTAGTACTCCATCGGCGGATGTCTCAAGACCCTTGCCCTCACAGACACATCTGTTTTCATCGAAAGCTGCGCGGTGGCGCTGAAGTTGCGCCTTATTTCGACGATTCTCCGGTCCGAAATGCAAACGACGCCCTCGCATGAAAAATTATGTGCCCTTCTTGACAAACCCTTTTAAACCGTTGTAGAACGACAACTCCTCCTCGATACCAAACACCCTTCTGGAACATCAGGTCTACCAACGCCTATCAGCATTTCATTCCAGCGGTTCGTCGTAGACGACTCGGACACTCAAATATCGGACCGATGATCCCGCAGACTTCCACTAGTGTAGACTCCGACAGAACATTCTTAACATTGTCATTACCAAGAACGACCTCTCGATCGTCTGTTAGGAACACGAATGATGAACTATCTCGGCGATTCCTTCCATCTCAATAAACCGTTCGTCACTCGTGAAATCTGGATGTCCGTGCCACTCATCTTCAGGATTTGGTCCAAGGTGTCATGGATAGGTGTCAAGATGTTATATGAATCAACGTATAAACAGGTAAACCATCGAAAATTAGCCCTTTCATCGGAAGCTATCCATGCCATGGACAGCTTCTGACGCTCCGCCACAGTTATCGATGAATCAGAGATCCCGCCGCAAAGAGACTCTTCCAGTCTGCAACGGGAACTCTCATAGGTGAGACTTGTAACTCGAGTCTCTAGAACTCTAGAAGTCGACCACCCTTCCATCTGTAGAGCAGAGAACAGACTGACTCGTGAGAAGAGGACAACCCCCCCCCCCCGGAACGCCGAACGAATTGTGTATTCGGCGGAAGGCAAGGCCTAGCACTTTGTCCACTGACGGCGTCGCAATTCATCGGCCGTAGTGGCTTCTCTAACCTTCAGTCAACACTCCGAGAAGACGTCCTGCCACGTGCAACAGGGAAGAACTGCGTCGTCCATCTGTCTACCCGGTCGGGGCCGTGGAGTTACAGAATCTCCCGGCTGCAGGTTTCGAATATGTCCTATATGTGTTCAACTCTAGTCACCGACTGTCGAGACGGCACTTTCCATTCCACATGTTGAAAAGTAAAAGAATATAGGGTAACACAATCACTGAATATTTCAGGTAATAATATTAGATTACGATTAAAAGAAAAGATGGTTTCAAAAGACTGAGAAATCAGAAATGCTAATCAATACAAATACTTGTAAATCACGAAATAATGTAGATATCATAACACAGTGTTACTGAAGGCGTAAAAATGTATTGCACTTTCCTATTGTTAAAAGGAAACAAGTAGATACTTTTACACAAATGACGATTAGACTTTCAAAAACCGACCATATTTTCATAAATAAATCGTATTAAGTCAACTAAAATTAGTTATACTTTCCGTCTTTTCATGACACCGCAATAATTCTAACTTTACAAGATTGAATCGTACTACATTGTTAAGTATCGGTGTCACTAGACTGTAACAGCGTGAGGAGTTATGTCCGTTTAAAAGTGTGTTATTCTCAACAGCTTAACCACAGTGCGATTATCGTTGCAAAACATACAGACGTGAACACAGATATTGACCCTTATTGTGAGTTGACCTGTCCGTCCCCGCTTAGTGATCGTTACATTACCGCGCTCCGGGAAAGATTACAGTCCTCACACAACACCGTTAGGAACTGGAATACTTAATTATACCTGATGTGTTTGAAATTGACGCACGGTCTAGCAGAAATATGCAGTCCTAAATACACGTTCGCACGAGTTTAATTTTACGCTAGTTGAGTACTTTGGTAAGTTCCATTCTGTGTGTTAGGGGTGTGATTGAGACAATATCGGTTCACATTCTGTGTTTCTTGTTTTAATCTTTATTCCTGTCCAGAATACTTATTAGCCAACAACGGTTAGACAAGGGCTAGCTCGGGCTTCTTCGATGTAACTGATAAGAAAAAAATGGGGCATTAGCTTCCTGGAAACAATCGTGGCTTTCGTGGTTTGAGGAACAAGACGATGTGCCCTGCTTTCCACAGGCGGGGAAAATACTGAAGACGGATAGAAGACTCGTTGAACAGATCTTGCACATATTCGGTACCTACAGCAGCCAGAAGCAGGGGACGGGGACCGACCCCCACCTCACCAGAGGGTCAAAAAAGTTGAAAAATTTCGTTAATTTCGTAATTTTTGACTGTTTTATTATTTTTTTTAGCTGTTTACGCTGATATAGTAGTAACTCTTTTTTAAACATACGAACAGGTTTGTTACACAGCATTTGCATATACGTTTGAAATATGAAGTAGGCTATAGGAAAATGAATTCAGTCAATAAGTATCTTGTAAACAATGTTCCAATAACATTGTTACTGTATGTTTTTATTCCGTATTTTTATTGTGTTATTACCGTTTACTTTAATGGGACTGACTTCAGCCATTTTAAACATAGTAATGTTGGTTAGTCTTAACTTTTTCCTTTTGTATGAAGCCGACCGACTCCGGACTCTCCAGGCCAAATTCTAGATACGCCACTGGCTAGGAGAATCTGTAAGAGCGCAGTCCCGAGTCTGTATGGACCGAGGGGTGAGTCGGCCGTTCAGTCGGTATGCAGACGACGAGACTTCTTTCTAAGATATACGCAATATAGAAAGTAACTTTGTGTACGCAATTTTAGTGTTCAACTTATTATTCGAGGTCAGAAAGGTTTATTGTTATATTTGATTGTGCGAGAACGAGAGAACAAAGAACTTTTTTCTTTATAAAATTAAAAAGTATGTCGTCTCCTTAAGTTCCTAAATATTAAGTAAAATGTACACAGTAAACACAAAAAATATAGTACACTAAGCAATCAGTGTACAAAATTTATTTCTATCAAAAATTAATTTATTTGACGATATGGTTCTCTCTCTCCAAATGTGTTTCTTTTTCATAAATATGCCTACAACAATCGTCGCGTTTGTCGCGAAATATAATAAATACTTTGCTTCAACAATAACTTTGCGGTCTAAAATTTCTCCGTTTAAAATGTAACTTTTTTAATTTTTGTGAAAGAAAAACTGATATGACGACATTTTAAAGTGCGGAACCGCGACATCGTTCACAGGGAAGTTTTGTACCAGGCACATTTTGACATGGTAGGATTAGAGCGAAACCCGTCTATAAAAGCGAAACTTGCAAACGAACCGGGCAAATTACTCGCTTACTGACGTTTGCACGCATACGAGCGCGGAAGAGATACATACTATAAATACTACTGAGTAGCACACTGCAGTTTGCGTTTATCCTGTTTAATCGTTGTTGCAGACTCCGTATAATTAAACCTTCAACTATCAACGTGTCCAATAAAATGTGTAGGCCTATGCTCTCAGCAGACGAAGGTCGTCCACTTCGATTTGTACGTAGGCTAATCACACAGTTACAACCGTACTCGGATGACGTAGTACACGAAATGGTGTATAATTTTACCGCATCGTGTTATCAATGACAAATACACACTGGACAGTATCACACACTCGAACTGGATCGTTGCACAGTCCGAGGTCACCTCATGACGGCGACTCAAGTCTCTTAAATTCGGGACTCAAAAAATTTTAAAAGACATGGGCTTCTCAACACAGAGAAGTTACAAACCAAGGTTTTATAAAATCCAGTAAGTGACAATCATTCTACATACTGCTGGCGACTGTGACATCATAATGTTTTAACAACCGTTGTTCATATGGTTTCACAGCAAGAGGTTTAATCCCTTAAATTCAGAGCTGTGTGTACATGTTTGGTGGCAGTCACTACCTTCTGCCAAAACAGGGTGTTACACGAATTAACTGAAATACAGGTCATAGGTTCCGCACATGAAAGTACGTAAAGGAAAAGGTTAATGTCTGTAACTACATATAATGTCTGTAAACGCTTTGTTTTCAGATAGCGCAAGTGTAGTCCTCTAAATCCAAAATGAAGTTTTCCTCTCAAATTTTTATTGCAAATGTTAATGTTTCTACACTGATACTAATTTTAAAAACTACTCAGTTTAAAATAGTATAGTATAGTTTTCAAATTAAATTAAAAACGTGTTTACTAAGTATTATTAAATACGGTAATTGATGATTTAGATTTAAAATCAGTATGAAATTCAAATAGAATGATTCGAAATCTATAATTTGATATAATTCCTCAAAAATTCACCATCATCATCATCGTCAGTAGCTCCACAGCTTCCCTAAGGATTTTCCTCCACACTTCCCTATTCTTAGCCAATGTCTTCTAGGATTCCATCAATCCATCGTAGTCTCGGTCTTCACATCCTCTATTTCCCTCTGTTGTGCATTTCATAATCCTCTTAAGAACATCATCCTCATTCATTCTTTGTGTTTGTCCTGTCCATCTCAGCCTAGCTACCCTAATTGATGTCACAATTCCACACACAAAAAATCACATTTTTTTATAATGATTGGGTCCTTAGCAGGTTTAGTTTAATTTTTAACGTTTAATAAATTTTTTAATGCAGAACTCTTTCCTAATAAATAAGGAAAAGAAAACTTAATTTGATTTTCCATTTGCCTGATGCAAATAATTAAATGAACCAAACATACAGCTGCGAAACTTCACCCTTTGTTTTAAACAAATTAAGTTAAATAATCGTATATGTGAGCTACACAAGGTCGATTAACCACACAGATAAATTAAATTTTAGGTTTCGAAGGTCTCTAAGCTAAATATTAACTGTAGGATTTGGACCGGCTTGCCAGAATTTTGTTTAACTTCTAAAATTTCAATTTTGTGTACAGTTGGTATACACGAGCAAAAATTTGAACCCCGAGTGATGGATCTACATTAAAATTTGCGTTAAATCTTGTAGAGTCCGCAACTTAATTTCAGGGGTTTCTGGATCCATATTTTGTGTGACCGTTTTTGTTTGTTTTCACTCATATAACATGTTTTGAAAATAACTTGCTTGAAAGTTTTGGAGGCTCTTATATTCGAGTACATCTCAGAATCGAATATACGAGAGACAGGAAATAAAAATGCGAATAAACAGCGTATCAAAGTAGTGGTTATGAGTATTTATTAAAAACAAATTGTAGAACCAGTATTTAACATCGTTTCGGAGTGTTCACACCAATAGTATAATGCTAAAATCAAGACAAGCTTTTCAAAAACTTTAGCCAAAATAAAGGGATCTTATAATAGAGAGGGTCTTTTTTTCGAGTAAATACTTCGAAACACTCGAAATATTTTTTAGTGTTATATTAACTTCGTGAAACACTCTATATATAAAAACCACAACGTGAAAGTGTCTCAAATCCACGAAATTCTTGCACTGAAATTGATTTCAAGCATAACGCATCGAAACATTTCACGTTTTGTTTTATATATTCTTATACGTAAATCTTTACATTTAAACAACAAGTAAAGTCCACGAAATATAATTTTACCATAGTTACCTTACAAAAATGTCAGGTTCTGTTTTCTTCTGTACAAACTACGTACAACCCCCAAATTTAAAAAAATCGATGTGGAAACCATACATGGCTTCCATATTCTGTGATTTATATATAAAATCATTTACTTGAATTCGATTCGATAATTTCTAAACAAATATCTCAAACTATTTTCATTATTTATAGATATTTTTGTTATTATGGGGTAGTCGTTTAATATAATGTTATTTTTGAGTCACTTTATATATAACAATTAGGCACTTTATTCTTATAAAGAAAATGAACTACGCAGATAATCATCCTACGTGATCAACATACTTCCATTTCCTTACGGAACATGTAAGTAAGAGCAAGAATGAAACTGTTGTTGATTTCATAACAGCTCTACTTACTGCTCCAGCCACGACCAGCGTCGCGATCGCCGTTCTTCCCATGTCTGTAAATTGCAGCAGTAAAATCAGTAAATAATTTTACATTAAATAATTAGCGTGTCTGTAAGTAAATTCACAACCGAGAGAAAATTTGTAAAAACTATATATAATATTCAGGTAGAATAACTCAGGCTTCCAGCAACACAAGTTAGGTGTGTTCCTTGTAAATTGAGTTTTATGTTTGACAAACTGGAATATTTCCATAGAAACTACATCTTTGTTGCCGATAACGTAGTACGCATAAAAAATCGGTATGGAGAACTATACATGGCGACCATGTTCTAAGATTTATATTTAAAATAATTTACTTGAATTCGATTCGATAATTTCTAAATACGTTTGTGTCTACTGTTTAACACCCACCATTCTGATCCATGTCATAACGCTATATTCCACACAGGCTAGTAAATAACTAGCCATCAGGGAGGTCAAAATATTTTCCAGGAGTGGAAAATAATTTTCCAGAGGAGAAAAATATTTATATATTTTTCATACATACACACATGCACATATTAGTTTGTAATTCTTATATCATAATAGAAATAATTACACAGATTGTATTAATTTATTAAAACATTTATTGCTTCAAAATATGCATAACATTAATGGCTTGTATAAGTTAATGTGTGATCTCCATTAAGTAGTGCTCAAGTTTCCAAAGTTTCTCCGTAATCAAAACATCAGAGCAGGTTTTACTGTGTATGAGGGTACATCGTGGACAAACATTTTTTTTAACATTCCATATGGAGCGTTGCTCAGAGTAAAGCTGCGAATCAACAGTGTACGTTTGACAGAACAAACACGCGGAAAAGAAGGAGCGCTCCGAAGTCACTCATGGACCCTCAGCATCTTGCAGAGGGTTCAATCCCTAAAGACGAAAAGTCTGTCTATGAACCGTTCCTCTGTAAACACGTGCAGTTACACTGGCCAGCGATCCACAGGAAGCAAATCGCTGTCCACGCTGGACACCTTTTCGGCTTGCACGCGTTGTGTTGGTGTGGGTATCAGCTCTTTTCATTTAAAAAGCGAGCAAACATAAGAATATAAACATGAGTGAGGGCAGACGTAACGCAGATTGTGTGTGTGTGTGTGTGTGTGTGTGTGTGTGTGTGTGTGTGTGTGTGTGTGTGTGTGTGTGTGTGTGTGTGTGTGTGTGTGTGTGTTGTCCTGCCTTTTTATTGCGGTAATCAATAAAATAACAAAACTTTTTATTGCGGTATCACAATAAAAACTATGGAAACGTAAACATTACATAATTGAGATAAGTTTGCCTGCCAGAAACGATATATTTTCTCTCATACATGATTTAAATCAAAATGAACAAATTATAATTATATTGCCTGGCAACAAAATTATTTTATTTTTAACAATTACCGTTATTTGAAAAAGTTTAAATGTATTTTCAAGTACTTTACTCTTGTTAAAACGTAAAACGTTCCAGGTGAACTACCCCGTCCCTTTAACCGATCTTCACCAAAATCAATAGGCCTTAAGCTCTCTTCAACTCAGGCAGGTATGCAAAAACCTATTTGATTCTGTTTGAATTTGCGGCAGTTATCGTTTGCCATAGAAAACAATATCGGTATGGAGAACCATACATGACTTAAATCTTCTAAGATTTATATTTAATATCATTTTTGAAATGAAATATTTCCACAGAAACTACTTCTTTCTACTTATTGCTTCAGCCTTAACCACAGTACTGTGGTCACTGACGTATACCACCTTACTTTATCGCACTCGATTTTCACTGATGATGGCAGTCGATGGCACTACCGAAACGTCTGGTTTTGCAGAAAACATTGGACTACGGCCAAACAGCCCGGGAAGGAATTTTAACAACAAACTACTTCTTTGTTACCGATAACGTAGCACACATATAAAAAATTATCCCTCCCCCTTCAACTATAATTTTCATTTACAGAAAATTACCCCCACCCTGGTCAGCTAGCCTCTTCATTTATAAATATTTCATCTACATTTCTACAGTGGATCATTATGATCTTCTTATCAGGATACTTTATTTATCAAAATTAATTACTTTTCTCTTGTTAAAACGTAAAACGTTGCAGGTAAACTACCCCTTCCTCTTAACCGATCTTCACCAAAATCAACAGGCCTTGAGTACTTTACAATTCAGGAATGTATGCAAAACATTATTTGATTCTGGTTGAATGTGCGGCAGTTATCGTTCGTCATAGAAACAATTATCCTTGTTAAAACATAAAACGTTGCTGGTAAACTACCCCTTTTCCTTAACCGATCTTCACCAAAATCAACAGGCCTTGAGTCCTTTACAATTCAGGAATGTATGCAAAACATTATTTTATTCTGGTTGAATGTGCGACAGTTATCGTTCGTCATATAAACAATTATCCTTGTTAAAACATAAAAAGGTTGCAAGTAAACTACCCCTTTCTCTCAACCGATCTTCACCACAATCAACAAGCCTTGAGTCCTCTAAAATTCAGGAACGTATGCAAAAATATCGGTATGGAGAACCATACAGGACTTCCATGTTCTAAGATTTATATTTAAAATCATTTTCGAAATGAAATATTTCCATATAAACTACTTCTTTCTTCAGCATTAACCACAGCACTGTGGTCACTAACGTATACCACCTCAAGTTAGCGCACTCGATTTTCACTGATGATGGCAGTCGACAGCACTGCCGAAACGTCTGGTTTTGCAGAAAACATTGGACCACCTTCAAACAGCCTAGGAAAGAATTTTAACAACAAACTACTTCTTTGTTGTCGATAACGTAGTATACTTATAAAAAATTATCCCCTCCCCCTTCAACTATCATTTTCAATTATAGAAAATTACCCCCACCCCGTTCAACTAGCCTCTTCATTTATAGATGTTTTATCTACGTTTCTACAGTGGATTATTATGATCTTCTTATCAGGATAATTTATTTATCAAAATTAAGTACTTTTCTCTTGTTAAAACATAAAACGTTGCAGGTAAACTACCTTTTCCCCGTAACCGATCTTCACCAAAATCAGTAGACCTTGAGTCCTCTATAACTCAGGTAAATGTGTAAAAAATTATTTGATTCTGTTTGAATTTACGGCAGTTATCGTTCTTCGTCATGAAAAAATTACCCTTGTTAAAACATAAAACGTTGCTGGTAAACTACCCCTCTCCCTAAACCGATTTTCACCAAAGACAGTAGGCCTCGAGTACTCTACAATTCAGGGGTGTATGCAAAAAATTATTTGATTCTATTTGAATTTGCGGCTGTTATCGTTTGCCATAGAAAAAATTCTACACACAGACACACACACAGACACTTTTCGAAAAATGACTTTCATGTTTTGAGGGTACTACAATCAGAATCAGCCGTTATCTCGAACACTATTTTTTTCGCCATGACCATACTTCCATTTCCTTATGGAACATGAAAGTAAAAATTCTACACATTGTAATGACCAGAAATTTTAATTTTTAAAAATTTTGATCAAGAAGTACGTTACACCAGCCAAGTCACCCCAACCCGGGCCAGAAGCAATAAATAAAGAAGCAACTTAACGAAGTGTCAACTGGACGCTTGCCAAGAACAATGAGAGTATGCCTGACACAACATTACAATAGGAAGTAAGGTTCGCCTGTGACAGACTCGACTCAACTGAGATTTACAGCCCACAACAAACCGGACAAAAGATGCAGTACGGTGGCCCAGATACGGAGAAATTGTAGCGAACACACGCTGTAAGGTTAATTTGGAGCGTGCCAGTAATAAGAAAGGAGTACTCACACAAAAGGGCTCACCCCATGTGAGAACAAAACAGCGTATATCCAGTGAATAGGACTAGGATGTGCGCACAGCGGGAAGACATCTTACTGGTGACAACTAGTATTTATGACGAAGGACAGGAGTGGCATCTTGGAAATGACGGCACGCAGTGTGCTGCTAATTGACGGAAAAGGGTCATGGAAAGTCAGACAATAACGAAATGCGACGTATTTTTCGCGTGAGAACAACTGTAGACTCCAGAGTGTACTTAGACAAAAGCTTGATCGACAGGCGCGGAATTGCTCTACATTCTAGGAAATGGTACGGAGCCCTTTCGTCGTGTACTAGAGGGGATGCCCGATAACCAACCAGAGTACGGCATCTTCCCAGGACGCAGGTGGAGAGGACTGTCGTCATGATAGCAACGCGAACAACGAATCAGAGGTCGAGAACCATAGTTCTACATAAGGGTAGGAGTTCATCTGACCTATCATGGTTGACCAAAGGCGTGTTTGCCAGGACATTGCATTGTGGTAAATGAAGCTTAATAAAAACTGTTTACAGGGCACGCTGAGCGAGCAGTCTTCATAAAATTTTCAATCTTATTCTATTTCTCAGTCTCAGTATAAATTCTCAGTCTTAATACACTTTCAGTTAATATACTTACATCAGTTTTACTCTGAACTCAGTTACGCAGTGCTTTAATCAGTTAACACAGCATTTCAGTTATTGACAAGTTATTCAGTCATAGTGTATCCGCAGTGACTCAATCATGCAGTATACGTCAGTGGTTAAAAACTTTCAGTTACTCAGTTCTACTCGGCTACCGTTTGTTGAGAACTAAGTTAATTATTCGCAGTTTTCATTTAATAACAGACTCGCAGAACTTTCGTCAATGCTTTACCGAGTTACGTAATGTTAATTTAATACCGAATGTTAAGTGTTACAATACCGAATGGAACAATACATCACGTAATCTAAAACACAATACATTAACGTATATAGATACAAGAAGAAGTTTGACGATAGACAGTTATATATACACGATAATTAACAATGAACGCACTCATGCAACACATAACTTTATAGACACTCATATTAGCGACCGACATCAACGGAGGACACACACACACCGCGAGTGAATCGTATCCGCGAGTGTTAAGTGATGATAACATCGAAGCTACGCAACCTTACGCATTTGGATCATCAGTGGGAAGGAGTTTCACCGATGGAAATTTTGGATAATCCATTTCACAAGTAAATCTTTATGTTATTGCTGTTATAATAACTCTACTGTCCTGACTCTTTTCAAAGAAATCACCCTTTGAGAATTTAGATTGATTATCATGGTAATTTTAATAAAGCTATTCATCTGAGACAAATGAACGCATTAGTGTAAGATTAATATGTTGATTATCTATGTTTATGTATGTTCATTGTGTTATATATATGTATGTGTACGTTTTCAGCGAACGACGTAATGAATTCATATTGTAATTTGATTCATATATATATATATATATATGTGTGTTCTCTTTTATGAATGTATTTACAGGGCATAATTTATATCCATATATATATATTGGAAGTTTCTTGTTTGAATAGTGTTAAATAAATAAGTGTTTATTTTACTAAGTATTTATGCGTTCATTATTGTTAATTTTACCTTGTAACAGACATTAACGTCAATTGAATGAATTGTAGTAAATTTTTATATCATTTTATACAACTATCAGAGTCTTATTGCAGCAATTATGCTAATCATTAATGAACATAATTATGCTAATCATTAATAGCATAATTCCATAGTATATATAAGTGGGGCACAACAAATATCAATTACACCCCATTATAACATAGACACACAGACACACACACATACACATTTCGAAAAATTACTTTTCTTCATGTTTTGAGGGTAGTACAATCAGAATCAGCCCTTATGTCGAACACGATTTTTTCGCCATCACCATGCTTCCATTTCCTTATGGAACATGGAAGTAAAAACGTACCTCCTCCCCCTTCAACTATCATTTTCATTTATAGAAAATTACCCTGTCCCCATTCAACTACTCTTTTCATTTATAGATATTTCACTTACCTTTTACAGTGGATTATTACGACCTTCTTTTCAGGATACTTTATTTATAAAAATTAAGCACTTTACTCTTGTTAAAACGTAAAACGTTGCAGGTAAACTATCCCTCCCCCTTAACCGATCTTCATCAAAATCAATAGGCCTGAAGTCCTCTACAACTCGGGTACATATGCAAAAAATAATTTGATTCTGTTTGAATTTGCGACAATTATCGTTCGCCATAGAAAAAAACTCTACACACAGACACTTTTCGGAATATGACTTTTCTTTATGTTTTGAACGTAGTACAATCAGAATCAGCCCTTATCTCGAAAACGATTTTTTCGCGATCACCATATTTCCATTTCCTTGCGGAACATGGAAGTAATTAATAATGCGTCCTTAATAACAGAATGTAGTATTTGTTTTTTATAAGCCGGCGAGAGCGCCCATTTGTGCATGCTCGCGCGCGCGCGTATGTGTGTGAGAGAGAGAGAGAGAGAGAGCATTATTGAATATTATAATGTTCAATATAATAATGGCCGGTGTGAAAGCAATTCTGTATCCGTAGCTCATACATAAAACATGATATTTAATTTTCTATTTGTACAGTATAGTTTACGACCGCGACGACCTACAGTGATGCCGCCTACCATTCCCATTCCTCAGACTCCTCGTATGTTCCGCACCTTCATTACGTCGAAACGTCTTGTGTTACCATTCTCTACGAACCACCCCACCCAACGGTAACTACAGTGCGTACGTCTTAATTTCTGTTCTTCGTCGTACATCATCAGGCCACACCGATTCTAGTTTAGAGACCTTCTGGGCAAAGCCGCGCTGTGATTACGTACACATCGCTCCCCCTCCAATTATTACACACTTCCCTTTGTGATTGTTATTTGTGAAGCCGATTGTCAAACCCGATCCTGTTGCTATAAAAACGCTGTTACAGATTACATAACAGAACAAGTCTTTCATATTATGTTCACTCCTCATTTTCTACGTTATTTTGTTTCAGCTAAACAACGAAAACTAAAACGCTTTAAAAAATTGAATACAACAACGGCCTTTGGCACGAGTCATAACATAATCTAATACACTTAGGTGTAAAAGTGACAAAACGTTAGAAGAGGAAAAGGTGTAGTTTATACAAGATAATATGTAATGAGTAATGATTGTAACAATTTTTGTGTAGGCCAAACAAGAAGGCTTCTCATAAAAAGATTCAAAGAACATTCACAACAAAAATACTTCTAACCAATTCGAGCGACACTTGATAAACAACAATTAATCACACTTACTCGAATTCTGGCACAGGTTTTAAATCGGTATCAGTATGCAGTGATAATACACGAGACGTTATAAATCTCGTATTGACGTAACTGAAGATTTCGAAATATATGCCATTCAAAACTGTCCCAGAATCTATACTAAACGATTTTTCACTTTGACCAACACTATCGAGAACTATTTTCACACGTATCGAGAACATGACAGCTCGGAGTGCGTATCCTCTAATCGCGACACGGATATCAACGCGCGCCTTGTTACGAATATCAAATAATTTATGTTTTTTATGGTGTCAATATGTAATTTTAACATTTGACGGCCTCGAATAATTGATCGTCAAAGCTAATAATGGAACATATGTTACAAAGCGCGTGGTTAATAAGAAGAATGTTGATCCGTCACGTTAGGACCAAATAAAATGTTATGTTGAGGTGCGGCCGAGTGGAAAACGTAAAAATGTGTTGTATGTCGGCACGTATGCCTTTTTCCATCAGAAAGAATGAAACTTGGTGTGTTCTCGCCAGGATGCAAATGATAAAGATAGTGGAATGTATTAATAGATTTATTAAGTTTCTCCGTTTCTTACACTCAACTCATAGTAGTAAGGTTGGCTAATGCTGAAGATTAAATTTTAAGAAACTGATTCGGAAATAAAACTACATTTTGATGCGGCACAAATGTGTGCACTAAGTTACATCGAAAACGTGGAGGCTTAAGGCCTAAATAATTGTCGCGACAACAAGAAATGAGAATGACAGAGTCAGGCAGCAAACGTAAGAACGTCCGCTGCCGGCCAAGGCTCGTAGCACTGTGACGTTATAAAAACGAGATAAGAACGATTCAGAAAGCGTACAGATTAGCCAACCTACAAAAACGAAAATTACCACACTACTGTCCATAATTGCCCGCTAAAAAATCAAAGATTTTTTAATACATTTTAATAACTTATTGTAGAAAAATACAGAGTTCTTAATAATAAAGGTTAATCTCAGTAGGCTGCATTGAACCTTGAGTTGTAGTCTTAGATAACAGTTATGACATTAACTGCTTAGCGATAAGCTTGAGAGATGATAAGAGTTAAGCAGGCCAAGGCTGGCGTGCAGCTTGAATCAAACATGAGTAAAATGCAAAGTTAGCAATGTATTGCCAATAAATATTGTATGTATACAATATTGAACGATATAAGACATGAAAATACATAATTTAACAATGTTTAATGATGAATAATCGGTGACTCATCACATGATGGGCCCGATAAATTGTAACATTTATGAAAGTCATAGTGGTTAGCTTGAACCAGTTAAGGCCAGTAGACCTATACAAGTAGAATTGAATACAATGAGCAAACAAAATTATTATAAAATTATACATGTACAGACATAAATTTAGCATGACGCCATATAGTTTGAACGATGCATGCTATCCTGATGTTTCAGGAATATACAATAAATTGTTATGTGAAAACAAGTTATACATAGTTGACTGATTGCAAGCACAAATTGTAATGACATGTATGTCATAATTAGCATGAATAATAATTGTGCAATGCGTGATCACAAAATGCAAAATACAATATAATACAATATAAAAAATAAAAATATAGGCGTGGCGTGGTTATAGACAGTAGATGCGAAAAACAATGTGTTTTACATAAATACAAGTTATATAATAAATACAATAGAAATCAGTTTAGTTAATTACAAATATGAATAAGGCACAATAGCATAAGTGACAAGTACCACAATGTGGTTATACAAATGTAACACATGAGTTGAACAATTGCGAGAAATACATTCATAGAATAATAAAATCATACATATTGACAAATGTGCAAGAAAATGCATACATGGTTGTATAACTGCATACCATGCGAATATTATGTAAAAAATTTTATATAAAGCAATACCACCAATAACATGACACATACCCAATACCAATATCAAAATGTAAATGTGTAGCACATAATATGCCTCACAAATTAATAACATATAAATACAAAAATAGCAGAGTATACCACCATTTAATATGATAAGTATAGCTATACTAGCACAGTGCATGGTTGTAAAATTACAAGTCACATGCAAATTTAGTATAAAAACATGCAATGATACAAAATCAACATTAAAATGTTGTGATGATACATATCACAATTAAGTTGACCAAATGGTCATACAATGAAGTAATGAAAGCCAGTGGCAAATCAAGTAAACTAGCATTGTGCTAAATAATTATAGTAACCTTGTGTCTAAGCCTCGTCCCGGGCTGGCAACAAGCATAGCTTATGAACGGGTCTCCGTAAAATACCAGTAGGCGTGCGAATGTCTACAACTCTAATTAAGTTGTCTGGGCCGGGAAATGCGGCGGTAATTACCCCAAATTTCCATGATAATGGAGGTAAGTTATCCTCCATCAATAAAACCAGGTCACCAATGGAAACATTATCCTTGGCGAATTTCCACTTGTGACGTTGTTGTAATTGATGTAAATAATCGCAAGACCAAGCCTTCCAAATGACTTGGACAAACTTCTGGAGAAGTTGCCAACGTCCAAGACGAGAGATGGGAACGTGAGATAAGTCTGGGTCAGGTATCGCCGTTAATGGCGCGCAAATGAAAAAATGGCCAGGTGTAAGTGGCACCGGATCATTTACATCCGATGAAATGGCAAATAATGGGCGAGGGTTTAGACATGCCTCTGTCTGAGACAAAACCGTCGTAAACTCCTCGAAGGTGAGTATAGACTTGCCTGCCACGCGGCGCAAATGATGCTTTAAACTCTTTATACCGCTCTCCCAGAGACCACCAAAATGGGGTGACGAGGGCGGAATAAATGACCATGAAATACCCTGAGAGGTCGTAAAGGATTTGATTGATGAGGTGGCATCCTTATGATGCCAAAGATTGTAAAGGTCATGTAAAACATTGCGGGCCTTCCTAAAGTTCGTGCCATTATCAGAATATAACTGGCTGGGTATGCCCCTACGGGACATAAACCGACGTAAGGCAGCTATAAACGCGTTGGCTGTAAGGTCGGAAACAAATTCCAAATGAATGGTCCTGGTTGCTAAGCAGATGAACAAAGACACGTACGATTTTTACAGAGTCCTAGATTTCTGCCCGCCATGACGAATCATGAAGGGACCACCATAATCAACTGCGCAGAATAGAAACGGCCGCGAAGGAGTGACTCTAGAAGATGGTAGAATACGAAGCCTCTGAACCTGTTGTTTGGCACTAAACCTGAGGCACTTGACACATCTACGAATGATGGAGCGAATTACTATCTTGGCGTTAATAATCCACCAACGTTGACGAAGTGAGTGATGCACGAGTTGAGAACCAGCGTGAAGTAGACGAATGTGTTCGCGTTCAATAATAAGGCGAGTAATATGAGCCGATGGATGCAAGACAATAGGGTGCTTATTGTCATAAGGTAATTGCGACTGCTGTAAGCGCCCGCCGACGCGTATTACGCCAGACTCATCAAGAAACGGGTCCAGAGAAGACAATTTACTCCTAATAGAGACAGAAGACCCATTACGAAGACAGTTAATCTCGGCAGCGAAGTGGATCGACTGAGATTGTTTTATGAAAAGATTAAGAGTGGAATGAATTTCAACGGGGGTAAGAGCGCCCGATATTTTCTCAGCACTGGAGAGTCTAATATTTTTGATGAATCGAAAGCAGTAAGCGTACACGCGTGTCAGACGGTGCAACGAAAAGAAGTCCCTTGAAATATCAATAGCCAGGGTAGACATTAGAGAAAGTTTGGGGGTTTGTGTCTCCTCCGCAGTGAATTCAGAAGACGACAGATTAGAAGGTAAAAAGGGTGGAAAAAGATTGGACTCGGAAGATTGAGACAAACAGGCGGGACCATGCCACCAAAGCGAACAATCGCGCAACATGTCGGGGTGACATCCTCTAGAAATAATATCAGCAGGATTATGTCGAGAATTGATGTGATGCCATGTGTAGGCTTGCGTAAGACGCTGAATCTCGGCAACACGATTAGCGACGTAGGTTTTCCAC
Source organism: Magicicada septendecula (assembly GCA_034769895.1). Taxonomy (NCBI): domain Eukaryota; kingdom Metazoa; phylum Arthropoda; class Insecta; order Hemiptera; family Cicadidae; genus Magicicada; species Magicicada septendecula. The sequence goes on along the minus strand of CM068374.1, from coordinate 344,202,187 downwards.
CTCGAAGATTGGGCATGAATCCAGTAAAGGGACACCATAGAGTTAGAATATAGATGAACACTATTAATAAAGAAATGAAGAGCAGGGACGACCTTGAATACGAGTCGTCATAACAATAAGCAAGCGCAGAGTTCAATGCGAGGTAATGACACCTGTCGTAGTGGGGCCACGCGAGATTTAGAACACAGAAGGTGACAAGAGGCCGATGAATCTTGATAAATGACTCTAATATAAACACAACACCCATAACCCTTTTCAGAAGCATCCGAAAACCCATGTAATTCAACTATCCTTGCCTTAGACTTGCAACGAATAGAACGTGGGACAATAATTTTACTGATCAGACACAACTTATCGCATAATGAATGCCAATGCAAGCGTAATTGCCCGGAGATTGGCTCATCCCAACCAAGATTGCACAGCCAGAGTTGCTGCATAAACTGTTTGTACAGAAAAACAATGGGACCGACAAGTCCGAGCGGATCGTAAATGCCTGCGATAATCGATAGGATTTTCCTCTTGGAGATGCTTGATTCAACGGGGAATGATTTGATGTCAAACAAAAATGAATCGGTAGTGTTATTCCAGAGAATGCCCAAGGTACGCACATTACCTTGTTTGTTTAAAGGGAGTAATAAATTGTCATGATTTGCAACCACCTGGGGTTCATTTGATGCCCATTTATGCAGCGTGAGACCGTATTGATTCAACAACGTACCTAAGTCAGATTTCAACTTGGTCAGATCAGAAATGGTGTCTGCGCCAGTTAACAAATCGTCGACATAGAAATCATTGGTTATAGCTGACGCTGCGTCAGGAAAAGAAGCTTCATGATCCTTACCAATTTGAATAAGACAGCGAGCGAGTAGCCAAAAACGAAGCACTAGCAGTGCCGTATGTTACAGTTCGTAATACAAAGTGTTTAAACTGTTCGAGGGGAGAGTCACGCCACAGAATACGTTGATAATGACAATCCTTCTCAGCTACCAGAATTTGTCGATACATCTTCTCGATGCCGGCGATGAGAACATAGTTATGCATACGAAATCGCAAAAGAATAGAAAAAAGGTCTTGTTGGACGTTCGGGCCTACCAACAAGATGACATTGAGAGAAAGACCATTGGTAGTTTTGGACGAACCGTCAAAAACGACGCGAAGTTTTGTCGTAGAACTAGAATGCTTAAAGACGGCATGGTGTGGCAGATAGTAGGTATTTGAAACCCCAGAATTGATAGAGCAATTGTCGATAAGCGTCATGTGGCCAAGATCCTTATACTCCTGAATAAAGTTTGCGTAATCGCTCGCAAGCTTAGAATAGCGCATGAACCGGCGTTCTAAACTCAAGAATCTTGCTTCAGCGGTAGCATAGGACTCACCCAACTGGGTATTGTCTGACTTAAATGGTAGCGCAACAACGAACCTACCCTCTTGATTGCGATGAGTAGACTTAACGAAATGATAGAGCAATTGTCGATAAGCGTCATGTGGCCAAGATCCTTATACTCCTGAATAAAGTTTGCGTAATCGCGCACAAGCTTAGAATCGCGCATGAACCGGCGTTCTAAACTCAAGAATCTTGCTTCAGCGGTAGCATAGGACTCACCCAACTGGGGATTGTCTGACTTAAATGGTAGCGCAACAACGAACCTACCCTCTTGATTGCGATGAGTAGACTTAACGAAATGCTCCTCACAAGCTGACTCGTTATTAATAGGTGCATTATCAGGGATAGTTTCTGTCTCCCAAAATTTTTCGAGATACTCCAGAATTTGACCGTCGTTGTTCCTAGCTAGGAACGAAACAGCAGGACCCTTATAACGGCAGTGTTTGGGCAGATTGCCTGCAAGAATGTAGCCTAACTTTGTTTCCTGTATAATAGGAAAATGAGAACCGCGTACGTATTTGTTAGCTAAGATTAAATCTAGGTAGAATTGCGCTCCTAACAGTATGTCGATGTCAGATGATATGTTGAAATTTGGATCAGAAAGAAAAATGTTATCTGGAATGTTAAATTGATTTATGTCAAAAGATTGTGCTGGCAGTTTATGGGTTAATGCAGATAAGACAGCACATTTTGCCTCGAAGCTAAATCTTTGATAACGGGAAATAATGCGTATAGACGCAAGATTAGTGGCATAACACGCGGTACTATTTATACCTGTAATCGGTATGTTAGATTTAGTCAAGTTAAGCCGTAATTTCTTGGCAAATGATCCGTACAAAAATTTATTTGTGAACCTGCATCCAAAAGAACTCTTGCGGGTTGTCTGTTGCCATCCTGGTCAATGACAAACACCATTGCTGTTGATAAAGAATATTATTTGTGGATTGTAATTTGATTGAACAATAATTACTGCTGCTGGCAGAGACTGGCTTCGACACATTGTTTATGTGCAACAATGTATGGTGTCGTTTTGAGCAGATCTTACACGATTGTTTAATCTTACAATTAGATGAGAAATGATCTGGTCTTAGACAATTGGTACAGCATTTATGATTTAATATGAATTGTCCTCGTTCTGATGTGCTCAGTGCACGAAATTGATCACACATGTAAATTGGATGATTAGATTTACAGCATAAACATGAATAATTATTTGACGCTGAGTGATAATTTTTAAATGCAGTGCTGCCAGCAGCGTTTCGTGATTTATGTTTGTCAGATTTATTATTGAATCTTAAACTTAGCTTGTTGAGTTGCTGTCCGGCATCGATAGGCAGTGTATTTTCTAACAGCTGTCTACGTGCGTTTAAAAACTGAGTAAAACCTTGAAAGTTAGGAAGATTATCAGGGTCTATAGACTCCTTCTATAATTTAAAAGTAGTATGGTCGAGTTTCGCTGACAATAATTGTACAGTGATACGCTCGAATGAATCCACTGACAGTTGCATGGCCGCCAGTGAATTAACGGAAGACGTTATCGTATTTATGAATTCTGCCAAACTTTGGACAGAGTCTTTTATTGTTGACTTTACTTCAAGTAAATTTTGAATATAGTACTTTGCTAGTATGAATTTATTGTCATATCTAGCGGACAGCAAACTCAACGCTATAGAGTAGTTTTCGTTACAAATAGGTAATGACTTAATTAAATCTAGCGGCTCATTTTTCAGAGACGAATACAAATAGTGTAATTTCTGCACTGACGTTAGATCAGATCTGGCATGCACCAAGTCCAGAAATATTGAGTAGAAATGCTGCCATTCTAAGATATTGCCTGTGAAGCAGGGCAAACTTATAGGTTTTAGTTGCGTATTGCTTGTTAATACGGGAGATACAGTCCGAACGTTAAAGGTTTCTATCAATTGTAAGATATTAGCTTCTGTCGAATATAACAGCTCTTCGACCTCAACTCGGTCTTCTTGAGCAGCGTTTATGTCTTTAGAAATAAGCTCAATTTCGGACTGTACCTCATCGTATTTTGTTGCCAAGCTTTTTAGACTTTCAAGTCTGACTGTTAAGAAATGTTTGGTATTAGTGTTCTTGTCAAAGTTACTGATAGCCGAATTAATACGCACTATGGCAGACTTTAAGCCGCCTCTCTTTCTGACCAACACTTTGAGGCTTTCTTCAGCCATTGTACGCACCTGATAATGATGTTAATGATGTGGTACCTGGTATGCGATGTCCCGAAGCGTCGAGGCCGTGGAGAAGATGGCGAACACACAGACCGGAGAGATGACTGCTTACACTGGAGTACTGACGCTAGCACATGGATGATCTTGCAGTGATATCGTCAGGAGTCTCAAAGGCGACGAAAGAAATGCTGGTTAAGTCACGACACGGTCGGATCAGCGAATATGCTGAGTCGCCCGTGATGGCCAGAAATTGGGGCAGAAGAATAATGAAAAGGTGAATAACGAATCCAGGCACGGAGCGACCAAAAAAATTGTTAATAAGAAGAATGTTGATCCGTCACGTTAGGACCAAATAAAATGTTATGTTGAGCTGCGGCCGAGTGGACCGCGTAAAAATGTGTTGTATGTCGGCACGTATGCCTTTTTCCATCAGAAAGAATGAAACTTGGTGTGTTCTCGCCAGGATGCAAATGATAAAGATAGTGGAATGTATTAATAGATTTATTAAGTTTCTCCGTTTCTTACACTCAACTCATAGTAGTAAGGTTGGCTAATGCTGAAGATTAAATTTTAAGAAACTGATTCGGAAATAAAACTACATTTTGATGCGGCACAAATGTGTGCACTAAGTTACATCGAAAACGTGGAGGCTTAAGGCCTAAATAATTGTCGCGACAACAAGAAATGAGAATGACAGAGTCAGGCAGCAAACGTAAGAACGTCCGCTGCCGGCCAAGGCTCGTAGCACTGTGACGTTATAAAAACGAGATAAGAACGATTCAGAAAGCGTACATATTAGCCAACCTACAAATACGAAAATTACCACACTACTGTCCATAATTGCCCGCTAAAAAATCAAAGATTTTTTAATACATTTTTATAACTTATTGTAGAAAAATACAGAGTTCTTAATAATAAAGGTTAATCTCAGTAGGCTGCATTGAACCTTGAGTTGTAGTCTTAGATAACAGTTATGACATTAACTGCTTAGCGATAAGCTTGAGAGATGATAAGAGTTAAGCAGGCCAAGGCTGGCGTGCAGCTTGAATCAAACATGAGTAAAATGCAAAGTTAGCAATGTATTGCCAATAAATATTGTATGTATACAATATTGAACGATATAAGACATGAAAATACATAATTTAACAATGTTTAATGATGAATAATCGGTGACTCATCACATGATGGGCCCGATAAATTGTAACATTTATGAAAGTCATAGTGGTTAGCTTGAACCAGTTAAGGCCAGTAGACCTATACAAGTAGAATTGAATACAATGAGCAAACAAAATTATTATAAAATTATACATGTACAGACATAAATTTAGCATGACGCCATATAGTTTGAACGATGCATGCTATCCTGATGTTTCAGGAATATACAATAAATTGTTATGTGAAAACAAGTTATACATAGTTGACTGATTGCAAGCACAAATTGTAATGACATGTATGTCATAATTAGCATGAATAATAATTGTGCAATGCGTGATCACAAAATGCAAAATACAATATAATACAATATAAAAAATAAAAATATAGGCGTGGCGTGGTTATAGACAGTAGATGCGAAAAACAATGTGTTTTACATAAATACAAGTTATATAATAAATACAATAGAAATCAGTTTAGTTAATTACAAATATGAATAAGGCACAATAGCATAAGTGACAAGTACCACAATGTGGTTATACAAATGTAACACATGAGTTGAACAATTGCGAGAAATACATTCATAGAATAATAAAATCACACATATTGACAAATGTGCAAGAAAATGCATACATGGTTGTATAACTGCATACCATGCGAATATTATGTAAAAAATTTTATATAAAGCAATACCACCAATAACATGACATATACCCAATACCAATATCAAAATGTAATTGTGTAGCACATAATATGCCTCACAAATTAATAACATATAAATACAAAAATAGCAGAGTATACCACCATGTAATATGATAAGTATAGCTATAATAGCACAGTGCATGGTTGTAAAATTACAAGTCACATGCAAATTTAGTATAAAAACATGCAATGATACAAAATTAACATTAAACTGTTGTGATGATACATATCACAATTAAGTTGACCAAATGGTCATACAATGAAGTAATGAAAGCCAGTGGCAAATCAAGTAAACTAGCATTCTGCTAAATAATTATAGTAACCTTGTGTCTAAGCCTCGTCCCGGGCTGGCAACAAGCATAGCTTATGAACGGGTCTCCGTAAAATACCAGTAGGCGTGCGAATGTCTACAACTCTAATTAAGTTGTCTGGGCCGGGAAATGCGGCGGTAATTACCCCAAATTTCCATGATAATGGAGGTAAGTTATCCTCCATCAATAAAACCAGGTCACCAATGGAAACATTATCCTTGGCGAATTTCCACTTGTGACGTTGTTGTAATTGATGTAAATAATCGCAAGACCAAGCCTTCCAAATGACTTGGACAAACTTCTGGAGAAGTTGCCAACGTCCAAGACGAGAGATGGGAACGTGAGATAAGTCTGGGTCAGGTATCGCCGTTAATGGCGCGCAAATGAAAAAATGGCCAGGTGTAAGTGGCACCGGATCATTTACATTCGATGAAATGGCAAATAATGGGCGAGGGTTTAGACATGCCTCTGTCTGAGACAAAACCGTCGTAAACTCCTCGAAGGTCAGTATAGACTTGCCTACCACGCGGCGCAAATGATGCTTTAAACTCTTTATACCGCTCTCCCAGAGACCACCAAAATGGGATGACGAGGGCGGAATAAATGACCATGAAATACCCTGAGAGGTCGTAAAGGATTTGATTGATAAGGTGGCATCCTTATGATGCCAAAGATTTTAAAGGTCATGTAAAACATTGCGGGCCTTCCTAAGGTTCGTGCCATTATCAGAATATAACTGGCTGGGTATGCCCCTACGGGACATAAACCGACGTAAGGCAGCTATAAACGCGTTGGCTGTAAGGTCGGAAACAATTTCCAAATGAATGGTCCTGGTTGCTAAGCAGATGAACAAAGACACGTACGATTTTTACAGAGTCCTAGATTTCTGCCCGCCATGACGAATCATGAAGGGACCACCATAATCAACTGCGCAGAATAGAAACGGCCGCGAAGGAGTGACTCTAGAAGATGGTAGAATACGAAGCCTCTGAACCTGTTGTTTGGCACTAAACCTAAGGCACTTGACACATCTACGAATGATGGAGCGAATGACTATCTTGGCGTTAATAATCCACCAACGTTGACGAAGTGAGTGATGCACGAGTTGAGAACCAGCGTGAAGTAGACGAATGTGTTCGCGTTCAATAATAAGGCGAGTAATATGAGCCGATGGATGCAAGACAATAGGATGCTTATTGTCATAAGGTAATTGCGACTGCTGTAAGCGCCCGCCGACGCGTATTACGCCAGACTCATCAAGAAACGGGTCCAGAGAAGACAACTTACTCCTAATAGAGACAGAAGACCCATTACGAAGACAATTAATCTCGGCAGCGAAGTGGATCGACTGAGATTGTTTTATGAAAAAATTAAGAGTGGAATGGATTTCAACGGGGGTAAGAGCGCCCGATATTTTCTCAGCACTGGAGAGTCTAATATTTTTGATGAATCGAAAGCAGTAAGCGTACACGCGTGTCAGACGGTGCAACGAAAAGAAGTCCCTTGAAATATCAATAGCCAGGGTAGACATTAGAGAAAGTTTGGAGGTTTGTGTCTCCTCCGCAGTGAATTCAGAAGACGACAGATTAGAAGGTAAAAAGGGTGGAAAAAGATTGGACTCGGAAGATTGAGACAAACAGGCGGGACCATGCCACCAAAGCGAACAATCGCGCAACATGTCGGGGTGACATCCTCTAGAAATAATATCAGCAGGATTATGTCGAGAATTGATGTGATGCCATGTGTAGGCTTGCGTAAGACGCTGAATCTCGGCAACACGATTAGCGACGTAGGTTTTCCACCTCGAAGACTGGGCATGAATCCAGTAAAGGGACACCATAGAGTTAGAATATAGATGAACACTATTAATAAAGAAATGAAGAGCAGGGACGACCTTGAATACGAGTCGTGATAACAATAAGCAAGCGCAGAGTTCAATGCGAGGTAATGACACCTGTCGTAGTGGGGCCACGCGAGATTTAGAACACAGAAGGTGACAAGAGGCCGATGAATCTTGATAAATGACTCTAATATAAACACAACACCCATAACCCTTTTCAGAAGCATCCGAAAACCCATGTAATTCAACTATCCTTGCCTTAGACTTGCAACGAATAGAACGTGGGACAATAATTTTACTGATCAGACACAACTTATCGCATAATGAATGCCAATGCAAGCGTAATTGCCCGGAGATTGGCTCATCCCAACCAAGATTGCACAGCCAGAGTTGCTGCATAAACTGTTTGTACAGAAAAACAATGGGACCGACAAGTCCGAGCGGATCGTAAATGCCTGCGATAATCGATAGGATTTTCCTCTTGGAGATGCTTGATTCAACGGGGAATGATTTGATGTCAAACAAAAATGAATCGGTAGTGTTATTCCAGAGAATGCCCAAGGTACGCACATTACCCTGTTTGTTTAAAGGGAGTGATAAATTGTCATGATTTGCAACCACCTGGGGTTCATTTGATGCCCATTTATGCAGCGTGAGACCGTATTGATTCAACAACGTACCTAAGTCAGATTTCAACTTGGTCAGATCAGAAATGGTGTCTGCGCCAGTTAACAAATCGTCGACATAGAAATCATTGGTTATAGCTGACGCTGCGTCAGGAAAAGAAGCTTCATGATCCTTACCAATTTGATTAAGACAGCGAGCGAGTAGCCAAAAACGAAGCACTAGCAGTGCCGTATGTTACAGTTCGTAATACAAAGTGTTTAAACTGTTCGAGGGGAGAGTCACGCCACAGAATACTTTGATAATGACAATCCTTCTCAGCTACCAGAATTTGTCGATACATCTTCTCGATGCCGGCGATGAGAACATAGTTATGCATACGAAATCGCAAAAGAATAGAAAAAAGGTCTTGTTGGACGTTCGGGCCTACCAACAAGATGTCATTGAGAGAAAGACCATTGGTAGTTTTGGACGAACCGTCAAAAACGACGCGAAGTTTTGTCGTAGAACTAGAATGCTTAAAGACGGCATGGTGTGGCAGATAGTAGGTATTTGAAACCCCAGAATTGATAGAGCAATTGTCGATAAGCGTCATGTGGCCAAGATCCTTATACTCCTGAATAAAGTTTGCGTAATCGCGCGCAAGCTTAGAATAGCGCATGAACCGGCGTTCTAAACTCAAGAATCTTGCTTCAGCGGTAGCATAGGACTCACCCAACTGGGTATTGTCTGACTTAAATGGTAGCGCAACAACGAACGTACCCTCTTGATTGCGATGAGTAGACTTAACGAAATGATAGAGCAATTGTCGATAAGCGTCATGTGGCCAAGATCCTTATACTCCTGAATAAAGTTTGCGTAATCGCGCGCAAGCTTAGAATCGCGCATGAACCGGCGTTCTAAACTCAAGAATCTTGCTTCAGCGGTAGCATAGGACTCACCCAACTGGGGATTGTCTGACTTAAATGGTAGCTGAACAACGAACCTACCCTCTTGATTGCGATGAGCAGACTTAACGAAATGCTCCTCACAAGCTGACTCGTTATTAATAGGTGCATTATCAGGAATAGTTTCTGTCTCCCAAAATTTTTCGAGAGACTCCAGAATTTGACCGTCGTTGTTCCTAGCTAGGAACGAAACAGCAGGACCCTTATAACGGCAGTGTTTGGGCAGATTGCCTGCAAGAATGTAGCCTAACTTTGTTTCCTGTATAATAGGAAAATGAGAACCGCGTACGTATTTGTTAGCTAAGATTAAATCTAGGTAGAATTGCGCTCCTAACAGTATGTCGATGTCAGATGATATGTTGAAATTTGGATCAGCATGAAAAATGTTATCTGGAATGTTAAATTGATTTATGTCAAAAGATTGTGCTGGCAGTTTATGGGTTAATGCAGATAAGACAGCACATTTTGCCTCGAAGCTAAATCTTTGATAACGGGAAATAATGCGTATAGACGCAAGATTAGTGGCATAACACGCGGTACTATTTATACCTGTAATCGGTATGTTAGATTTAGTCAAGTTAAGCCGTAATTTCTTGGCAAATGTTTCCGTACAAAAATTTATTTGTGAACCTGCATCCAAAAGAACTCTTGCGGGTTGTCTGTTGCCAGCCTGGTCAATGACAAACACCATTGCTGTTGATTAAAGAATATTATTTGTGGATTGTAATTTGATTAAACAATAATTACTGCTGCTGGCAGAGACTGGCTTCGACACATTGTTTATGTGCAACAATGTATGGTGTCGTTTTGAGCAGATCTTACACGATTGTTTAATCTTACAATTAGATGAGAAATGATCTGGTCTTAGACAATTGGTACAGCATTTATGATTTAATATGAATTGTCCTCGTTCTGATGTGCTCAGTGCACGAAATTGATCACACATGTAAATTGGATGATTAGATTTACAGCATAAACATGAATAATTATTTGACGCTGAGTGATAACTTTTAAATGCAGTGCTGCCAGCAGCGTTTCGTGATTTATGTTTGTCAGATTTATTATTGAATCTTAAACTTAGCTTGTTGAGTTGCTGTGCGGCATCGATAGGCAGTGTATTTTCTAACAGCTGTCTACGTGCGTTTAAAAACTGAGTAAAACCTTGAAAGTTAGGAAGATTATCAGGGTCTATAGACTCCTTCCATAATTTAAAAGTAGTATGGTCGAGTTTCGCTGACAATAATTGTACAGTGATACGTTCGAATGAATCCACTGACAGTTGCATGGCCGCCAGTGAATTAACGGAAGACGTTATCGTATTTATGAATTCTGCCAAACTTTGGACAGAGTCTTTTATTGTTGACTTTACTTCAAGTAAATTTTGAATATAGTACTTTGCTAGTATGAATTTATTGTCATATCTAGCGGACAGCAAACTCAACGCTATAGGGTAGTTTTCGTTACAAATAGGTAATGACTTAATTAAATCTAGCGGCTCATTTTTCAGAGACGAATACAAATAGTGTAATTTCTGCACTGACGTTAGATCAGATCTGGCATGCACCAAGTCCAGAAATATTGAGTAGAAATGCTGCCATTCTAAGATATTGCCTGTGAAGCAGGGCAAACTTATAGGTTTTAGTTGCGTATTGCTTGTTAATACGGGAGATACAGTCCGAACGTTAAAGGTTTCTATCAATTGTAAGATATTAGCTTCTGTCGAATATAACAGCTCTTCGACCTCAACTCGGTCTTCTTGAGCAGCGTTTATGTCTTTAGAAATAAGCTCAATTTCGGACTGTACCTCATCGTATTTTGTTGCCAAGCTTTTTAGACTTTCAAGTCTGACTGTTAAGAAATGTTTGGTATTAGTGTTCTTGTCAAAGTTACTGATAGCCGAATTAATACGCACTATGGCAGACTTTAAGCCGCCTCTCTTTCTGACCAACACTTTGAGGCCTTCTTCAGCCATTGTACGCACCTGATAATGATGTTAATGATGTGGTACCTGGTATGCGATGTCCCGAAGCGTCGAGGCCGTGAGAAGATGGCGAACACACAGACCGGAGAGATGACTGCTTACACTGGAGTACTGACGCTAGCACATGGATGATCTTGCAGTGATATCGTCAGGAGGCTCAAAGGCGACGAAAGAAATGCTGGTTAAGTCACGACACGGTCGGATCAGCGAATATGCTGAGTCGCCCGTGATGGCCAGAAATTGGGGCAGAAGAATAATGAAAAGGTGAATAACGAATCCAGGCACGGAGCGACCAAAAAAATTGTTAATAAGAAGAATGTTGATCCGTCACGTTAGGACCAAATAAAATGTTATGTTGAGCTGCGGCCGAGTGGACCACGTAAAAATGTGTTGTATGTCGGCACGTATGCCTTTTTCCATCAGAAAGAATGAAACTTGGTGTGTTCTCGCCAGGATGCAAATGATAAAGATAGTGGAATGTATTAATAGATTTATTAAGTTTCTCCGTTTCTTACACTCAACTCATAGTAGTAAGGTTGGCTAATGCTGAAGATTAAATTTTAAGAAACTGATTCGGAAATAAAACTACATTTTGATGCGGCACAAATGTGTGCACTAAGTTACATCGAAAACGTGGAGGCTTAAGGCCTAAATAATTGTCGCGACAACAAGAAATGAGAATGACAGAGTCAGGCAGCAAACGTAAGAACGTCCGCTGCCGGCCAAGGCTCGTAGCACTGTGACGTTATAAAAACGAGATAAGAACGATTCAGAAAGCGTACATATTAGCCAACCTACAAATACGAAAATTACCACACTACTGTCCATAATTGCCCGCTAAAAAATCAAAGATTTTTTAATACATTTTTATAACTTATTGTAGAAAAATACAGAGTTCTTAATAATAAAGGTTAATCTCAGTAGGCTGCATTGAACCTTGAGTTGTAGTCTTAGATAACAGTTATGACATTAACTGCTTAGCGATAAGCTTGAGAGATGATAAGAGTTAAGCAGGCCAAGGCTGGCGTGCAGCTTGAATCAAACATGAGTAAAATGCAAAGTTAGCAATGTATTGCCAATAAATATTGTATGTATACAATATTGAACGATATAAGACATGAAAATACATAATTTAACAATGTTTAATGATGAATAATCGGTGACTCATCACATGATGGGCCCGATAAATTGTAACATTTATGAAAGTCATAGTGGTTAGCTTGAACCAGTTAAGGCCAGTAGACCTATACAAGTAGAATTGAATACAATGAGCAAACAAAATTATTATAAAATTATACATGTACAGACATAAATTTAGCATGACGCCATATAGTTTGAACGATGCATGCTATCCTGATGTTTCAGGAATATACAATAAATTGTTATGTGAAAACAAGTTATACATAGTTGACTGATTGCAAGCACAAATTGTAATGACATGTATGTCATAATTAGCATGAATAATAATTGTGCAATGCGTGATCACAAAATGCAAAATACAATATAATACAATATAAAAAATAAAAATATAGGCGTGGCGTGGTTATAGACAGTAGATGCGAAAAACAATGTGTTTTACATAAATACAAGTTATATAATAAATACAATAGAAATCAGTTTAGTTAATTACAAATATGAATAAGGCACAATAGCATAAGTGACAAGTACCACAATGTGGTTATACAAATGTAACACATGAGTTGAACAATTGCGAGAAATACATTCATAGAATAATAAAATCACACATATTGACAAATGTGCAAGAAAATGCATACATGGTTGTATAACTGCATACCATGCGAATATTATGTAAAAAATTTTATATAAAGCAATACCACCAATAACATGACATATACCCAATACCAATATCAAAATGTAATTGTGTAGCACATAATATGCCTCACAAATTAATAACATATAAATACAAAAATAGCAGAGTATACCACCATGTAATATGATAAGTATAGCTATAATAGCACAGTGCATGGTTGTAAAATTACAAGTCACATGCAAATTTAGTATAAAAACATGCAATGATACAAAATTAACATTAAAATGTTGTGATGATACATACCACAATTAAGTTGACCAAATGGTCATACAATGAAGTAATGAAAGCCAGTGGCAAATCAAGTAAACTAGCATTCTGCTAAATAATTATAGTAACCTTGTGTCTAAGCCTCGTCCCGGGCTGGCAACAAGCATAGCTTATGAACGGGTCTCCGTAAAATACCAGTAGGCGTGCGAATGTCTACAACTCTAATTAAGTTGTCTGGGCCGGGAAATGCGGCGGTAATTACCCCAAATTTCCATGATAATGGAGGTAAGTTATCCTCCATCAATAAAACCAGGTCACCAATGGAAACATTATCCTTGGCGAATTTCCACTTGTGACGTTGTTGTAATTGATGTAAATAATCGCAAGACCAAGCCTTCCAAATGACTTGGACAAACTTCTGGAGAAGTTGCCAACGTCCAAGACGAGAGATGGGAACGTGAGATAAGTCTGGGTCAGGTATCGCCGTTAATGGCGCGCAAATGAAAAAATGGCCAGGTGTAAGTGGCACCGGATCATTTACATCCGATGAAATGGCAAATAATGGGCGAGGGTTTAGACATGCCTCTGTCTGAGACAAAACCGTCGTAAACTCCTCGAAGGTCAGTATAGACTTGCCTACCACGCGGCGCAAATGATGCTTTAAACTCTTTATACCGCTCTCCCAGAGACCACCAAAATGGGATGACGAGGGCGGAATAAATGACCATGAAATACCCTGAGAGGTCGTAAAGGATTTGATTGATAAGGTGGCATCCTTATGATGCCAAAGATTTTAAAGGTCATGTAAAACATTGCGGGCCTTCCTAAGGTTCGTGCCATTATCAGAATATAACTGGCTGGGTATGCCCCTACGGGACATAAACCGACGTAAGGCAGCTATAAACGCGTTGGCTGTAAGGTCGGAAACAAATTCCAAATGAATGGTCCTGGTTGCTAAGCAGATGAACAAAGACACGTACGATTTTTACAGAGTCCTAGATTTCTGCCCGCCATGACGAATCATCAAGGGACCACCATAATCAACTGCGCAGAATAGAAACGGCCGCGAAGGAGTGACTCTAGAAGATGGTAGAATACGAAGCCTCTGAACCTGTTGTTTGGCACTAAACCTAAGGCACTTGACACATCTACGAATGATGGAGCGAATGACTATCTTGGCGTTAATAATCCACCAACGTTGACGAAGTGAGTGATGCACGAGTTGAGAACCAGCGTGAAGTAGACGAATGTGTTCGCGTTCAATAATAAGGCGAGTAATATGAGCCGATGGATGCAAGACAATAGGATGCTTATTGTCATAAGGTAATTGCGACTGCTGTAAGCGCCCGCCGACGCGTATTACGCCAGACTCATCAAGAAACGGGTCCAGAGAAGACAACTTACTCCTAATAGAGACAGAAGACCCATTACGAAGACAATTAATCTCGGCAGCGAAGTGGATCGACTGAGATTGTTTTATGAAAAAATTAAGAGTGGAATGGATTTCAACGGGGGTAAGAGCGCCCGATATTTTCTCAGCACTGGAGAGTCTAATATTTTTGATGAATCGAAAGCAGTAAGCGTACACGCGTGTCAGACGGTGCAACGAAAAGAAGTCCCTTGAAATATCAATAGCCAGGGTAGACATTAGAGAAAGTTTGGGGGTTTGTGTCTCCTCCGCAGTGAATTCAGAAGACGACAGATTAGAAGGTAAAAAGGGTGGAAAAAGATTGGACTCGGAAGATTGAGACAAACAGGCGGGACCATGCCACCAAAGCGAACAATCGCGCAACATGTCGGGGTGACATCCTCTAGAAATAATATCAGCAGGATTATGTCGAGAATTGATGTGATGCCATGTGTAGGCTTGCGTAAGACGCTGAATCTCGGCAACACGATTAGCGACGTAGGTTTTCCACCTCGAAGACTGGGCATGAATCCAGTAAAGGGACACCATAGAGTTAGAATATAGATGAACACTATTAATAAAGAAATGAAGAGCAGGGACGACCTTGAATACGAGTCGTGATAACAATAAGCAAGCGCAGAGTTCAATGCGAGGTAATGACACCTGTCGTAGTGGGGCCACGCGAGATTTAGAACACAGAAGGTGACAAGAGGCCGATGAATCTTGATAAATGACTCTAATATAAACACAACACCCATAACCCTTTTCAGAAGCATCCGAAAACCCATGTAATTCAACTATCCTTGCCTTAGACTTGCAACGAATAGAACGTGGGACAATAATTTTACTGATCAGACACAACTTATCGCATAATGAATGCCAATGCAAGCGTAATTGCCCGGAGATTGGCTCATCCCAACCAAGATTGCACAGCCAGAGTTGCTGCATAAACTGTTTGTACAGAAAAACAATGGGACCGACAAGTCCGAGCGGATCGTAAATGCCTGCGATAATCGATAGGATTTTCCTCTTGGAGATGCTTGATTCAACGGGGAATGATTTGATGTCAAACAAAAATGAATCGGTAGTGTTATTCCAGAGAATGCCCAAGGTACGCACATTACCCTGTTTGTTTAAAGGGAGTGATAAATTGTCATGATTTGCAACCACCTGGGGTTCATTTGATGCCCATTTATGCAGCGTGAGACCGTATTGATTCAACAACGTACCTAAGTCAGATTTCAACTTGGTCAGATCAGAAATGGTGTCTGCGCCAGTTAACAAATCGTCGACATAGAAATCATTGGTTATAGCTGACGCTGCGTCAGGAAAAGAAGCTTCATGATCCTTACCAATTTGATTAAGACAGCGAGCGAGTAGCCAAAAACGAAGCACTAGCAGTGCCGTATGTTACAGTTCGTAATACAAAGTGTTTAAACTGTTCGAGGGGAGAGTCACGCCACAGAATACGTTGATAATGACAATCCTTCTCAGCTACCAGAATTTGTCGATACATCTTCTCGATGCCGGCGATGAGAACATAGTTATGCATACGAAATCGCAAAAGAATAGAAAAAAGGTCTTGTTGGACGTTCGGGCCTACCAACAAGATGTCATTGAGAGAAAGACCATTGGTAGTTTTGGACGAACCGTCAAAAACGACGCGAAGTTTTGTCGTAGAACTAGAATGCTTAAAGACGGCATGGTGTGGCAGATAGTAGGTATTTGAAACCCCAGAATTGATAGAGCAATTGTCGATAAGCGTCATGTGGCCAAGATCCTTATACTCCTGAATAAAGTTTGCGTAATCGCGCGCAAGCTTAGAATAGCGCATGAACCGGCGTTCTAAACTCAAGAATCTTGCTTCAGCGGTAGCATAGGACTCACCCAACTGGGTATTGTCTGACTTAAATGGTAGCGCAACAACGAACCTACCCTCTTGATTGCGATGAGTAGACTTAACGAAATGATAGAGCAATTGTCGATAAGCGTCATGTGGCCAAGATCCTTATACTCCTGAATAAAGTTTGCGTAATCGCGCGCAAGCTTAGAATCGCGCATGAACCGGCGTTCTAAACTCAAGAATCTTGCTTCAGCGGTAGCATAGGACTCACCCAACTGGGGATTGTCTGACTTAAATGGTAGCTGAACAACGAACCTACCCTCTTGATTGCGATGAGCAGACTTAACGAAATGCTCCTCACAAGCTGACTCGTTATTAATAGGTGCATTATCAGGAATAGTTTCTGTCTCCCAAAATTTTTCGAGAGACTCCAGAATTTGACCGTCGTTGTTCCTAGCTAGGAACGAAACAGCAGGACCCTTATAACGGCAGTGTTTGGGCAGATTGCCTGCAAGAATGTAGCCTAACTTTGTTTCCTGTATAATAGGAAAATGAGAACCGCGTACGTATTTGTTAGCTAAGATTAAATCTAGGTAGAATTGCGCTCCTAACAGTATGTCGATGTCAGATGATATGTTGAAATTTGGATCAGCATGAAAAATGTTATCTGGAATGTTAAATTGATTTATGTCAAAAGATTGTGCTGGCAGTTTATGGGTTAATGCAGATAAGACAGCACATTTTGCCTCGAAGCTAAATCTTTGATAACGGGAAATAATGCGTATAGACGCAAGATTAGTGGCATAACACGCGGTACTATTTATACCTGTAATCGGTATGTTAGATTTAGTCAAGTTAAGCCGTAATTTCTTGGCAAATGTTTCCGTACAAAAATTTATTTGTGAACCTGCATCCAAAAGAACTCTTGCGGGTTGTCTGTTGCCAGCCTGGTCAATGACAAACACCATTGCTGTTGATTAAAGAATATTATTTGTGGATTGTAATTTGATTAAACAATAATTACTGCTGCTGGCAGAGACTGGCTTCGACACATTGTTTATGTGCAACAATGTATGGTGTCGTTTTGAGCAGATCTTACACGATTGTTTAATCTTACAATTAGATGAGAAATGATCTGGTCTTAGACAATTGGTACAGCATTTATGATTTAATATGAATTGTCCTCGTTCTGATGTGCTCAGTGCACGAAATTGATCACACATGTAAATTGGATGATTAGATTTACAGCATAAACATGAATAATTATTTGACGCTGAGTGATAACTTTTAAATGCAGTGCTGCCAGCAGCGTTTCGTGATTTATGTTTGTCAGATTTATTATTGAATCTTAAACTTAGCTTGTTGAGTTGCTGTGCGGCATCGATAGGCAGTGTATTTTCTAACAGCTGTCTACGTGCGTTTAAAAACTGAGTAAAACCTTGAAAGTTAGGAAGATTATCAGGGTCTATAGACTCCTTCCATAATTTAAAAGTAGTATGGTCGAGTTTCGCTGACAATAATTGTACAGTGATACGTTCGAATGAATCCACTGACAGTTGCATGGCCGCCAGTGAATTAACGGAAGACGTTATCGTATTTATGAATTCTGCCAAACTTTGGACAGAGTCTTTTATTGTTGACTTTACTTCAAGTAAATTTTGAATATAGTACTTTGCTAGTATGAATTTATTGTCATATCTAGCGGACAGCAAACTCAACGCTATAGGGTAGTTTTCGTTACAAATAGGTAATGACTTAATTAAATCTAGCGGCTCATTTTTCAGAGACGAATACAAATAGTGTAATTTCTGCACTGACGTTAGATCAGATCTGGCATGCACCAAGTCCAGAAATATTGAGTAGAAATGCTGCCATTCTAAGATATTGCCTGTGAAGCAGGGCAAACTTATAGGTTTTAGTTGCGTATTGCTTGTTAATACGGGAGATACAGTCCGAACGTTAAAGGTTTCTATCAATTGTAAGATATTAGCTTCTGTCGAATATAACAGCTCTTCGACCTCAACTCGGTCTTCTTGAGCAGCGTTTATGTCTTTAGAAATAAGCTCAATTTCGGACTGTACCTCATCGTATTTTGTTGCCAAGCTTTTTAGACTTTCAAGTCTGACTGTTAAGAAATGTTTGGTATTAGTGTTCTTGTCAAAGTTACTGATAGCCGAATTAATACGCACTATGGCAGACTTTAAGCCGCCTCTCTTTCTGACCAACACTTTGAGGCCTTCTTCAGCCATTGTACGCACCTGATAATGATGTTAATGATGTGGTACCTGGTATGCGATGTCCCGAAGCGTCGAGGCCGTGAGAAGATGGCGAACACACAGACCGGAGAGATGACTGCTTACACTGGAGTACTGACGCTAGCACATGGATGATCTTGCAGTGATATCGTCAGGAGGCTCAAAGGCGACGAAAGAAATGCTGGTTAAGTCACGACACGGTCGGATCAGCGAATATGCTGAGTCGCCCGTGATGGCCAGAAATTGGGGCAGAAGAATAATGAAAAGGTGAATAACGAATCCAGGCACGGAGCGACCAAAAAAATTGTTAATAAGAAGAATGTTGATCCGTCACGTTAGGACCAAATAAAATGTTATGTTGAGCTGCGGCCGAGTGGACCACGTAAAAATGTGTTGTATGTCGGCACGTATGCCTTTTTCCATCAGAAAGAATGAAACTTGGTGTGTTCTCGCCAGGATGCAAATGATAAAGATAGTGGAATGTATTAATAGATTTATTAAGTTTCTCCGTTTCTTACACTCAACTCATAGTAGTAAGGTTGGCTAATGCTGAAGATTAAATTTTAAGAAACTGATTCGGAAATAAAACTACATTTTGATGCGGCACAAATGTGTGCACTAAGTTACATCGAAAACGTGGAGGCTTAAGGCCTAAATAATTGTCGCGACAACAAGAAATGAGAATGACAGAGTCAGGCAGCAAACGTAAGAACGTCCGCTGCCGGCCAAGGCTCGTAGCACTGTGACGTTATAAAAACGAGATAAGAACGATTCAGAAAGCGTACATATTAGCCAACCTACAAATACGAAAATTACCACACTACTGTCCATAATTGCCCGCTAAAAAATCAAAGATTTTTTAATACATTTTTATAACTTATTGTAGAAAAATACAGAGTTCTTAATAATAAAGGTTAATCTCAGTAGGCTGCATTGAACCTTGAGTTGTAGTCTTAGATAACAGTTATGACATTAACTGCTTAGCGATAAGCTTGAGAGATGATAAGAGTTAAGCAGGCCAAGGCTGGCGTGCAGCTTGAATCAAACATGAGTAAAATGCAAAGTTAGCAATGTATTGCCAATAAATATTGTATGTATACAATATTGAACGATATAAGACATGAAAATACATAATTTAACAATGTTTAATGATGAATAATCGGTGACTCATCACATGATGGGCCCGATAAATTGTAACATTTATGAAAGTCATAGTGGTTAGCTTGAACCAGTTAAGGCCAGTAGACCTATACAAGTAGAATTGAATACAATGAGCAAACAAAATTATTATAAAATTATACATGTACAGACATAAATTTAGCATGACGCCATATAGTTTGAACGATGCATGCTATCCTGATGTTTCAGGAATATACAATAAATTGTTATGTGAAAACAAGTTATACATAGTTGACTGATTGCAAGCACAAATTGTAATGACATGTATGTCATAATTAGCATGAATAATAATTGTGCAATGCGTGATCACAAAATGCAAAATACAATATAATACAATATAAAAAATAAAAATATAGGCGTGGCGTGGTTATAGACAGTAGATGCGAAAAACAATGTGTTTTACATAAATACAAGTTATATAATAAATACAATAGAAATCAGTTTAGTTAATTACAAATATGAATAAGGCACAATAGCATAAGTGACAAGTACCACAATGTGGTTATACAAATGTAACACATGAGTTGAACAATTGCGAGAAATACATTCATAGAATAATAAAATCACACATATTGACAAATGTGCAAGAAAATGCATACATGGTTGTATAACTGCATACCATGCGAATATTATGTAAAAAATTGTATATAAAGCAATACCACCAATAACATGACACATACCCAATACCAATATCAAAATGTAAATGTGTAGCACATAATATGCCTCACAAATTAATAACATATAAATACAAAAATAGCAGAGTATACCACCATGTAATATGATAAGTATAGCTATAATAGCACAGTGCATGGTTGTAAAATTACAAGTCACATGCAAATTTAGTATAAAAACATGCAATGATACAAAATTAACATTAAAATGTTGTGATGATACATACCACAATTAAGTTGACCAAATGGTCATACAATGAAGTAATGAAAGCCAGTGGCCAAGTAAACTAGCATTGTGCTAAATAATTATAGTAACCTTGTGTCTAAGCCTCGTCCCGGGCTGGCAACAAGCATAGCTTATGAACGGGTCTCCGTAAAATACCAGTAGGCGTGCGAATGTCTACAACTCTAATTAAGTTGTCTGGGCCGGGAAATGCGGCGGTAATTACCTCAAATTTCCATGATAATGGAGGTAAGTTATCCTCCATCAATAAAACCAGGTCACCAATGGAAACATTATCCTTGGCGAATTTCCACTTGTGACGTTGTTGTAATTGATGTAAATAATCGCAAGACCAAGCCTTCCAAATGACTTGGACAAACTTCTGGAGAAGTTGCCAACGTCCAAGACGAGAGATGGGAACGTGAGATAAGTCTGGGTCAGGTATCGCCGTTAATGGCGCGCAAATGAAAAAATGGCCAGGTGTAAGTGGCACCGGATCATTTACATCCGATGAAATGGCAAATAATGGGCGAGGGTTTAGACATGCCTCTGTCTGAGACAAAACCGTCGTAAACTCCTCGAAGGTCAGTATAGACTTGCCTACCACGCGGCGTAAATGATACTTTAAACTCTTTATACCGCTCTCCCAGAGACCACCAAAATGGGATGACGAGGGCGGAATAAATGACCATGAAATACCCTGAGAGGTCGTAAAGGATTTGATTGATAAGGTGGCATCCTTATGATGCCAAAGATATTAAAGGTCATGTAAAACATTGCGGGCCTTCCTAAGGTTCGTGCCATTATCAGAATATAACTGGCTGGGTATGCCCCTACGGGACATAAACCGACGTAAGGCAGCTATAAACGCGTTGGCTGTAAGGTCGGAAACAAATTCCAAATGAATGGTCCTGGTTGCTAAGCAGATGAACAAAGACACGTACGATTTTTACAGAGTCCTAGATTTCTGCCCGCCATGACGAATCATGAAGGGACCACCATAATCAACTGCGCAGAATAGAAACGGCCGCGAAGGAGTGACTCTAGAAGATGGTAGAATACGAAGCCTCTGAACCTGTTGTTTGGCACTAAACCTAAGGCACTTGACACATCTACGAATGATGGAGCGAATGACTATCTTGGCGTTAATAATCCACCAACGTTGACGAAGTGAGTGATGCACGAGTTGAGAACCAGCGTGAAGTAGATGAATGTGTTCGCGTTCAATAATAAGGCGAGTAATATGAGCCGATGGATGCAAGACAATAGGATGCTTATTGTCATAAGGTAATTGCGACTGCTGTAAGCGCCCGCCGACGCGTATTACGCCAGACTCATCAAGAAACGGGTCCAGAGAAGACAACTTACTCCTAATAGAGACAGAAGACCCATTACGAAGACAATTAATCTCGGCAGCGAAGTGGATCGACTGAGATTGTTTTATGAAAAAATTAAGAGTGGAATGGATTTCAACGGGGGTAAGAGCGCCCGATATTTTCTCAGCACTGGAGAGTCTAATATTTTTGATGAATCGAAAGCAGTAAGCGTACACGCGTGTCAGACGGTGCAACGAAAAGAAGTCCCTTGAAATATCAATAGCCAGGGTAGACATTAGAGAAAGTTTGGGGGTTTGTGTCTCCTCCGCAGTGAATTCAGAAGACGACAGATTAGAAGGTAAAAAGGGTGGAAAAAGATTGGACTCGGAAGATTGAGACAAACAGGCGGGACCATGCCACCAAAGCGAACAATCGCGCAACATGTCGGGGTGACATCCTCTAGAAATAATATCAGCAGGATTATGTCGAGAATTGATGTGATGCCATGTGTAGGCTTGCGTAAGACGCTGAATCTCGGCAACACGATTAGCGACGTAGGTTTTCCACCTCGAAGACTGGGCATGAATCCAGTAAAGGGACACCATAGAGTTAGAATATAGATGAACACTATTAATAAAGAAATGAAGAGCAGGGACGACCTTGAATACGAGTCGTGATAACAATAAGCAAGCGCAGAGTTCAATGCGAGGTAATGACACCTGTCGTAGTGGGGCCACGCGAGATTTAGAACACAGAAGGTGACAAGAGGCCGATGAATCTTGATAAATGACTCTAATATAAACACAACACCCATAACCCTTTTCAGAAGCATCCGAAAACCCATGTAATTCAACTATCCTTGCCTTAGACTTGCAACGAATAGAACGTGGGACAATAATTTTACTGATCAGACACAACTTATCGCATAATGAATGCCAATGCAAGCGTAATTGCCCGGAGATTGGCTCATCCCAACCAAGATTGCACAGCCAGAGTTGCTGCATAAACTGTTTGTACAGAAAAACAATGGGACCGACAAGTCCGAGCGGATCGTAAATGCCTGCGATAATCGATAGGATTTTCCTCTTGGAGATGCTTGATTCAACGGGGAATGATTTGATGTCAAACAAAAATGAATCGGTAGTGTTATTCCAGAGAATGCCCAAGGTACGCACATTACCCTGTTTGTTTAAAGGGAGTGATAAATTGTCATGATTTGCAACCACCTGGGGTTCATTTGATGCCCATTTATGCAGCGTGAGACCGTATTGATTCAACAACGTACCTAAGTCAGATTTCAACTTGGTCAGATCAGAAATGGTGTCTGCGCCAGTTAACAAATCGTCGACATAGAAATCATTGGTTATAGCTGACGCTGCGTCAGGAAAAGAAGCTTCATGATCCTTACCAATTTGATTAAGACAGCGAGCGAGTAGCCAAAAACGAAGCACTAGCAGTGCCGTATGTTACAGTTCGTAATACAAAGTGTTTAAACTGTTCGAGGGGAGAGTCACGCCACAGAATACGTTGATAATGACAATCCTTCTCAGCTACCAGAATTTGTCGATACATCTTCTCGATGCCGGCGATGAGAACATAGTTATGCATACGAAATCGCAAAAGAATAGAAAAAAGGTCTTGTTGGACGTTCGGGCCTACCAACAAGATGTCATTGAGAGAAAGACCATTGGTAGTTTTGGACGAACCGTCAAAAACGACGCGAAGTTTTGTCGTAGAACTAGAATGCTTAAAGACGGCATGGTGTGGCAGATAGTAGGTATTTGAAACCCCAGAATTGATAGAGCAATTGTCGATAAGCGTCATGTGGCCAAGATCCTTATACTCCTGAATAAAGTTTGCGTAATCGCGCGCAAGATTAGAATAGCGCATGAACCGGCGTTCTAAACTCAAGAATCTTGCTTCAGCGGTAGCATAGGACTCACCCAACTGGGTATTGTCTGACTTAAATGGTAGCGCAACAACGAACGTACCCTCTTGATTGCGATGAGTAGACTTAACGAAATGATAGAGCAATTGTCGATAAGCGTCATGTGGCCAAGATCCTTATACTCCTGAATAAAGTTTGCGTAATCGCGCGCAAGCTTAGAATCGCGCATGAACCGGCGTTCTAAACTCAAGAATCTTGCTTCAGCGGTAGCATAGGACTCACCCAACTGGGGATTGTCTGACTTAAATGGTAGCTGAACAACGAACCTACCCTCTTGATTGCGATGAGCAGACTTAACGAAATGCTCCTCACAAGCTGACTCGTTATTAATAGGTGCATTATCAGGAATAGTTTCTGTCTCCCAAAATTTTTCGAGAGACTCCAGAATTTGACCGTCGTTGTTCCTAGCTAGGAACGAAACAGCAGGACCCTTATAACGGCAGTGTTTGGGCAGATTGCCTGCAAGAATGTAGCCTAACTTTGTTTCCTGTATAATAGGAAAATGAGAACCGCGTACGTATTTGTTAGCTAAGATTAAATCTAGGTAGAATTGCGCTCCTAACAGTATGTCGATGTCAGATGATATGTTGAAATTTGGATCAGCATGAAAAATGTTATCTGGAATGTTAAATTGATTTATGTCAAAAGATTGTGCTGGCAGTTTATGGGTTAATGCAGATAAGACAGCACATTTTGCCTCGAAGCTAAATCTTTGATAACGGGAAATAATGCGTATAGACGCAAGATTAGTGGCATAACACGCGGTACTATTTATACCTGTAATCGGTATGTTAGATTTAGTCAAGTTAAGCCGTAATTTCTTGGCAAATGTTTCCGTACAAAAATTTATTTGTGAACCTGCATCCAAAAGAACTCTTGCGGGTTGTCTGTTGCCAGCCTGGTCAATGACAAACACCATTGCTGTTGATTAAAGAATATTATTTGTGGATTGTAATTTGATTAAACAATAATTACTGCTGCTGGCAGAGACTGGCTTCGACACATTGTTTATGTGCAACAATGTATGGTGTCGTTTTGAGCAGATCTTACACGATTGTTTAATCTTACAATTAGATGAGAAATGATCTGGTCTTAGACAATTGGTACAGCATTTATGATTTAATATGAATTGTCCTCGTTCTGATGTGCTCAGTGCACGAAATTGATCACACATGTAAATTGGATGATTAGATTTACAGCATAAACATGAATAATTATTTGACGCTGAGTGATAACTTTTAAATGCAGTGCTGCCAGCAGCGTTTCGTGATTTATGTTTGTCAGATTTATTATTGAATCTTAAACTTAGCTTGTTGAGTTGCTGTGCGGCATCGATAGGCAGTGTATTTTCTAACAGCTGTCTACGTGCGTTTAAAAACTGAGTAAAACCTTGAAAGTTAGGAAGATTATCAGGGTCTATAGACTCCTTCCATAATTTAAAAGTAGTATGGTCGAGTTTCGCTGACAATAATTGTACAGTGATACGTTCGAATGAATCCACTGACAGTTGCATGGCCGCCAGTGAATTAACGGAAGACGTTATCGTATTTATGAATTCTGCCAAACTTTGGACAGAGTCTTTTATTGTTGACTTTACTTCAAGTAAATTTTGAATATAGTACTTTGCTAGTATGAATTTATTGTCATATCTAGCGGACAGCAAACTCAACGCTATAGGGTAGTTTTCGTTACAAATAGGTAATGACTTAATTAAATCTAGCGGCTCATTTTTCAGAGACGAATACAAATAGTGTAATTTCTGCACTGACGTTAGATCAGATCTGGCATGCACCAAGTCCAGAAATATTGAGTAGAAATGCTGCCATTCTAAGATATTGCCTGTGAAGCAGGGCAAACTTATAGGTTTTAGTTGCGTATTGCTTGTTAATACGGGAGATACAGTCCGAACGTTAAAGGTTTCTATCAATTGTAAGATATTAGCTTCTGTCGAATATAACAGCTCTTCGACCTCAACTCGGTCTTCTTGAGCAGCGTTTATGTCTTTAGAAATAAGCTCAATTTCGGACTGTACCTCATCGTATTTTGTTGCCAAGCTTTTTAGACTTTCAAGTCTGACTGTTAAGAAATGTTTGGTATTAGTGTTCTTGTCAAAGTTACTGATAGCCGAATTAATACGCACTATGGCAGACTTTAAGCCGCCTCTCTTTCTGACCAACACTTTGAGGCCTTCTTCAGCCATTGTACGCACCTGATAATGATGTTAATGATGTGGTACCTGGTATGCGATGTCCCGAAGCGTCGAGGCCGTGAGAAGATGGCGAACACACAGACCGGAGAGATGACTGCTTACACTGGAGTACTGACGCTAGCACATGGATGATCTTGCAGTGATATCGTCAGGAGGCTCAAAGGCGACGAAAGAAATGCTGGTTAAGTCACGACACGGTCGGATCAGCGAATATGCTGAGTCGCCCGTGATGGCCAGAAATTGGGGCAGAAGAATAATGAAAAGGTGAATAACGAATCCAGGCACGGAGCGACCAAAAAAATTGTTAATAAGAAGAATGTTGATCCGTCACGTTAGGACCAAATAAAATGTTATGTTGAGCTGCGGCCGAGTGGACCACGTAAAAATGTGTTGTATGTCGGCACGTATGCCTTTTTCCATCAGAAAGAATGAAACTTGGTGTGTTCTCGCCAGGATGCAAATGATAAAGATAGTGGAATGTATTAATAGATTTATTAAGTTTCTCCGTTTCTTACACTCAACTCATAGTAGTAAGGTTGGCTAATGCTGAAGATTAAATTTTAAGAAACTGATTCGGAAATAAAACTACATTTTGATGCGGCACAAATGTGTGCACTAAGTTACATCGAAAACGTGGAGGCTTAAGGCCTAAATAATTGTCGCGACAACAAGAAATGAGAATGACAGAGTCAGGCAGCAAACGTAAGAACGTCCGCTGCCGGCCAAGGCTCGTAGCACTGTGACGTTATAAAAACGAGATAAGAACGATTCAGAAAGCGTACATATTAGCCAACCTACAAATACGAAAATTACCACACTACTGTCCATAATTGCCCGCTAAAAAATCAAAGATTTTTTAATACATTTTTATAACTTATTGTAGAAAAATACAGAGTTCTTAATAATAAAGGTTAATCTCAGTAGGCTGCATTGAACCTTGAGTTGTAGTCTTAGATAACAGTTATGACATTAACTGCTTAGCGATAAGCTTGAGAGATGATAAGAGTTAAGCAGGCCAAGGCTGGCGTGCAGCTTGAATCAAACATGAGTAAAATGCAAAGTTAGCAATGTATTGCCAATAAATATTGTATGTATACAATATTGAACGATTTAAGACATGAAAATACATAATTTAACAATGTTTAATGATGAATAATCGGTGACTCATCACATGATGGGCCCGATAAATTGTAACATTTATGAAAGTCATAGTGGTTAGCTTGAACCAGTTAAGGCCAGTAGACCTATACAAGTAGAATTGAATACAATGAGCAAACAAAATTATTATAAAATTATACATGTACAGACATAAATTTAGCATGACGCCATATAGTTTGAACGATGCATGCTATCCTGATGTTTCAGGAATATACAATAAATTGTTATGTGAAAACAAGTTATACATAGTTGACTGATTGCAAGCACAAATTGTAATGACATGTATGTCATAATTAGCATGAATAATAATTGTGCAATGCGTGATCACAAAATGCAAAATACAATATAATACAATATAAAAAATAAAAATATAGGCGTGGCGTGATTATAGACAGTAGATGCGAAAAACAATGTGTTTTACATAAATACAAGTTATATAATAAATACAATAGAAATCAGTTTAGTTAATTACAAATATGAATAAGGCACAATAGCATAAGTGACAAGTACCACAATGTGGTTATACAAATGTAACACATGAGTTGAACAATTGCGAGAAATACATTCATAGAATAATAAAATCACACATATTGACAAATGTGCAAGAAAATGCATACATGGTTGTATAACTGCATACCATGCGAATATTATGTAAAAAATTGTATATAAAGCAATACCACCAATAACATGACACATACCCAATACCAATATCAAAATGTAAATGTGTAGCACATAATATGCCTCACAAATTAATAACATATAAATACAAAAATAGCAGAGTATACCACCATGTAATATGATAAGTATAGCTATAATAGCACAGTGCATGGTTGTAAAATTACAAGTCACATGCAAATTTAGTATAAAAACATGCAATGATACAAAATTAACATTAAAATGTTGTGATGATACATACCACAATTAAGTTGACCAAATGGTCATACAATGAAGTAATGAAAGCCAGTGGCAAATCAAGTAAACTAGCATTCTGCTAAATAATTATAGTAACCTTGTGTCTAAGCCTCGTCCCGGGCTGGCAACAAGCATAGCTTATGAACGGGTCTCCGTAAAATACCAGTAGGCGTGCGAATGTCTACAACTCTAATTAAGTTGTCTGGGCCGGGAAATGCGGCGGTAATTACCTCAAATTTCCATGATAATGGAGGTAAGTTATCCTCCATCAATAAAACCAGGTCACCAATGGAAACATTATCCTTGGCGAATTTCCACTTGTGACGTTGTTGTAATTGATGTAAATAATCGCAAGACCAAGCCTTCCAAATGACTTGGACAAACTTCTGGAGAAGTTGCCAACGTCCAAGACGAGAGATGGGAACGTGAGATAAGTCTGGGTCAGGTATCGCCGTTAATGGCGCGCAAATGAAAAAATGGCCAGGTGTAAGTGGCACCGGATCATTTACATCCGATGAAATGGCAAATAATGGGCGAGGGTTTAGACATGCCTCTGTCTGAGACAAAACCGTCGTAAACTCCTCGAAGGTCAGTATAGACTTGCCTACCACGCGGCGCAAATGATACTTTAAACTCTTTATACCGCTCTCCCAGAGACCACCAAAATGGGATGACGAGGGCGGAATAAATGACCATGAAATACCCTGAGAGGTCGTAAAGGATTTGATTGATAAGGTGGCATCCTTATGATGCCAAAGATTTTAAAGGTCATGTAAAACATTGCGGGCCTTCCTAAGGTTCGTGCCATTATCAGAATATAACTGGCTGGGTATGCCCCTACGGGACATAAACCGACGTAAGGCAGCTATAAACGCGTTGGCTGTAAGGTCGGAAACAAATTCCAAATGAATGGTCCTGGTTGCTAAGCAGATGAACAAAGACACGTACGATTTTTACAGAGTCCTAGATTTCTGCCCGCCATGACGAATCATGAAGGGACCACCATAATCAACTGCGCAGAATAGAAACGGCCGCGAAGGAGTGACTCTAGAAGATGGTAGAATACGAAGCCTCTGAACCTGTTGTTTGGCACTAAACCTAAGGCACTTGACACATCTACGAATGATGGAGCGAATGACTATCTTGGCGTTAATAATCCACCAACGTTGACGAAGTGAGTGATGCACGAGTTGAGAACCAGCGTGAAGTAGATGAATGTGTTCGCGTTCAATAATAAGGCGAGTAATATGAGCCGATGGATGCAAGACAATAGGATGCTTATTGTCATAAGGTAATTGCGACTGCTGTAAGCGCCCGCCGACGCGTATTACGCCAGACTCATCAAGAAACGGGTCCAGAGAAGACAACTTACTCCTAATAGAGACAGAAGACCCATTACGAAGACAATTAATCTCGGCAGCGAAGTGGATCGACTGAGATTGTTTTATGAAAAAATTAAGAGTGGAATGGATTTCAACGGGGGTAAGAGCGCCCGATATTTTCTCAGCACTGGAGAGTCTAATATTTTTGATGAATCGAAAGCAGTAAGCGTACACGCGTGTCAGACGGTGCAACGAAAAGAAGTCCCTTGAAATATCAATAGCCAGGGTAGACATTAGAGAAAGTTTGGGGGTTTGTGTCTCCTCCGCAGTGAATTCAGAAGACGACAGATTAGAAGGTAAAAAGGGTGGAAAAAGATTGGACTCGGAAGATTGAGACAAACAGGCGGGACCATGCCACCAAAGCGAACAATCGCGCAACATGTCGGGGTGACATCCTCTAGAAATAATATCAGCAGGATTATGTCGAGAATTGATGTGATGCCGTGTGAAGGCTTGCGTAAGACGCTGAATCTCGGCAACACGATTAGCGACGTAGGTTTTCCACCTCGAAGACTGGGCATGAATCCAGTAAAGGGACACCATAGAGTTAGAATATAGATGAACACTATTAATAAAGAAATGAAGAGCAGGGACGACCTTGAATACGAGTCGTGATAACAATAAGCAAGCGCAGAGTTCAATGCGAGGTAATGACACCTGTCGTAGTGGGGCCACGCGAGATTTAGAACACAGAAGGTGACAAGAGGCCGATGAATCTTGATAAATGACTCTAATATAAACACAACACCCATAACCCTTTTCAGAAGCATCCGAAAACCCATGTAATTCAACTATCCTTGCCTTAGACTTGCAACGAATAGAACGTGGGACAATAATTTTACTGATCAGACACAACTTATCGCATAATGAATGCCAATGCAAGCGTAATTGCCCGGAGATTGGCTCATCCCAACCAAGATTGCACAGCCAGAGTTGCTGCATAAACTGTTTGTACAGAAAAACAATGGGACCGACAAGTCCGAGCGGATCGTAAATGCCTGCGATAATCGATAGGATTTTCCTCTTGGAGATGCTTGATTCAACGGGGAATGATTTGATGTCAAACAAAAATGAATCGGTAGTGTTATTCCAGAGAATGCCCAAGGTACGCACATTACCCTGTTTGTTTAAAGGGAGTGATAAATTGTCATGATTTGCAACCACCTGGGGTTCATTTGATGCCCATTTATGCAGCGTGAGACCGTATTGATTCAACAACGTACCTAAGTCAGATTTCAACTTGGTCAGATCAGAAATGGTGTCTGCGCCAGTTAACAAATCGTCGACATAGAAATCATTGGTTATAGCTGACGCTGCGTCAGGAAAAGAAGCTTCATGATCCTTACCAATTTGATTAAGACAGCGAGCGAGTAGCCAAAAACGAAGCACTAGCAGTGCCGTATGTTACAGTTCGTAATACAAAGTGTTTAAACTGTTCGAGGGGAGAGTCACGCCACAGAATACGTTGATAATGACAATCCTTCTCAGCTACCAGAATTTGTCGATACATCTTCTCGATGCCGGCGATGAGAACATAGTTATGCATACGAAATCGCAAAAGAATAGAAAAAAGGTCTTGTTGGACGTTCGGGCCTACCAACAAGATGTCATTGAGAGAAAGACCATTGGTAGTTTTGGACGAACCGTCAAAAACGACGCGAAGTTTTGTCGTAGAACTAGAATGCTTAAAGACGGCATGGTGTGGCAGATAGTAGGTATTTGAAACCCCAGAATTGATAGAGCAATTGTCGATAAGCGTCATGTGGCCAAGATCCTTATACTCCTGAATAAAGTTTGCGTAATCGCGCGCAAGATTAGAATAGCGCATGAACCGGCGTTCTAAACTCAAGAATCTTGCTTCAGCGGTAGCATAGGACTCACCCAACTGGGTATTGTCTGACTTAAATGGTAGCGCAACAACGAACGTACCCTCTTGATTGCGATGAGTAGACTTAACGAAATGATAGAGCAATTGTCGATAAGCGTCATGTGGCCAAGATCCTTATACTCCTGAATAAAGTTTGCGTAATCGCGCGCAAGCTTAGAATCGCGCATGAACCGGCGTTCTAAACTCAAGAATCTTGCTTCAGCGGTAGCATAGGACTCACCCAACTGGGGATTGTCTGACTTAAATGGTAGCTGAACAACGAACCTACCCTCTTGATTGCGATGAGCAGACTTAACGAAATGCTCCTCACAAGCTGACTCGTTATTAATAGGTGCATTATCAGGAATAGTTTCTGTCTCCCAAAATTTTTCGAGAGACTCCAGAATTTGACCGTCGTTGTTCCTAGCTAGGAACGAAACAGCAGGACCCTTATAACGGCAGTGTTTGGGCAGATTGCCTGCAAGAATGTAGCCTAACTTTGTTTCCTGTATAATAGGAAAATGAGAACCGCGTACGTATTTGTTAGCTAAGATTAAATCTAGGTAGAATTGCGCTCCTAACAGTATGTCGATGTCAGATGATATGTTGAAATTTGGATCAGCATGAAAAATGTTATCTGGAATGTTAAATTGATTTATGTCAAAAGATTGTGCTGGCAGTTTATGGGTTAATGCAGATAAGACAGCACATTTTGCCTCGAAGCTAAATCTTTGATAACGGGAAATAATGCGTATAGACGCAAGATTAGTGGCATAACACGCGGTACTATTTATACCTGTAATCGGTATGTTAGATTTAGTCAAGTTAAGCCGTAATTTCTTGGCAAATGTTTCCGTACAAAAATTTATTTGTGAACCTGCATCCAAAAGAACTCTTGCGGGTTGTCTGTTGCCAGCCTGGTCAATGACAAACACCATTGCTGTTGATTAAAGAATATTATTTGTGGATTGTAATTTGATTAAACAATAATTACTGCTGCTGGCAGAGACTGGCTTCGACACATTGTTTATGTGCAACAATGTATGGTGTCGTTTTGAGCAGATCTTACACGATTGTTTAATCTTACAATTAGATGAGAAATGATCTGGTCTTAGACAATTGGTACAGCATTTATGATTTAATATGAATTGTCCTCGTTCTGATGTGCTCAGTGCACGAAATTGATCACACATGTAAATTGGATGATTAGATTTACAGCATAAACATGAATAATTATTTGACGCTGAGTGATAACTTTTAAATGCAGTGCTGCCAGCAGCGTTTCGTGATTTATGTTTGTCAGATTTATTATTGAATCTTAAACTTAGCTTGTTGAGTTGCTGTGCGGCATCGATAGGCAGTGTATTTTCTAACAGCTGTCTACGTGCGTTTAAAAACTGAGTAAAACCTTGAAAGTTAGGAAGATTATCAGGGTCTATAGACTCCTTCCATAATTTAAAAGTAGTATGGTCGAGTTTCGCTGACAATAATTGTACAGTGATACGTTCGAATGAATCCACTGACAGTTGCATGGCCGCCAGTGAATTAACGGAAGACGTTATCGTATTTATGAATTCTGCCAAACTTTGGACAGAGTCTTTTATTGTTGACTTTACTTCAAGTAAATTTTGAATATAGTACTTTGCTAGTATGAATTTATTGTCATATCTAGCGGACAGCAAACTCAACGCTATAGGGTAGTTTTCGTTACAAATAGGTAATGACTTAATTAAATCTAGCGGCTCATTTTTCAGAGACGAATACAAATAGTGTAATTTCTGCACTGACGTTAGATCAGATCTGGCATGCACCAAGTCCAGAAATATTGAGTAGAAATGCTGCCATTCTAAGATATTGCCTGTGAAGCAGGGCAAACTTATAGGTTTTAGTTGCGTATTGCTTGTTAATACGGGAGATACAGTCCGAACGTTAAAGGTTTCTATCAATTGTAAGATATTAGCTTCTGTCGAATATAACAGCTCTTCGACCTCAACTCGGTCTTCTTGAGCAGCGTTTATGTCTTTAGAAATAAGCTCAATTTCGGACTGTACCTCATCGTATTTTGTTGCCAAGCTTTTTAGACTTTCAAGTCTGACTGTTAAGAAATGTTTGGTATTAGTGTTCTTGTCAAAGTTACTGATAGCCGAATTAATACGCACTATGGCAGACTTTAAGCCGCCTCTCTTTCTGACCAACACTTTGAGGCCTTCTTCAGCCATTGTACGCACCTGATAATGATGTTAATGATGTGGTACCTGGTATGCGATGTCCCGAAGCGTCGAGGCCGTGAGAAGATGGCGAACACACAGACCGGAGAGATGACTGCTTACACTGGAGTACTGACGCTAGCACATGGATGATCTTGCAGTGATATCGTCAGGAGGCTCAAAGGCGACGAAAGAAATGCTGGTTAAGTCACGACACGGTCGGATCAGCGAATATGCTGAGTCGCCCGTGATGGCCAGAAATTGGGGCAGAAGAATAATGAAAAGGTGAATAACGAATCCAGGCACGGAGCGACCAAAAAAATTGTTAATAAGAAGAATGTTGATCCGTCACGTTAGGACCAAATAAAATGTTATGTTGAGCTGCGGCCGAGTGGACCACGTAAAAATGTGTTGTATGTCGGCACGTATGCCTTTTTCCATCAGAAAGAATGAAACTTGGTGTGTTCTCGCCAGGATGCAAATGATAAAGATAGTGGAATGTATTAATAGATTTATTAAGTTTCTCCGTTTCTTACACTCAACTCATAGTAGTAAGGTTGGCTAATGCTGAAGATTAAATTTTAAGAAACTGATTCGGAAATAAAACTACATTTTGATGCGGCACAAATGTGTGCACTAAGTTACATCGAAAACGTGGAGGCTTAAGGCCTAAATAATTGTCGCGACAACAAGAAATGAGAATGACAGAGTCAGGCAGCAAACGTAAGAACGTCCGCTGCCGGCCAAGGCTCGTAGCACTGTGACGTTATAAAAACGAGATAAGAACGATTCAGAAAGCGTACATATTAGCCAACCTACAAATACGAAAATTACCACACTACTGTCCATAATTGCCCGCTAAAAAATCAAAGATTTTTTAATACATTTTTATAACTTATTG
Source organism: Magicicada septendecula (assembly GCA_034769895.1). Lineage (NCBI taxonomy): Eukaryota > Metazoa > Arthropoda > Insecta > Hemiptera > Cicadidae > Magicicada > Magicicada septendecula. The sequence goes on along the minus strand of CM068374.1, from coordinate 344,167,534 downwards.
TAGAAAAATACAGAGTTCTTAATAATAAAGGTTAATCTCAGTAGGCTGCATTGAACCTTGAGTTGTAGTCTTAGATAACAGTTATGACATTAACTGCTTAGCGATAAGCTTGAGAGATGATAAGAGTTAAGCAGGCCAAGGCTGGCGTGCAGCTTGAATCAAACATGAGTAAAATGCAAAGTTAGCAATGTATTGCCAATAAATATTGTATGTATACAATATTGAACGATATAAGACATGAAAATACATAATTTAACAATGTTTAATGATGAATAATCGGTGACTCATCACATGATGGGCCCGATAAATTGTAACATTTATGAAAGTCATAGTGGTTAGCTTGAACCAGTTAAGGCCAGTAGACCTATACAAGTAGAATTGAATACAATGAGCAAACAAAATTATTATAAAATTATACATGTACAGACATAAATTTAGCATGACGCCATATAGTTTGAACGATGCATGCTATCCTGATGTTTCAGGAATATACAATAAATTGTTATGTGAAAACAAGTTATACATAGTTGACTGATTGCAAGCACAAATTGTAATGACATGTATGTCATAATTAGCATGAATAATAATTGTGCAATGCGTGATCACAAAATGCAAAATACAATATAATACAATATAAAAAATAAAAATATAGGCGTGGCGTGGTTATAGACAGTAGATGCGAAAAACAATGTGTTTTACATAAATACAAGTTATATAATAAATACAATAGAAATCAGTTTAGTTAATTACAAATATGAATAAGGCACAATAGCATAAGTGACAAGTACCACAATGTGGTTATACAAATGTAACACATGAGTTGAACAATTGCGAGAAATACATTCATAGAATAATAAAATCACACATATTGACAAATGTGCAAGAAAATGCATACATGGTTGTATAACTGCATACCATGCGAATATTATGTAAAAAATTGTATATAAAGCAATACCACCAATAACATGACACATACCCAATACCAATATCAAAATGTAAATGTGTAGCACATAATATGCCTCACAAATTAATAACATATAAATACAAAAATAGCAGAGTATACCACCATGTAATATGATAAGTATAGCTATAATAGCACAGTGCATGGTTGTAAAATTACAAGTCACATGCAAATTTAGTATAAAAACATGCAATGATACAAAATTAACATTAAAATGTTGTGATGATACATACCACAATTAAGTTGACCAAATGGTCATACAATGAAGTAATGAAAGCCAGTGGCCAAGTAAACTAGCATTGTGCTAAATAATTATAGTAACCTTGTGTCTAAGCCTCGTCCCGGGCTGGCAACAAGCATAGCTTATGAACGGGTCTCCGTAAAATACCAGTAGGCGTGCGAATGTCTACAACTCTAATTAAGTTGTCTGGGCCGGGAAATGCGGCGGTAATTACCCCAAATTTCCATGATAATGGAGGTAAGTTATCCTCCATCAATAAAACCAGGTCACCAATGGAAACATTATCCTTGGCGAATTTCCACTTGTGACGTTGTTGTAATTGATGTAAATAATCGCAAGACCAAGCCTTCCAAATGACTTGGACAAACTTCTGGAGAAGTTGCCAACGTCCAAGACGAGAGATGGGAACGTGAGATAAGTCTGGGTCAGGTATCGCCGTTAATGGCGCGCAAATGAAAAAATGGCCAGGTGTAAGTGGCACCGGATCATTTACATCCGATGAAATGGCAAATAATGGGCGAGGGTTTAGACATGCCTCTGTCTGAGACAAAACCGTCGTAAACTCCTCGAAGGTCAGTATAGACTTGCCTACCACGCGGCGCAAATGATGCTTTAAACTCTTTATACCGCTCTCCCAGAGACCACCAAAATGGGATGACGAGGGCGGAATAAATGACCATGAAATACCCTGAGAGGTCGTAAAGGATTTGATTGATAAGGTGGCATCCTTATGATGCCAAAGATTTTAAAGGTCATGTAAAACATTGCGGGCCTTCCTAAGGTTCGTGCCATTATCAGAATATAACTGGCTGGGTATGCCCCTACGGGACATAAACCGACGTAAGGCAGCTATAAACGCGTTGGCTGTAAGGTCGGAAACAAATTCCAAATGAATGGTCCTGGTTGCTAAGCAGATGAACAAAGACACGTACGATTTTTACAGAGTCCTAGATTTCTGCCCGCCATGACGAATCATGAAGGGACCACCATAATCAACTGCGCAGAATAGAAACGGCCGCGAAGGAGTGACTCTAGAAGATGGTAGAATACGAAGCCTCTGAACCTGTTGTTTGGCACTAAACCTAAGGCACTTGACACATCTACGAATGATGGAGCGAATGACTATCTTGGCGTTAATAATCCACCAACGTTGACGAAGTGAGTGATGCACGAGTTGAGAACCAGCGTGAAGTAGACGAATGTGTTCGCGTTCAATAATAAGGCGAGTAATATGAGCCGATGGATGCAAGACAATAGGATGCTTATTGTCATAAGGTAATTGCGACTGCTGTAAGCGCCCGCCGACGCGTATTACGCCAGACTCATCAAGAAACGGGTCCAGAGAAGACAACTTACTCCTAATAGAGACAGAAGACCCATTACGAAGACAATTAATCTCGGCAGCGAAGTGGATCGACTGAGATTGTTTTATGAAAAAATTAAGAGTGGAATGGATTTCAACGGGGGTAAGAGCGCCCGATATTTTCTCAGCACTGGAGAGTCTAATATTTTTGATGAATCGAAAGCAGTAAGCGTACACGCGTGTCAGACGGTGCAACGAAAAGAAGTCCCTTGAAATATCAATAGCCAGGGTAGACATTAGAGAAAGTTTGGGGGTTTGTGTCTCCTCCGCAGTGAATTCAGAAGACGACAGATTAGAAGGTAAAAAGGGTGGAAAAAGATTGGACTCGGAAGATTGAGACAAACAGGCGGGACCATGCCACCAAAGCGAACAATCGCGCAACATGTCGGGGTGACATCCTCTAGAAATAATATCAGCAGGATTATGTCGAGAATTGATGTGATGCCATGTGTAGGCTTGCGTAAGACGCTGAATCTCGGCAACACGATTAGCGACGTAGGTTTTCCACCTCGAAGACTGGGCATGAATCCAGTAAAGGGACACCATAGAGTTAGAATATAGATGAACACTATTAATAAAGAAATGAAGAGCAGGGACGACCTTGAATACGAGTCGTGATAACAATAAGCAAGCGCAGAGTTCAATGCGAGGTAATGACACCTGTCGTAGTGGGGCCACGCGAGATTTAGAACACAGAAGGTGACAAGAGGCCGATGAATCTTGATAAATGACTCTAATATAAACACAACACCCATAACCCTTTTCAGAAGCATCCGAAAACCCATGTAATTCAACTATCCTTGCCTTAGACTTGCAACGAATAGAACGTGGGACAATAATTTTACTGATCAGACACAACTTATCGCATAATGAATGCCAATGCAAGCGTAATTGCCCGGAGATTGGCTCATCCCAACCAAGATTGCACAGCCAGAGTTGCTGCATAAACTGTTTGTACAGAAAAACAATGGGACCGACAAGTCCGAGCGGATCGTAAATGCCTGCGATAATCGATAGGATTTTCCTCTTGGAGATGCTTGATTCAACGGGGAATGATTTGATGTCAAACAAAAATGAATCGGTAGTGTTATTCCAGAGAATGCCCAAGGTACGCACATTACCCTGTTTGTTTAAAGGGAGTGATAAATTGTCATGATTTGCAACCACCTGGGGTTCATTTGATGCCCATTTATGCAGCGTGAGACCGTATTGATTCAACAACGTACCTAAGTCAGATTTCAACTTGGTCAGATCAGAAATGGTGTCTGCGCCAGTTAACAAATCGTCGACATAGAAATCATTGGTTATAGCTGACGCTGCGTCAGGAAAAGAAGCTTCATGATCCTTACCAATTTGATTAAGACAGCGAGCGAGTAGCCAAAAACGAAGCACTAGCAGTGCCGTATGTTACAGTTCGTAATACAAAGTGTTTAAACTGTTCGAGGGGAGAGTCACGCCACAGAATACGTTGATAATGACAATCCTTCTCAGCTACCAGAATTTGTCGATACATCTTCTCGATGCCGGCGATGAGAACATAGTTATGCATACGAAATCGCAAAAGAATAGAAAAAAGGTCTTGTTGGACGTTCGGGCCTACCAACAAGATGTCATTGAGAGAAAGACCATTGGTAGTTTTGGACGAACCGTCAAAAACGACGCGAAGTTTTGTCGTAGAACTAGAATGCTTAAAGACGGCATGGTGTGGCAGATAGTAGGTATTTGAAACCCCAGAATTGATAGAGCAATTGTCGATAAGCGTCATGTGGCCAAGATCCTTATACTCCTGAATAAAGTTTGCGTAATCGCGCGCAAGCTTAGAATAGCGCATGAACAGGCGTTCTAAACTCAAGAATCTTGCTTCAGCGGTAGCATAGGACTCACCCAACTGGGTATTGTCTGACTTAAATGGTAGCGCAACAACGAACGTACCCTCTTGATTGCGATGAGTAGACTTAACGAAATGATAGAGCAATTGTCGATAAGCGTCATGTGGCCAAGATCCTTATACTCCTGAATAAAGTTTGCGTAATCGCGCGCAAGCTTAGAATCGCGCATGAACCGGCGTTCTAAACTCAAGAATCTTGCTTCAGCGGTAGCATAGGACTCACCCAACTGGGGATTGTCTGACTTAAATGGTAGCTGAACAACGAACCTACCCTCTTGATTGCGATGAGCAGACTTAACGAAATGCTCCTCACAAGCTGACTCGTTATTAATAGGTGCATTATCAGGAATAGTTTCTGTCTCCCAAAATTTTTCGAGAGACTCCAGAATTTGACCGTCGTTGTTCCTAGCTAGGAACGAAACAGCAGGACCCTTATAACGGCAGTGTTTGGGCAGATTGCCTGCAAGAATGTAGCCTAACTTTGTTTCCTGTATAATAGGAAAATGAGAACCGCGTACGTATTTGTTAGCTAAGATTAAATCTAGGTAGAATTGCGCTCCTAACAGTATGTCGATGTCAGATGATATGTTGAAATTTGGATCAGCATGAAAAATGTTATCTGGAATGTTAAATTGATTTATGTCAAAAGATTGTGCTGGCAGTTTATGGGTTAATGCAGATAAGACAGCACATTTTGCCTCGAAGCTAAATCTTTGATAACGGGAAATAATGCGTATAGACGCAAGATTAGTGGCATAACACGCGGTACTATTTATACCTGTAATCGGTATGTTAGATTTAGTCAAGTTAAGCCGTAATTTCTTGGCAAATGTTTCCGTACAAAAATTTATTTGTGAACCTGCATCCAAAAGAACTCTTGCGGGTTGTCTGTTGCCAGCCTGGTCAATGACAAACACCATTGCTGTTGATTAAAGAATATTATTTGTGGATTGTAATTTGATTAAACAATAATTACTGCTGCTGGCAGAGACTGGCTTCGACACATTGTTTATGTGCAACAATGTATGGTGTCGTTTTGAGCAGATCTTACACGATTGTTTAATCTTACAATTAGATGAGAAATGATCTGGTCTTAGACAATTGGTACAGCATTTATGATTTAATATGAATTGTCCTCGTTCTGATGTGCTCAGTGCACGAAATTGATCACACATGTAAATTGGATGATTAGATTTACAGCATAAACATGAATAATTATTTGACGCTGAGTGATAACTTTTAAATGCAGTGCTGCCAGCAGCGTTTCGTGATTTATGTTTGTCAGATTTATTATTGAATCTTAAACTTAGCTTGTTGAGTTGCTGTGCGGCATCGATAGGCAGTGTATTTTCTAACAGCTGTCTACGTGCGTTTAAAAACTGAGTAAAACCTTGAAAGTTAGGAAGATTATCAGGGTCTATAGACTCCTTCCATAATTTAAAAGTAGTATGGTCGAGTTTCGCTGACAATAATTGTACAGTGATACGTTCGAATGAATCCACTGACAGTTGCATGGCCGCCAGTGAATTAACGGAAGACGTTATCGTATTTATGAATTCTGCCAAACTTTGGACAGAGTCTTTTATTGTTGACTTTACTTCAAGTAAATTTTGAATATAGTACTTTGCTAGTATGAATTTATTGTCATATCTAGCGGACAGCAAACTCAACGCTATAGGGTAGTTTTCGTTACAAATAGGTAATGACTTAATTAAATCTAGCGGCTCATTTTTCAGAGACGAATACAAATAGTGTAATTTCTGCACTGACGTTAGATCAGATCTGGCATGCACCAAGTCCAGAAATATTGAGTAGAAATGCTGCCATTCTAAGATATTGCCTGTGAAGCAGGGCAAACTTATAGGTTTTAGTTGCGTATTGCTTGTTAATACGGGAGATACAGTCCGAACGTTAAAGGTTTCTATCAATTGTAAGATATTAGCTTCTGTCGAATATAACAGCTCTTCGACCTCAACTCGGTCTTCTTGAGCAGCGTTTATGTCTTTAGAAATAAGCTCAATTTCGGACTGTACCTCATCGTATTTTGTTGCCAAGCTTTTTAGACTTTCAAGTCTGACTGTTAAGAAATGTTTGGTATTAGTGTTCTTGTCAAAGTTACTGATAGCCGAATTAATACGCACTATGGCAGACTTTAAGCCGCCTCTCTTTCTGACCAACACTTTGAGGCCTTCTTCAGCCATTGTACGCACCTGATAATGATGTTAATGATGTGGTACCTGGTATGCGATGTCCCGAAGCGTCGAGGCCGTGAGAAGATGGCGAACACACAGACCGGAGAGATGACTGCTTACACTGGAGTACTGACGCTAGCACATGGATGATCTTGCAGTGATATCGTCAGGAGGCTCAAAGGCGACGAAAGAAATGCTGGTTAAGTCACGACACGGTCGGATCAGCGAATATGCTGAGTCGCCCGTGATGGCCAGAAATTGGGGCAGAAGAATAATGAAAAGGTGAATAACGAATCCAGGCACGGAGCGACCAAAAAAATTGTTAATAAGAAGAATGTTGATCCGTCACGTTAGGACCAAATAAAATGTTATGTTGAGCTGCGGCCGAGTGGACCACGTAAAAATGTGTTGTATGTCGGCACGTATGCCTTTTTCCATCAGAAAGAATGAAACTTGGTGTGTTCTCGCCAGGATGCAAATGATAAAGATAGTGGAATGTATTAATAGATTTATTAAGTTTCTCCGTTTCTTACACTCAACTCATAGTAGTAAGGTTGGCTAATGCTGAAGATTAAATTTTAAGAAACTGATTCGGAAATAAAACTACATTTTGATGCGGCACAAATGTGTGCACTAAGTTACATCGAAAACGTGGAGGCTTAAGGCCTAAATAATTGTCGCGACAACAAGAAATGAGAATGACAGAGTCAGGCAGCAAACGTAAGAACGTCCGCTGCCGGCCAAGGCTCGTAGCACTGTGACGTTATAAAAACGAGATAAGAACGATTCAGAAAGCGTACATATTAGCCAACCTACAAATACGAAAATTACCACACTACTGTCCATAATTGCCCGCTAAAAAATCAAAGATTTTTTAATACATTTTTATAACTTATTGTAGAAAAATACAGAGTTCTTAATAATAAAGGTTAATCTCAGTAGGCTGCATTGAACCTTGAGTTGTAGTCTTAGATAACAGTTATGACATTAACTGCTTAGCGATAAGCTTGAGAGATGATAAGAGTTAAGCAGGCCAAGGCTGGCGTGCAGCTTGAATCAAACATGAGTAAAATGCAAAGTTAGCAATGTATTGCCAATAAATATTGTATGTATACAATATTGAACGATATAAGACATGAAAATACATAATTTAACAATGTTTAATGATGAATAATCGGTGACTCATCACATGATGGGCCCGATAAATTGTAACATTTATGAAAGTCATAGTGGTTAGCTTGAACCAGTTAAGGCCAGTAGACCTATACAAGTAGAATTGAATACAATGAGCAAACAAAATTATTATAAAATTATACATGTACAGACATAAATTTAGCATGACGCCATATAGTTTGAACGATGCATGCTATCCTGATGTTTCAGGAATATACAATAAATTGTTATGTGAAAACAAGTTATACATAGTTGACTGATTGCAAGCACAAATTGTAATGACATGTATGTCATAATTAGCATGAATAATAATTTTGCAATGCGTGATCACAAAATGCAAAATACAATATAATACAATATAAAAAATAAAAATATAGGCGTGGCGTGGTTATAGACAGTAGATGCGAAAAACAATGTGTTTTACATAAATACAAGTTATATAATAAATACAATAGAAATCAGTTTAGTTAATTACAAATATGAATAAGGCACAATAGCATAAGTGACAAGTACCACAATGTGGTTATACAAATGTAACACATGAGTTGAACAATTGCGAGAAATACATTCATAGAATAATAAAATCACACATATTGACAAATGTGCAAGAAAATGCATACATGGTTGTATAACTGCATACCATGCGAATATTATGTAAAAAATTGTATATAAAGCAATACCACCAATAACATGACACATACCCAATACCAATATCAAAATGTAAATGTGTAGCACATAATATGCCTCACAAATTAATAACATATAAATACAAAAATAGCAGAGTATACCACCATGTAATATGATAAGTATAGCTATAATAGCACAGTGCATGGTTGTAAAATTACAAGTCACATGCAAATTTAGTATAAAAACATGCAATGATACAAAATTAACATTAAAATGTTGTGATGATACATACCACAATTAAGTTGACCAAATGGTCATACAATGAAGTAATGAAAGCCAGTGGCCAAGTAAACTAGCATTGTGCTAAATAATTATAGTAACCTTGTGTCTAAGCCTCGTCCCGGGCTGGCAACAAGCATAGCTTATGAACGGGTCTCCGTAAAATACCAGTAGGCGTGCGAATGTCTACAACTCTAATTAAGTTGTCTGGGCCGGGAAATGCGGCGGTAATTACCCCAAATTTCCATGATAATGGAGGTAAGTTATCCTCCATCAATAAAACCAGGTCACCAATGGAAACATTATCCTTGGCGAATTTCCACTTGTGACGTTGTTGTAATTGATGTAAATAATCGCAAGACCAAGCCTTCCAAATGACTTGAACAAACTTCTGGAGAAGTTGCCAACGTCCAAGACGAGAGATGGGAACGTGAGATAAGTCTGGGTCAGGTATCGCCGTTAATGGCGCGCAAATGAAAAAATGGCCAGGTGTAAGTGGCACCGGATCATTTACATCCGATGAAATGGCAAATAATGGGCGAGGGTTTAGACATGCCTCTGTCTGAGACAAAACCGTCGTAAACTCCTCGAAGGTGAGTATAGACTTGCCTACCACGCGGCGCAAATGATGCTTTAAACTCTTTATACCGCTCTCCCAGAGACCACCAAAATGGGGTGACGAGGGCGGAATAAATGACCATGAAATACCCTGAGAGGTCGTAAAGGATTTGATTGATGAGGTGGCATCCTTATGATGCCAAAGATTGTAAAGGTCATGTAAAACATTGCGGGCCTTCCTAAAGTTCGTGCCATTATCAGAATATAACTGGCTGGGTATGCCCCTACGGGACATAAACCGACGTAAGGCAGCTATAAACGCGTTGGCTGTAAGGTCGGAAACAAATTCCAAATGAATGGTCCTGGTTGCTAAGCAGATGAACAAAGACACGTACGATTTTTACAGAGTCCTAGATTTCTGCCCGCCATGACGAATCATGAAGGGACCACCATAATCAACTGCGCAGAATAGAAACGGCCGCGAAGGAGTGACTCTAGAAGATGGTAGAATACGAAGCCTCTGAACCTGTTGTTTGGCACTAAACCTGAAGCACTTGACACATCTACGAATGATGGAGCGAATGACTATCTTGGCGTTAATAATCCACCAACGTTGACGAAGTGAGTGATGCACGAGTTGAGAACCAGCGTGAAGTAGACGAATGTGTTCGCGTTCAATAATAAGGCGAGTAATATGAGCCGATGGATGCAAGACAATAGGATGCTTATTGTCATAAGGTAATTGCGACTGCTGTAAGCGCCCGCCGACGCGTATTACGCCAGACTCATCAAGAAACGGGTCCAGAGAAGACAACTTACTCCTAATAGAGACAGAAGACCCATTACGAAGACAATTAATCTCGGCAGCGAAGTGGATCGACTGAGATTGTTTTATGAAAAAATTAAGAGTGGAATGAATTTCAACGGGGGTAAGAGCGCCCGATATTTTCTCAGCACTGGAGAGTCTAATATTTTTGATGAATCGAAAGAAGTAAGCGTACACGCGTGTCAGACGGTGCAACGAAAAGAAGTCCCTTGAAATATCAATAGCCAGGGTAGACATTAGAGAAAGTTTGGGGGTTTGTGTCTCCTCCGCAATGAATTCAGAAGACGACAGATTAGAAGGTAAAAAGGGTGGAAAAAGATTGGACTCGGAAGATTGAGACAAACAGGCGGGACCATGCCACCAAAGCGAACAATCGCGCAACATGTCGGGGTGACATCCTCTAGAAATAATATCAGCAGGATATTGTCGAGAATTGATGTGATGCCATGTGTAGGCTTGCGTAAGACGCTGAATCTCGGCAACACGATTAGCGACGTAGGTTTTCCACCTCGAAGACTGGGCATGAATCCAGTAAAGGGACACCATAGAGTTAGAATATAGATGAACACTATTAATAAAGAAATGAAGAGCAGGGACGACCTTGAATACGAGTCGTGATAACAATAAGCAAGCGCAGAGTTCAATGCGAGGTAATGACACCTGTCGTAGTGGGGCCACGCGAGATTTAGAACACAGAAGGTGACAAGAGGCCGATGAATCTTGATAAATGACTCTAATATAAACACAACACCCATAACCCTTTTCAGAAGCATCCGAAAACCCATGTAATTCAACTATCCTTGCCTTAGACTTGCAACGAATAGAACGTGGGACAATAATTTTACTGATCAGACACAACTTATCGCATAATGAATGCCAATGCAAGCGTAATTGCCCGGAGATTGGCTCATCCCAACCAAGATTGCACAGCCAGAGTTGCTGCATAAACTGTTTGTACAGGAAAACAATGGGACCGACAAGTCCGAGCGGATCGTAAATGCCTGCGATAATCGATAGGATTTTCCTCTTGGAGATGCTTGATTCAACGGGGAATGATTTGATGTCAAACAAAAATGAATCGGTAGTGTTATTCCAGAGAATGCCCAAGGTACGCACATTACCCTGTTTGTTTAAAGGGAGTGATAAATTGTCATGATTTGCAACCACCTGGGGTTCATTTGATGCCCATTTATGCAGCGTGAGACCGTATTGATTCAACAACGTACCTAAGTCAGATTTCAACTTGGTCAGATCAGAAATGGTGTCTGCGCCAGTTAACAAATCGTCGACATAGAAATCATTGGTTATAGCTGACGCTGCGTCAGGAAAAGAAGCTTCATGATCCTTACCAATTTGATTAAGACAGCGAGCGAGTAGCCAAAAACGAAGCACTAGCAGTGCCGTATGTTACAGTTCGTAATACAAAGTGTTTAAACTGTTCGAGGGGAGAGTCACGCCACAGAATACGTTGATAATGACAATCCTTCTCAGCTACCAGAATTTGTCGATACATCTTCTCGATGCCGGCGATGAGAACATAGTTATGCATACGAAATCGCAAAAGAATAGAAAAAAGGTCTTGTTGGACGTTCGGGCCTACCAACAAGATGTCATTGAGAGAAAGACCATTGGTAGTTTTGGACGAACCGTCAAAAACGACGCGAAGTTTTGTCGTAGAACTAGAATGCTTAAAGACGGCATGGTGTGGCAGATAGTAGGTATTTGAAACCCCAGAATTGATAGAGCAATTGTCGATAAGCGTCATTTGGCTAAGATCCTTATACTCCTGAATAAAGTTTGCGTAATCGCGCGCAAGCTTAGAATAGCGCATGAACCGGCGTTCTAAACTCAAGAATCTTGCTTCAGCGGTAGCATAGGACTCACCCAACTGGGTATTGTCTGACTTAAATGGTAGCGCAACAACGAACCTACCCTCTTGATTGCGATGAGTAGACTTAACGAAATGATAGAGCAATTGTCGATAAGCGTCATGTGGCCAAGATCCTTATACTCCTGAATAAAGTTTGCGTAATCGCGCGCAAGCTTAGAATCGCGCATGAACCGGCGTTCTAAACTCAAGAATCTTGCTTCAGCGGTAGCATAGGACTCACCCAACTGGGGATTGTCTGACTTAAATGGTAGCGCAACAACGAACCTACCCTCTTGATTGCGATGAGTAGACTTAACGAAATGCTCCTCACAAGCTGACTCGTTATTAATAGGTGCATTATCAGGGATAGTTTCTGTCTCCCAAAATTTTTCGAGATACTCCAGAATTTGACCGTCGTTGTTCCTAGCTAGGAACGAAACAGCAGGACCCTTATAACGGCAGTGTTTGGGCAGATTGCCTGCAAGAATGTAGCCTAACTTTGTTTCCTGTATAATAGGAAAATGAGAACCGCGTACGTATTTGTTAGCTAAGATTAAATCTAGGTAGAATTGCGCTCCTAACAGTATGTCGATGTCAGATGATATGTTGAAATTTGGATCAGCATGAAAAATGTTATCTGGAATGTTAAATTGATTTATGTCAAAAGATTGTGCTGGCAGTTTATGGGTTAATGCAGATAAGACAGCACATTTTGCCTCGAAGCTAAATCTTTGATAACGGGAAATAATGCGTATAGACGCAAGATTAGTGGCATAACACGCGGTACTATTTATACCTGTAATCGGTATGTTAGATTTAGTCAAGTTAAGCCGTAATTTCTTGGCAAATGTTTCCGTACAAAAATTTATTTGTGAACCTGCATCCAAAAGAACTCTTGCGGGTTGTCTGTTGCCAGCCTGGTCAATGACAAACACCATTGCTGTTGATTAAAGAATATTATTTGTGGATTGTAATTTGATTAAACAATAATTACTGCTGCTGGCAGAGACTGGCTTCGACACATTGTTTATGTGCAACAATGTATGGTGTCGTTTTGAGCAGATCTTACACGATTGTTTAATCTTACAATTAGATGAGAAATGATCTGGTCTTAGACAATTGGTACAGCATTTATGATTTAATATGAATTGTCCTCGTTCTGATGTGCTCAGTGCACGAAATTGATCACACATGTAAATTGGATGATTAGATTTACAGCATAAACATGAATAATTATTTGACGCTGAGTGATAACTTTTAAATGCAGTGCTGCCAGCAGCGTTTCGTGATTTATGTTTGTCAGATTTATTATTGAATCTTAAACTTAGCTTGTTGAGTTGCTGTCCGGCATCGATAGGCAGTGTATTTTCTAACAGCTGTCTACGTGCGTTTAAAAACTGAGTAAAACCTTGAAAGTTAGGAAGATTATCAGGGTCTATAGACTCCTTCCATAATTTAAAAGTAGTATGGTCGAGTTTCGCTGACAATAATTGTACAGTGATACGTTCGAATGAATCCACTGACAGTTGCATGGCCGCCAGTGAATTAACGGAAGACGTTATCGTATTTATGAATTCTGCCAAACTTTGGACAGAGTCTTTTATTGTTGACTTTACTTCAAGTAAATTTTGAATATAGTACTTTGCTAGTATGAATTTATTGTCATATCTAGCGGACAGCAAACTCAACGCTATAGGGTAGTTTTCGTTACAAATAGGTAATGACTTAATTAAATCTAGCGGCTCATTTTTCAGAGACGAATACAAATAGTGTAATTTCTGCACTGACGTTAGATCAGATCTGGCATGCACCAAGTCCAGAAATATTGAGTAGAAATGCTGCCATTCTAAGATATTGCCTGTGAAGCAGGGCAAACTTATAGGTTTTAGTTGCGTATTGCTTGTTAATACGGGAGATACAGTCCGAACGTTAAAGGTTTCTATCAATTGTAAGATATTAGCTTCTGTCGAATATAACAGCTCTTCGACCTCAACTCGGTCTTCTTGAGCAGCGTTTATGTCTTTAGAAATAAGCTCAATTTCGGACTGTACCTCATCGTATTTTGTTGCCAAGCTTTTTAGACTTTCAAGTCTGACTGTTAAGAAATGTTTGGTATTAGTGTTCTTGTCAAAGTTACTGATAGCCGAATTAATACGCACTATGGCAGACTTTAAGCCGCCTCTCTTTCTGACCAACACTTTGAGGCCTTCTTCAGCCATTGTACGCACCTGATAATGATGTTAATGATGTGGTACCTGGTATGCGATGTCCCGAAGCGTCGAGGCCGTGAGAAGATGGCGAACACACAGACCGGAGAGATGACTGCTTACACTGGAGTACTGACGCTAGCACATGGATGATCTTGCAGTGATATCGTCAGGAGGCTCAAAGGCGACGAAAGAAATGCTGGTTAAGTCACGACACGGTCGGATCAGCGAATATGCTGAGTCGCCCGTGATGGCCAGAAATTGGGGCAGAAGAATAATGAAAAGGTGAATAACGAATCCAGGCACGGAGCGACCAAAAAAATTGTTAATAAGAAGAATGTTGATCCGTCACGTTAGGACCAAATAAAATGTTATGTTGAGCTGCGGCCGAGTGGACCACGTAAAAATGTGTTGTATGTCGGCACGTATGCCTTTTTCCATCAGAAAGAATGAAACTTGGTGTGTTCTCGCCAGGATGCAAATGATAAAGATAGTGGAATGTATTAATAGATTTATTAAGTTTCTCCGTTTCTTACACTCAACTCATAGTAGTAAGGTTGGCTAATGCTGAAGATTAAATTTTAAGAAACTGATTCGGAAATAAAACTACATTTTGATGCGGCACAAATGTGTGCACTAAGTTACATCGAAAACGTGGAGGCTTAAGGCCTAAATAATTGTCGCGACAACAAGAAATGAGAATGACAGAGTCAGGCAGCAAACGTAAGAACGTCCGCTGCCGGCCAAGGCTCGTAGCACTGTGACGTTATAAAAACGAGATAAGAACGATTCAGAAAGCGTACATATTAGCCAACCTACAAATACGAAAATTACCACACTACTGTCCATAATTGCCCGCTAAAAAATCAAAGATTTTTTAATACATTTTTATAACTTATTGTAGAAAAATACAGAGTTCTTAATAATAAAGGTTAATCTCAGTAGGCTGCATTGAACCTTGAGTTGTAGTCTTAGATAACAGTTATGACATTAACTGCTTAGCGATAAGCTTGAGAGATGATAAGAGTTAAGCAGGCCAAGGCTGGCGTGCAGCTTGAATCAAACATGAGTAAAATGCAAAGTTAGCAATGTATTGCCAATAAATATTGTATGTATACAATATTGAACGATATAAGACATGAAAATACATAATTTAACAATGTTTAATGATGAATAATCGGTGACTCATCACATGATGGGCCCGATAAATTGTAACATTTATGAAAGTCATAGTGGTTAGCTTGAACCAGTTAAGGCCAGTAGACCTATACAAGTAGAATTGAATACAATGAGCAAACAAAATTATTATAAAATTATACATGTACAGACATAAATTTAGCATGACGCCATATAGTTTGAACGATGCATGCTATCCTGATGTTTCAGGAATATACAATAAATTGTTATGTGAAAACAAGTTATACATAGTTGACTGATTGCAAGCACAAATTGTAATGACATGTATGTCATAATTAGCATGAATAATAATTGTGCAATGCGTGATCACAAAATGCAAAATACAATATAATACAATATAAAAAATAAAAATATAGGCGTGGCGTGGTTATAGACAGTAGATGCGAAAAACAATGTGTTTTACATAAATACAAGTTATATAATAAATACAATAGAAATCAGTTTAGTTAATTACAAATATGAATAAGGCACAATAGCATAAGTGACAAGTACCACAATGTGGTTATACAAATGTAACACATGAGTTGAACAATTGCGAGAAATACATTCATAGAATAATAAAATCACACATATTGACAAATGTGCAAGAAAATGCATACATGGTTGTATAACTGCATACCATGCGAATATTATGTAAAAAATTGTATATAAAGCAATACCACCAATAACATGACACATACCCAATACCAATATCAAAATGTAAATGTGTAGCACATAATATGCCTCACAAATTAATAACATATAAATACAAAAATAGCAGAGTATACCACCATGTAATATGATAAGTATAGCTATAATAGCACAGTGCATGGTTGTAAAATTACAAGTCACATGCAAATTTAGTATAAAAACATGCAATGATACAAAATTAACATTAAAATGTTGTGATGATACATACCACAATTAAGTTGACCAAATGGTCATACAATGAAGTAATGAAAGCCAGTGGCCAAGTAAACTAGCATTGTGCTAAATAATTATAGTAACCTTGTGTCTAAGCCTCGTCCCGGGCTGGCAACAAGCATAGCTTATGAACGGGTCTCCGTAAAATACCAGTAGGCGTGCGAATGTCTACAACTCTAATTAAGTTGTCTGGGCCGGGAAATGCGGCGGTAATTACCCCAAATTTCCATGATAATGGAGGTAAGTTATCCTCCATCAATAAAACCAGGTCACCAATGGAAACATTATCCTTGGCGAATTTCCACTTGTGACGTTGTTGTAATTGATGTAAATAATCGCAAGACCAAGCCTTCCAAATGACTTGGACAAACTTCTGGAGAAGTTGCCAACGTCCAAGACGAGAGATGGGAACGTGAGATAAGTCTGGGTCAGGTATCGCCGTTAATGGCGCGCAAATGAAAAAATGGCCAGGTGTAAGTGGCACCGGATCATTTACATCCGATGAAATGGCAAATAATGGGCGAGGGTTTAGACATGCCTCTGTCTGAGACAAAACCGTCGTAAACTCCTCGAAGGTCAGTATAGACTTGCCTACCACGCGGCGCAAATGATGCTTTAAACTCTTTATACCGCTCTCCCAGAGACCACCAAAATGGGATGACGAGGGCGGAATAAATGACCATGAAATACCCTGAGAGGTCGTAAAGGATTTGATTGATAAGGTGGCATCCTTATGATGCAAAAGATTTTAAAGGTCATGTAAAACATTGCGGGCCTTCCTAAGGTTCGTGCCATTATCAGAATATAACTGGCTGGGTATGCCCCTACGGGACATAAACCGACGTAAGGCAGCTATAAACGCGTTGGCTGTAAGGTCGGAAACAAATTCCAAATGAATGGTCCTGGTTGCTAAGCAGATGAACAAAGACACGTACGATTTTTACAGAGTCCTAGATTTCTGCCCGCCATGACGAATCATGAAGGGACCACCATAATCAACTGCGCAGAATAGAAACGGCCGCGAAGGAGTGACTCTAGAAGATGGTAGAATACGAAGCCTCTGAACCTGTTGTTTGGCACTAAACCTAAGGCACTTGACACATCTACGAATGATGGAGCGAATGACTATCTTGGCGTTAATAATCCACCAACGTTGACGAAGTGAGTGATGCACGAGTTGAGAACCAGCGTGAAGTAGACGAATGTGTTCGCGTTCAATAATAAGGCGAGTAATATGAGCCGATGGATGCAAGACAATAGGATGCTTATTGTCATAAGGTAATTGCGACTGCTGTAAGCGCCCGCCGACGCGTATTACGCCAGACTCATCAAGAAACGGGTCCAGAGAAGACAACTTACTCCTAATAGAGACAGAAGACCCATTACGAAGACAATTAATCTCGGCAGCGAAGTGGATCGACTGAGATTGTTTTATGAAAAAATTAAGAGTGGAATGGATTTCAACGGGGGTAAGAGCGCCCGATATTTTCTCAGCACTGGAGAGTCTAATATTTTTGATGAATCGAAAGCAGTAAGCGTACACGCGTGTCAGACGGTGCAACGAAAAGAAGTCCCTTGAAATATCAATAGCCAGGGTAGTCATTAGAGAAAGTTTGGGGGTTTGTGTCTCCTCCGCAGTGAATTCAGAAGACGACAGATTAGAAGGTAAAAAGGGTGGAAAAAGATTGGACTCGGAAGATTGAGACAAACAGGCGGGACCATGCCACCAAAGCGAACAATCGCGCAACATGTCGGGGTGACATCCTCTAGAAATAATATCAGCAGGATTATGTCGAGAATTGATGTGATGCCATGTGTAGGCTTGCGTAAGACGCTGAATCTCGGCAACACGATTAGCGACGTAGGTTTTCCACCTCGAAGACTGGGCATGAATCCAGTAAAGGGACACCATAGAGTTAGAATATAGATGAACACTATTAATAAAGAAATGAAGAGCAGGGACGACCTTGAATACGAGTCGTGATAACAATAAGCAAGCGCAGAGTTCAATGCGAGGTAATGACACCTGTCGTAGTGGGGCCACGCGAGATTTAGAACACAGAAGGTGACAAGAGGCCGATGAATCTTGATAAATGACTCTAATATAAACACAACACCCATAACCCTTTTCAGAAGCATCCGAAAACCCATGTAATTCAACTATCCTTGCCTTAGACTTGCAACGAATAGAACGTGGGACAATAATTTTACTGATCAGACACAACTTATCGCATAATGAATGCCAATGCAAGCGTAATTGCCCGGAGATTGGCTCATCCCAACCAAGATTGCACAGCCAGAGTTGCTGCATAAACTGTTTGTACAGAAAAACAATGGGACCGACAAGTCCGAGCGGATCGTAAATGCCTGCGGTAATCGATAGGATTTTCCTCTTGGAGATGCTTGATTCAACGGGGAATGATTTGATGTCAAACAAAAATGAATCGGTAGTGTTATTCCAGAGAATGCCCAAGGTACGCACATTACCCTGTTTGTTTAAAGGGAGTGATAAATTGTCATGATTTGCAACCACCTGGGGTTCATTTGATGCCCATTTATGCAGCGTGAGACCGTATTGATTCAACAACGTACCTAAGTCAGATTTCAACTTGGTCAGATCAGAAATGGTGTCTGCGCCAGTTAACAAATCGTCGACATAGAAATCATTGGTTATAGCTGACGCTGCGTCAGGAAAAGAAGCTTCATGATCCTTACCAATTTGATTAAGACAGCGAGCGAGTAGCCAAAAACGAAGCACTAGCAGTGCCGTATGTTACAGTTCGTAATACAAAGTGTTTAAACTGTTCGAGGGGAGAGTCACGCCACAGAATACGTTGATAATGACAATCCTTCTCAGCTACCAGAATTTGTCGATACATCTTCTCGATGCCGGCGATGAGAACATAGTTATGCATACGAAATCGCAAAAGAATAGAAAAAAGGTCTTGTTGGACGTTCGGGCCTACCAACAAGATGTCATTGAGAGAAAGACCATTGGTAGTTTTGGACGAACCGTCAAAAACGACGCGAAGTTTTGTCGTAGAACTAGAATGCTTAAAGACGGCATGGTGTGGCAGATAGTAGGTATTTGAAACCCCAGAATTGATAGAGCAATTGTCGATAAGCGTCATGTGGCCAAGATCCTTATACTCCTGAATAAAGTTTGCGTAATCGCGCGCAAGATTAGAATAGCGCATGAACCGGCGTTCTAAACTCAAGAATCTTGCTTCAGCGGTAGCATAGGACTCACCCAACTGGGTATTGTCTGACTTAAATGGTAGCGCAACAACGTACGTACCCTCTTGATTGCGATGAGTAGACTTAACGAAATGATAGAGCAATTGTCGATAAGCGTCATGTGGCCAAGATCCTTATACTCCTGAATAAAGTTTGCGTAATCGCGCGCAAGCTTAGAATCGCGCATGAACCGGCGTTCTAAACTCAAGAATCTTGCTTCAGCGGTAGCATAGGACTCACCCAACTGGGGATTGTCTGACTTAAATGGTAGCTGAACAACGAACCTACCCTCTTGATTGCGATGAGCAGACTTAACGAAATGCTCCTCACAAGCTGACTCGTTATTAATAGGTGCATTATCAGGAATAGTTTCTGTCTCCCAAAATTTTTCGAGAGACTCCAGAATTTGACCGTCGTTGTTCCTAGCTAGGAACGAAACAGCAGGACCCTTATAACGGCAGTGTTTGGGCAGATTGCCTGCAAGAATGTAGCCTAACTTTGTTTCCTGTATAATAGGAAAATGAGAACCGCGTACGTATTTGTTAGCTAAGATTAAATCTAGGTAGAATTGCGCTCCTAACAGTATGTCGATGTCAGATGATATGTTGAAATTTGGATCAGCATGAAAAATGTTATCTGGAATGTTAAATTGATTTATGTCAAAAGATTGTGCTGGCAGTTTATGGGTTAATGCAGATAAGACAGCACATTTTGCCTCGAAGCTAAATCTTTGATAACGGGAAATAATGCGTATAGACGCAAGATTAGTGGCATAACACGCGGTACTATTTATACCTGTAATCGGTATGTTAGATTTAGTCAAGTTAAGCCGTAATTTCTTGGCAAATGTTTCCGTACAAAAATTTATTTGTGAACCTGCATCCAAAAGAACTCTTGCGGGTTGTCTGTTGCCAGCCTGGTCAATGACAAACACCATTGCTGTTGATTAAAGAATATTATTTGTGGATTGTAATTTGATTAAACAATAATTACTGCTGCTGGCAGAGACTGGCTTCGACACATTGTTTATGTGCAACAATGTATGGTGTCGTTTTGAGCAGATCTTACACGATTGTTTAATCTTACAATTAGATGAGAAATGATCTGGTCTTAGACAATTGGTACAGCATTTATGATTTAATATGAATTGTCCTCGTTCTGATGTGCTCAGTGCACGAAATTGATCACACATGTAAATTGGATGATTAGATTTACAGCATAAACATGAATAATTATTTGACGCTGAGTGATAACTTTTAAATGCAGTGCTGCCAGCAGCGTTTCGTGATTTATGTTTGTCAGATTTATTATTGAATCTTAAACTTAGCTTGTTGAGTTGCTGTGCGGCATCGATAGGCAGTGTATTTTCTAACAGCTGTCTACGTGCGTTTAAAAACTGAGTAAAACCTTGAAAGTTAGGAAGATTATCAGGGTCTATAGACTCCTTCCATAATTTAAAAGTAGTATGGTCGAGTTTCGCTGACAATAATTGTACAGTGATACGTTCGAATGAATCCACTGACAGTTGCATGGCCGCCAGTGAATTAACGGAAGACGTTATCGTATTTATGAATTCTGCCAAACTTTGGACAGAGTCTTTTATTGTTGACTTTACTTCAAGTAAATTTTGAATATAGTACTTTGCTAGTATGAATTTATTGTCATATCTAGCGGACAGCAAACTCAACGCTATAGGGTAGTTTTCGTTACAAATAGGTAATGACTTAATTAAATCTAGCGGCTCATTTTTCAGAGACGAATACAAATAGTGTAATTTCTGCACTGACGTTAGATCAGATCTGGCATGCACCAAGTCCAGAAATATTGAGTAGAAATGCTGCCATTCTAAGATATTGCCTGTGAAGCAGGGCAAACTTATAGGTTTTAGTTGCGTATTGCTTGTTAATACGGGAGATACAGTCCGAACGTTAAAGGTTTCTATCAATTGTAAGATATTAGCTTCTGTCGAATATAACAGCTCTTCGACCTCAACTCGGTCTTCTTGAGCAGCGTTTATGTCTTTAGAAATAAGCTCAATTTCGGACTGTACCTCATCGTATTTTGTTGCCAAGCTTTTTAGACTTTCAAGTCTGACTGTTAAGAAATGTTTGGTATTAGTGTTCTTGTCAAAGTTACTGATAGCCGAATTAATACGCACTATGGCAGACTTTAAGCCGCCTCTCTTTCTGACCAACACTTTGAGGCCTTCTTCAGCCATTGTACGCACCTGATAATGATGTTAATGATGTGGTACCTGGTATGCGATGTCCCGAAGCGTCGAGGCCGTGAGAAGATGGCGAACACACAGACCGGAGAGATGACTGCTTACACTGGAGTACTGACGCTAGCACATGGATGATCTTGCAGTGATATCGTCAGGAGGCTCAAAGGCGACGAAAGAAATGCTGGTTAAGTCACGACACGGTCGGATCAGCGAATATGCTGAGTCGCCCGTGATGGCCAGAAATTGGGGCAGAAGAATAATGAAAAGGTGAATAACGAATCCAGGCACGGAGCGACCAAAAAAATTGTTAATAAGAAGAATGTTGATCCGTCACGTTAGGACCAAATAAAATGTTATGTTGAGCTGCGGCCGAGTGGACCACGTAAAAATGTGTTGTATGTCGGCACGTATGCCTTTTTCCATCAGAAAGAATGAAACTTGGTGTGTTCTCGCCAGGATGCAAATGATAAAGATAGTGGAATGTATTAATAGATTTATTAAGTTTCTCCGTTTCTTACACTCAACTCATAGTAGTAAGGTTGGCTAATGCTGAAGATTAAATTTTAAGAAACTGATTCGGAAATAAAACTACATTTTGATGCGGCACAAATGTGTGCACTAAGTTACATCGAAAACGTGGAGGCTTAAGGCCTAAATAATTGTCGCGACAACAAGAAATGAGAATGACAGAGTCAGGCAGCAAACGTAAGAACGTCCGCTGCCGGCCAAGGCTCGTAGCACTGTGACGTTATAAAAACGAGATAAGAACGATTCAGAAAGCGTACATATTAGCCAACCTACAAATACGAAAATTACCACACTACTGTCCATAATTGCCCGCTAAAAAATCAAAGATTTTTTAATACATTTTTATAACTTATTGTAGAAAAATACAGAGTTCTTAATAATAAAGGTTAATCTCAGTAGGCTGCATTGAACCTTGAGTTGTAGTCTTAGATAACAGTTATGACATTAACTGCTTAGCGATAAGCTTGAGAGATGATAAGAGTTAAGCAGGCCAAGGCTGGCGTGCAGCTTGAATCAAACATGAGTAAAATGCAAAGTTAGCAATGTATTGCCAATAAATATTGTATGTATACAATATTGAACGATATAAGACATGAAAATACATAATTTAACAATGTTTAATGATGAATAATCGGTGACTCATCACATGATGGGCCCGATAAATTGTAACATTTATGAAAGTCATAGTGGTTAGCTTGAACCAGTTAAGGCCAGTAGACCTATACAAGTAGAATTGAATACAATGAGCAAACAAAATTATTATAAAATTATACATGTACAGACATAAATTTAGCATGACGCCATATAGTTTGAACGATGCATGCTATCCTGATGTTTCAGGAATATACAATAAATTGTTATGTGAAAACAAGTTATACATAGTTGACTGATTGCAAGCACAAATTGTAATGACATGTATGTCATAATTAGCATGAATAATAATTGTGCAATGCGTGATCACAAAATGCAAAATACAATATAATACAATATAAAAAATAAAAATATAGGCGTGGCGTGGTTATAGACAGTAGATGCGAAAAACAATGTGTTTTACATAAATACAAGTTATATAATAAATACAATAGAAATCAGTTTAGTTAATTACAAATATGAATAAGGCACAATAGCATAAGTGACAAGTACCACAATGTGGTTATACAAATGTAACACATGAGTTGAACAATTGCGAGAAATACATTCATAGAATAATAAAATCACACATATTGACAAATGTGCAAGAAAATGCATACATGGTTGTATAACTGCATACCATGCGAATATTATGTAAAAAATTGTATATAAAGCAATACCACCAATAACATGACACATACCCAATACCAATATCAAAATGTAAATGTGTAGCACATAATATGCCTCACAAATTAATAACATATAAATACAAAAATAGCAGAGTATACCACCATGTAATATGATAAGTATAGCTATAATAGCACAGTGCATGGTTGTAAAATTACAAGTCACATGCAAATTTAGTATAAAAACATGCAATGATACAAAATTAACATTAAAATGTTGTGATGATACATACCACAATTAAGTTGACCAAATGGTCATACAATGAAGTAATGAAAGCCAGTGGCCAAGTAAACTAGCATTGTGCTAAATAATTATAGTAACCTTGTGTCTAAGCCTCGTCCCGGGCTGGCAACAAGCATAGCTTATGAACGGGTCTCCGTAAAATACCAGTAGGCGTGCGAATGTCTACAACTCTAATTAAGTTGTCTGGGCCGGGAAATGCGGCGGTAATTACCCCAAATTTCCATGATAATGGAGGTAAGTTATCCTCCATCAATAAAACCAGGTCACCAATGGAAACATTATCCTTGGCGAATTTCCACTTGTGACGTTGTTGTAATTGATGTAAATAATCGCAAGACCAAGCCTTCCAAATGACTTGGACAAACTTCTGGAGAAGTTGCCAACGTCCAAGACGAGAGATGGGAACGTGAGATAAGTCTGGGTCAGGTATCGCCGTTAATGGCGCGCAAATGAAAAAATGGCCAGGTGTAAGTGGCACCGGATCATTTACATCCGATGAAATGGCAAATAATGGGCGAGGGTTTAGACATGCCTCTGTCTGAGACAAAACCGTCGTAAACTCCTCGAAGGTCAGTATAGACTTGCCTACCACGCGGCGCAAATGATGCTTTAAACTCTTTATACCGCTCTCCCAGAGACCACCAAAATGGGATGACGAGGGCGGAATAAATGACCATGAAATACCCTGAGAGGTCGTAAAGGATTTGATTGATAAGGTGGCATCCTTATGATGCAAAAGATTTTAAAGGTCATGTAAAACATTGCGGGCCTTCCTAAGGTTCGTGCCATTATCAGAATATAACTGGCTGGGTATGCCCCTACGGGACATAAACCGACGTAAGGCAGCTATAAACGCGTTGGCTGTAAGGTCGGAAACAAATTCCAAATGAATGGTCCTGGTTGCTAAGCAGATGAACAAAGACACGTACGATTTTTACAGAGTCCTAGATTTCTGCCCGCCATGACGAATCATGAAGGGACCACCATAATCAACTGCGCAGAATAGAAACGGCCGCGAAGGAGTGACTCTAGAAGATGGTAGAATACGAAGCCTCTGAACCTGTTGTTTGGCACTAAACCTAAGGCACTTGACACATCTACGAATGATGGAGCGAATGACTATCTTGGCGTTAATAATCCACCAACGTTGACGAAGTGAGTGATGCACGAGTTGAGAACCAGCGTGAAGTAGACGAATGTGTTCGCGTTCAATAATAAGGCGAGTAATATGAGCCGATGGATGCAAGACAATAGGATGCTTATTGTCATAAGGTAATTGCGACTGCTGTAAGCGCCCGCCGACGCGTATTACGCCAGACTCATCAAGAAACGGGTCCAGAGAAGACAACTTACTCCTAATAGAGACAGAAGACCCATTACGAAGACAATTAATCTCGGCAGCGAAGTGGATCGACTGAGATTGTTTTATGAAAAAATTAAGAGTGGAATGGATTTCAACGGGGGTAAGAGCGCCCGATATTTTCTCAGCACTGGAGAGTCTAATATTTTTGATGAATCGAAAGCAGTAAGCGTACACGCGTGTCAGACGGTGCAACGAAAAGAAGTCCCTTGAAATATCAATAGCCAGGGTAGTCATTAGAGAAAGTTTGGGGGTTTGTGTCTCCTCCGCAGTGAATTCAGAAGACGACAGATTAGAAGGTAAAAAGGGTGGAAAAAGATTGGACTCGGAAGATTGAGACAAACAGGCGGGACCATGCCACCAAAGCGAACAATCGCGCAACATGTCGGGGTGACATCCTCTAGAAATAATATCAGCAGGATTATGTCGAAAATTGATGTGATGCCATGTGTAGGCTTGCGTAAGACGCTGAATCTCGGCAACACGATTAGCGACGTAGGTTTTCCACCTCGAAGACTGGGCATGAATCCAGTAAAGGGACACCATAGAGTTAGAATATAGATGAACACTATTAATAAAGAAATGAAGAGCAGGGACGACCTTGAATACGAGTCGTGATAACAATAAGCAAGCGCAGAGTTCAATGCGAGGTAATGACACCTGTCGTAGTGGGGCCACGCGAGATTTAGAACACAGAAGGTGACAAGAGGCCGATGAATCTTGATAAATGACTCTAATATAAACACAACACCCATAACCCTTTTCAGAAGCATCCGAAAACCCATGTAATTCAACTATCCTTGCCTTAGACTTGCAACGAATAGAACGTGGGACAATAATTTTACTGATCAGACACAACTTATCGCATAATGAATGCCAATGCAAGCGTAATTGCCCGGAGATTGGCTCATCCCAACCAAGATTGCACAGCCAGAGTTGCTGCATAAACTGTTTGTACAGAAAAACAATGGGACCGACAAGTCCGAGCGGATCGTAAATGCCTGCGGTAATCGATAGGATTTTCCTCTTGGAGATGCTTGATTCAACGGGGAATGATTTGATGTCAAACAAAAATGAATCGGTAGTGTTATTCCAGAGAATGCCCAAGGTACGCACATTACCCTGTTTGTTTAAAGGGAGTGATAAATTGTCATGATTTGCAACCACCTGGGGTTCATTTGATGCCCATTTATGCAGCGTGAGACCGTATTGATTCAACAACGTACCTAAGTCAGATTTCAACTTGGTCAGATCAGAAATGGTGTCTGCGCCAGTTAACAAATCGTCGACATAGAAATCATTGGTTATAGCTGACGCTGCGTCAGGAAAAGAAGCTTCATGATCCTTACCAATTTGATTAAGACAGCGAGCGAGTAGCCAAAAACGAAGCACTAGCAGTGCCGTATGTTACAGTTCGTAATACAAAGTGTTTAAACTGTTCGAGGGGAGAGTCACGCCACAGAATACGTTGATAATGACAATCCTTCTCAGCTACCAGAATTTGTCGATACATCTTCTCGATGCCGGCGATGAGAACATAGTTATGCATACGAAATCGCAAAAGAATAGAAAAAAGGTCTTGTTGGACGTTCGGGCCTACCAACAAGATGTCATTGAGAGAAAGACCATTGGTAGTTTTGGACGAACCGTCAAAAACGACGCGAAGTTTTGTCGTAGAACTAGAATGCTTAAAGACGGCATGGTGTGGCAGATAGTAGGTATTTGAAACCCCAGAATTGATAGAGCAATTGTCGATAAGCGTCATGTGGCCAAGATCCTTATACTCCTGAATAAAGTTTGCGTAATCGCGCGCAAGATTAGAATAGCGCATGAACCGGCGTTCTAAACTCAAGAATCTTGCTTCAGCGGTAGCATAGGACTCACCCAACTGGGTATTGTCTGACTTAAATGGTAGCGCAACAACGAACGTACCCTCTTGATTGCGATGAGTAGACTTAACGAAATGATAGAGCAATTGTCGATAAGCGTCATGTGGCCAAGATCCTTATACTCCTGAATAAAGTTTGCGTAATCGCGCGCAAGCTTAGAATCGCGCATGAACCGGCGTTCTAAACTCAAGAATCTTGCTTCAGCGGTAGCATAGGACTCACCCAACTGGGGATTGTCTGACTTAAATGGTAGCTGAACAACGAACCTACCCTCTTGATTGCGATGAGCAGACTTAACGAAATGCTCCTCACAAGCTGACTCGTTATTAATAGGTGCATTATCAGGAATAGTTTCTGTCTCCCAAAATTTTTCGAGAGACTCCAGAATTTGACCGTCGTTGTTCCTAGCTAGGAACGAAACAGCAGGACCCTTATAACGGCAGTGTTTGGGCAGATTGCCTGCAAGAATGTAGCCTAACTTTGTTTCCTGTATAATAGGAAAATGAGAACCGCGTACGTATTTGTTAGCTAAGATTAAATCTAGGTAGAATTGCGCTCCTAACAGTATGTCGATGTCAGATGATATGTTGAAATTTGGATCAGCATGAAAAATGTTATCTGGAATGTTAAATTGATTTATGTCAAAAGATTGTGCTGGCAGTTTATGGGTTAATGCAGATAAGACAGCACATTTTGCCTCGAAGCTAAATCTTTGATAACGGGAAATAATGCGTATAGACGCAAGATTAGTGGCATAACACGCGGTACTATTTATACCTGTAATCGGTATGTTAGATTTAGTCAAGTTAAGCCGTAATTTCTTGGCAAATGTTTCCGTACAAAAATTTATTTGTGAACCTGCATCCAAAAGAACTCTTGCGGGTTGTCTGTTGCCAGCCTGGTCAATGACAAACACCATTGCTGTTGATTAAAGAATATTATTTGTGGATTGTAATTTGATTAAACAATAATTACTGCTGCTGGCAGAGACTGGCTTCGACACATTGTTTATGTGCAACAATGTATGGTGTCGTTTTGAGCAGATCTTACACGATTGTTTAATCTTACAATTAGATGAGAAATGATCTGGTCTTAGACAATTGGTACAGCATTTATGATTTAATATGAATTGTCCTCGTTCTGATGTGCTCAGTGCACGAAATTGATCACACATGTAAATTGGATGATTAGATTTACAGCATAAACATGAATAATTATTTGACGCTGAGTGATAACTTTTAAATGCAGTGCTGCCAGCAGCGTTTCGTGATTTATGTTTGTCAGATTTATTATTGAATCTTAAACTTAGCTTGTTGAGTTGCTGTCCGGCATCGATAGGCAGTGTATTTTCTAACAGCTGTCTACGTGCGTTTAAAAACTGAGTAAAACCTTGAAAGTTAGGAAGATTATCAGGGTCTATAGACTCCTTCCATAATTTAAAAGTAGTATGGTCGAGTTTCGCTGACAATAATTGTACAGTGATACGTTCGAATGAATCCACTGACAGTTGCATGGCCGCCAGTGAATTAACGGAAGACGTTATCGTATTTATGAATTGTGCCAAACTTTGGACAGAGTCTTTTATTGTTGACTTTACTTCAAGTAAATTTTGAATATAGTACTTTGCTAGTATGAATTTATTGTCATATCTAGCGGACAGCAAACTCAACGCTATAGGGTAGTTTTCGTTACAAATAGGTAATGACTTAATTAAATCTAGCGGCTCATTTTTCAGAGACGAATACAAATAGTGTAATTTCTGCACTGACGTTAGATCAGATCTGGCATGCACCAAGTCCAGAAATATTGAGTAGAAATGCTGCCATTCTAAGATATTGCCTGTGAAGCAGGGCAAACTTATAGGTTTTAGTTGCGTATTGCTTGTTAATACGGGAGATACAGTCCGAACGTTAAAGGTTTCTATCAATTGTAAGATATTAGCTTCTGTCGAATATAACAGCTCTTCGACCTCAACTCGGTCTTCTTGAGCAGCGTTTATGTCTTTAGAAATAAGCTCAATTTCGGACTGTACCTCATCGTATTTTGTTGCCAAGCTTTTTAGACTTTCAAGTCTGACTGTTAAGAAATGTTTGGTATTAGTGTTCTTGTCAAAGTTACTGATAGCCGAATTAATACGCACTATGGCAGACTTTAAGCCGCCTCTCTTTCTGACCAACACTTTGAGGCCTTCTTCAGCCATTGTACGCACCTGATAATGATGTTAATGATGTGGTACCTGGTATGCGATGTCCCGAAGCGTCGAGGCCGTGAGAAGATGGCGAACACACAGACCGGAGAGATGACTGCTTACACTGGAGTACTGACGCTAGCACATGGATGATCTTGCAGTGATATCGTCAGGAGGCTCAAAGGCGACGAAAGAAATGCTGGTTAAGTCACGACACGGTCGGATCAGCGAATATGCTGAGTCGCCCGTGATGGCCAGAAATTGGGGCAGAAGAATAATGAAAAGGTGAATAACGAATCCAGGCACGGAGCGACCAAAAAAATTGTTAATAAGAAGAATGTTGATCCGTCACGTTAGGACCAAATAAAATGTTATGTTGAGCTGCGGCCGAGTGGACCACGTAAAAATGTGTTGTATGTCGGCACGTATGCCTTTTTCCATCAGAAAGAATGAAACTTGGTGTGTTCTCGCCAGGATGCAAATGATAAAGATAGTGGAATGTATTAATAGATTTATTAAGTTTCTCCGTTTCTTACACTCAACTCATAGTAGTAAGGTTGGCTAATGCTGAAGATTAAATTTTAAGAAACTGATTCGGAAATAAAACTACATTTTGATGCGGCACAAATGTGTGCACTAAGTTACATCGAAAACGTGGAGGCTTAAGGCCTAAATAATTGTCGCGACAACAAGAAATGAGAATGACAGAGTCAGGCAGCAAACGTAAGAACGTCCGCTGCCGGCCAAGGCTCGTAGCACTGTGACGTTATAAAAACGAGATAAGAACGATTCAGAAAGCGTACATATTAGCCAACCTACAAATACGAAAATTACCACACTACTGTCCATAATTGCCCGCTAAAAAATCAAAGATTTTTTAATACATTTTTATAACTTATTGTAGAAAAATACAGAGTTCTTAATAATAAAGGTTAATCTCAGTAGGCTGCATTGAACCTTGAGTTGTAGTCTTAGATAACAGTTATGACATTAACTGCTTAGCGATAAGCTTGAGAGATGATAAGAGTTAAGCAGGCCAAGGCTGGCGTGCAGCTTGAATCAAACATGAGTAAAATGCAAAGTTAGCAATGTATTGCCAATAAATATTGTATGTATACAATATTGAACGATATAAGACATGAAAATACATAATTTAACAATGTTTAATGATGAATAATCGGTGACTCATCACATGATGGGCCCGATAAATTGTAACATTTATGAAAGTCATAGTGGTTAGCTTGAACCAGTTAAGGCCAGTAGACCTATACAAGTAGAATTGAATACAATGAGCAAACAAAATTATTATAAAATTATACATGTACAGACATAAATTTAGCATGACGCCATATAGTTTGAACGATGCATGCTATCCTGATGTTTCAGGAATATACAATAAATTGTTATGTGAAAACAAGTTATACATAGTTGACTGATTGCAAGCACAAATTGTAATGACATGTATGTCATAATTAGCATGAATAATAATTTTGCAATGCGTGATCACAAAATGCAAAATACAATATAATACAATATAAAAAATAAAAATATAGGCGTGGCGTGGTTATAGACAGTAGATGCGAAAAACAATGTGTTTTACATAAATACAAGTTATATAATAAATACAATAGAAATCAGTTTAGTTAATTACAAATATGAATAAGGCACAATAGCATAAGTGACAAGTACCACAATGTGGTTATACAAATGTAACACATGAGTTGAACAATTGCGAGAAATACATTCATAGAATAATAAAATCACACATATTGACAAATGTGCAAGAAAATGCATACATGGTTGTATAACTGCATACCATGCGAATATTATGTAAAAAATTGTATATAAAGCAATACCACCAATAACATGACACATACCCAATACCAATATCAAAATGTAAATGTGTAGCACATAATATGCCTCACAAATTAATAACATATAAATACAAAAATAGCAGAGTATACCACCATGTAATATGATAAGTATAGCTATAATAGCACAGTGCATGGTTGTAAAATTACAAGTCACATGCAAATTTAGTATAAAAACATGCAATGATACAAAATTAACATTAAAATGTTGTGATGATACATACCACAATTAAGTTGACCAAATGGTCATACAATGAAGTAATGAAAGCCAGTGGCCAAGTAAACTAGCATTGTGCTAAATAATTATAGTAACCTTGTGTCTAAGCCTCGTCCCGGGCTGGCAACAAGCATAGCTTATGAACGGGTCTCCGTAAAATACCAGTAGGCGTGCGAATGTCTACAACTCTAATTAAGTTGTCTGGGCCGGGAAATGCGGCGGTAATTACCCCAAATTTCCATGATAATGGAGGTAAGTTATCCTCCATCAATAAAACCAGGTCACCAATGGAAACATTATCCTTGGCGAATTTCCACTTGTGACGTTGTTGTAATTGATGTAAATAATCGCAAGACCAAGCCTTCCAAATGACTTGAACAAACTTCTGGAGAAGTTGCCAACGTCCAAGACGAGAGATGGGAACGTGAGATAAGTCTGGGTCAGGTATCGCCGTTAATGGCGCGCAAATGAAAAAATGGCCAGGTGTAAGTGGCACCGGATCATTTACATCCGATGAAATGGCAAATAATGGGCGAGGGTTTAGACATGCCTCTGTCTGAGACAAAACCGTCGTAAACTCCTCGAAGGTGAGTATAGACTTGCCTACCACGCGGCGCAAATGATGCTTTAAACTCTTTATACCGCTCTCCCAGAGACCACCAAAATGGGGTGACGAGGGCGGAATAAATGACCATGAAATACCCTGAGAGGTCGTAAAGGATTTGATTGATGAGGTGGCATCCTTATGATGCCAAAGATTGTAAAGGTCATGTAAAACATTGCGGGCCTTCCTAAAGTTCGTGCCATTATCAGAATATAACTGGCTGGGTATGCCCCTACGGGACATAAACCGACGTAAGGCAGCTATAAACGCGTTGGCTGTAAGGTCGGAAACAAATTCCAAATGAATGGTCCTGGTTGCTAAGCAGATGAACAAAGACACGTACGATTTTTACAGAGTCCTAGATTTCTGCCCGCCATGACGAATCATGAAGGGACCACCATAATCAACTGCGCAGAATAGAAACGGCCGCGAAGGAGTGACTCTAGAAGATGGTAGAATACGAAGCCTCTGAACCTGTTGTTTGGCACTAAACCTGAAGCACTTGACACATCTACGAATGATGGAGCGAATGACTATCTTGGCGTTAATAATCCACCAACGTTGACGAAGTGAGTGATGCACGAGTTGAGAACCAGCGTGAAGTAGACGAATGTGCTCGCGTTCAATAATAAGGCGAGTAATATGAGCCGATGGATGCAAGACAATAGGATGCTTATTGTCATAAGGTAATTGCGACTGCTCTAAGCGCCCGCCGACGCGTATTACGCCAGACTCATCAAGAAACGGGTCCAGAGAAGACAACTTACTCCTAATAGAGACAGAAGACCCATTACGAAGACAATTAATCTCGGCAGCGAAGTGGATCGACTGAGATTGTTTTATGAAAAAATTAAGAGTGGAATGAATTTCAACGGGGGTAAGAGCGCCCGATATTTTCTCAGCACTGGAGAGTCTAATATTTTTGATGAATCGAAAGAAGTAAGCGTACACGCGTGTCAGACGGTGCAACGAAAAGAAGTCCCTTGAAATATCAATAGCCAGGGTAGACATTAGAGAAAGTTTGGGGGTTTGTGTCTCCTCCGCAATGAATTCAGAAGACGACAGATTAGAAGGTAAAAAGGGTGGAAAAAGATTGGACTCGGAAGATTGAGACAAACAGGCGGGACCATGCCACCAAAGCGAACAATCGCGCAACATGTCGGGGTGACATCCTCTAGAAATAATATCAGCAGGATATTGTCGAGAATTGATGTGATGCCATGTGTAGGCTTGCGTAAGACGCTGAATCTCGGCAACACGATTAGCGACGTAGGTTTTCCACCTCGAAGACTGGGCATGAATCCAGTAAAGGGACACCATAGAGTTAGAATATAGATGAACACTATTAATAAAGAAATGAAGAGCAGGGACGACCTTGAATACGAGTCGTGATAACAATAAGCAAGCGCAGAGTTCAATGCGAGGTAATGACACCTGTCGTAGTGGGGCCACGCGAGATTTAGAACACAGAAGGTGACAAGAGGCCGATGAATCTTGATAAATGACTCTAATATAAACACAACACCCATAACCCTTTTCAGAAGCATCCGAAAACCCATGTAATTCAACTATCCTTGCCTTAGACTTGCAACGAATAGAACGTGGGACAATAATTTTACTGATCAGACACAACTTATCGCATAATGAATGCCAATGCAAGCGTAATTGCCCGGAGATTGGCTCATCCCAACCAAGATTGCACAGCCAGAGTTGCTGCATAAACTGTTTGTACAGGAAAACAATGGGACCGACAAGTCCGAGCGGATCGTAAATGCCTGCGATAATCGATAGGATTTTCCTCTTGGAGATGCTTGATTCAACGGGGAATGATTTGATGTCAAACAAAAATGAATCGGTAGTGTTATTCCAGAGAATGCCCAAGGTACGCACATTACCCTGTTTGTTTAAAGGGAGTGATAAATTGTCATGATTTGCAACCACCTGGGGTTCATTTGATGCCCATTTATGCAGCGTGAGACCGTATTGATTCAACAACGTACCTAAGTCAGATTTCAACTTGGTCAGATCAGAAATGGTGTCTGCGCCAGTTAACAAATCGTCGACATAGAAATCATTGGTTATAGCTGACGCTGCGTCAGGAAAAGAAGCTTCATGATCCTTACCAATTTGATTAAGACAGCGAGCGAGTAGCCAAAAACGAAGCACTAGCAGTGCCGTATGTTACAGTTCGTAATACAAAGTGTTTAAACTGTTCGAGGGGAGAGTCACGCCACAGAATACGTTGATAATGACAATCCTTCTCAGCTACCAGAATTTGTCGATACATCTTCTCGATGCCGGCGATGAGAACATAGTTATGCATACGAAATCGCAAAAGAATAGAAAAAAGGTCTTGTTGGACGTTCGGGCCTACCAACAAGATGTCATTGAGAGAAAGACCATTGGTAGTTTTGGACGAACCGTCAAAAACGACGCGAAGTTTTGTCGTAGAACTAGAATGCTTAAAGACGGCATGGTGTGGCAGATAGTAGGTATTTGAAACCCCAGAATTGATAGAGCAATTGTCGATAAGCGTCATTTGGCCAAGATCCTTATACTCCTGAATAAAGTTTGCGTAATCGCGCGCAAGCTTAGAATAGCGCATGAACCGGCGTTCTAAGCTCAAGAATCTTGCTTCAGCGGTAGCATAGGACTCACCCAACTGGGTATTGTCTGACTTAAATGGTAGCGCAACAACGAACCTACCCTCTTGATTGCGATGAGTAGACTTAACGAAATGATAGAGCAATTGTCGATAAGCGTCATGTGGCCAAGATCCTTATACTCCTGAATAAAGTTTGCGTAATCGCGCGCAAGCTTAGAATCGCGCATGAACCGGCGTTCTAAACTCAAGAATCTTGCTTCAGCGGTAGCATAGGACTCACCCAACTGGGGATTGTCTGACTTAAATGGTAGCGCAACAACGAACCTACCCTCTTGATTGCGATGAGTAGACTTAACGAAATGCTCCTCACAAGCTGACTCGTTATTAATAGGTGCATTATCAGGGATAGTTTCTGTCTCCCAAAATTTTTCGAGATACTCCAGAATTTGACCGTCGTTGTTCCTAGCTAGGAACGAAACAGCAGGACCCTTATAACGGCAGTGTTTGGGCAGATTGCCTGCAAGAATGTAGCCTAACTTTGTTTCCTGTATAATAGGAAAATGAGAACCGCGTACGTATTTGTTAGCTAAGATTAAATCTAGGTAGAATTGCGCTCCTAACAGTATGTCGATGTCAGATGATATGTTGAAATTTGGATCAGAAAGAAAAATGTTATCTGGAATGTTAAATTGATTTATGTCAAAAGATTGTGCTGGCAGTTTATGGGTTAATGCAGATAAGACAGCACATTTTGCCTCGAAGCTAAATCTTTGATAACGGGAAATAATGCGTATAGACGCAAGATTAGTGGCATAACACGCGGTACTATTTATACCTGTAATCGGTATGTTAGATTTAGTCAAGTTAAGCCGTAATTTCTTGGCAAATGATTCCGTACAAAAATTTATTTGTGAACCTGCATCCAAAAGAACTCTTGCGGGTTGTCTGTTGCCAGCCTGGTCAATGACAAACACCATTGCTGTTGATAAAAGAATATTATTTGTGGATTGTAATTTGATTGAACAATAATTACTGCTGCTGGCAGAGACTGGCTTCGACACATTGTTTATGTGCAACAATGTATGGTGTCGTTTTGAGCAGATCTTACACGATTGTTTAATCTTACAATTAGATGAGAAATGATCTGGTCTTAGACAATTGGTACAGCATTTATGATTTAATATGAATTGTCCTCGTTCTGATGTGCTCAGTGCACGAAATTGATCACACATGTAAATTGGATGATTAGATTTACAGCATAAACATGAATAATTATTTGACGCTGAGTGATAACTTTTAAATGCAGTGCTGCCAGCAGCGTTTCGTGATTTATGTTTGTCAGATTTATTATTGAATCTTAAACTTAGCTTGTTGAGTTGCTGTCCGGCATCGATAGGCAGTGTATTTTCTAACAGCTGTCTACGTGCGTTTAAAAACTGAGTAAAACCTTAAAAGTCAGGAAGATTATCAGGGTCTATAGACTCCTTCCATAATTTAAAAGTAGTATGGTCGAGTTTCGCTGACAATAATTGTACAGTGATACGCTCGAATGAATCCACTGACAGTTGCATGGCCGCCAGTGAATTAACGGAAGACGTTATCGTATTTATGAATTCTGCCAAACTTTGGACAGAGTCTTTTATTGTTGACTTTACTTCAAGTAAATTTTGAATATAGTACTTTGCTAGTATGAATTTATTGTCATATCTAGCGGACAGCAAACTCAACGCTATAGAGTAGTTTTCGTTACAAATAGGTAATGACTTAATTAAATCTAGCGGCTCATTTTTCAGAGACGAATACAAATAGTGTAATTTCTGCACTGACGTTAGATCAGATCTGGCATGCACCAAGTCCAGAAATATTGAGTAGAAATGCTGCCATTCTAAGATATTGCCTGTGAAGCAGGGCAAACTTATAGGTTTTAGTTGCGTATTGCTTGTTAATACGGGAGATACAGTCCGAACGTTAAAGGTTTCTATCAATTGTAAGATATTAGCTTCTGTCGAATATAACAGCTCTTCGACCTCAACTCGGTCTTCTTGAGCAGCGTTTATGTCTTTAGAAATAAGCTCAATTTCGGACTGTACCTCATCGTATTTTGTTGCCAAGCTTTTTAGACTTTCAAGTCTGACTGTTAAGAAATGTTTGGTATTAGTGTTCTTGTCAAAGTTACTGATAGCCGAATTAATACGCACTACGGCAGACTTTAAGCCGCCTCTCTTTCTGACCAACACTTTGAGGCCTTCTTCAGCCATTGTACGCACCTGATAATGATGTTAATGATGTGGTACCTGGTATGCGATGTCCCGAAGCGTCGAGGCCGTGGAGAAGATGGCGAACACACAGACCGGAGAGATGACTGCTTACACTGGAGTACTGACGCTAGCACATGGATGATCTTGCAGTGATATCGTCAGGAGGCTCAAAGGCGACGAAAGAAATGCTGGTTAAGTCACGACACGGTCGGATCAGCGAATATGCTGAGTCGCCCGTGATGGCCAGAAATTGGGGCAGAAGAATAATGAAAAGGTGAATAACGAATCCAGGCACGGAGCGACCAAAAAAATTGTTAATAAGAAGAATGTTGATCCGTCACGTTAGGACCAAATAAAATGTTATGTTGAGCTGCGGCCGAGTGGACCGCGTAAAAATGTGTTGTATGTCGACACGTATGCCTTTTTCCATCAGAAAGAATGAAACTTGGTGTGTTCTCGCCAGGATGCAAATGATAAAGATAGTGGAATGTATTAATAGATTTATTAAGTTTCTCCGTTTCTTACACTCAACTCATAGTAGTAAGGTTGGCTAATGCTGAAGATTAAATTTTAAGAAACTGATTCGGAAATGAAACTACATTTTGATGCGGCACAAATGTGTGCACTAAGTTACATCGAAAACGTGGAGGCTTAAGGCCTAAATAATTGTCGCGACAACAAGAAATGAGAATGACAGAGTCAGGCAGCAAACGTAAGAACGTCCGCTGCCGGCCAAGGCTCGTAGCACTGTGACGTTATAAAAACGAGATAAGAACGATTCAGAAAGCGTACAGATTAGCCAACCTACAAATACGAAAATTACCACACTACTGTCCATAATTGCCCGCTAAAAAATCAAAGATTTTTTAATACATTTTAATAAATTATTGTAGAAAAATACAGAGTTCTTAATAATAAAGGTTAATCTCAGTAGGCTGCATTGAACCTTGAGTTGTAGTCTTAGATAACAGTTATGACATTAACTGCTTAGCGATAAGCTTGAGAGATGATAAGAGTTAAGCAGGCCAAGGCTGGCGTGCAGCTTGAATCAAACATGAGTAAAATGCAAAGTTAGCAATGTATTGCCAATAAATATTGTATGTATACAATATTGAACGATATAAGACATGAAAATACATAATTTAACAATGTTTAATGATGAATAATCGGTGACTCATCACATGATGGGCCCGATAAATTGTAACATTTATGAAAGTCATAGTGGTTAGCTTGAACCAGTTAAGGCCAGTAGACCTATACAAGTAGAATTGAATACAATGAGCAAACAAAATTATTATAAAATTATACATGTACAGACATAAATTTAGCATGACGCCATATAGTTTGAACGATGCATGCTATCCTGATGTTTCAGGAATATACAATAAATTGTTATGTGAAAACAAGTTATACATAGTTGACTGATTGCAAGCACAAATTGTAATGACATGTATGTCATAATTAGCATGAATAATAATTGTGCAATGCGTGATCACAAAATGCAAAATACAATATAATACAATATAAAAAATAAAAATATAGGCGTGGCGTGGTTATAGACAGTAGATGCGAAAAACAATGTGTTTTACATAAATACAAGTTATATAATAAATACAATAGAAATCAGTTTAGTTAATTACAAATATGAATAAGGCACAATAGCATAAGTGACAAGTACCACAATGTGGTTATACAAATGTAACACATGAGTTGAACAATTGCGAGAAATACATTCATAGAATAATAAAATCACACATATTGACAAATGTGCAAGAAAATGCATACATGGTTGTATAACTGCATACCATGCGAATATTATGTAAAAAATTGTATATAAAGCAATACCACCAATAACATGACACATACCCAATACCAATATCAAAATGTAAATGTGTAGCACATAATATGCCTCACAAATTAATAACATATAAATACAAAAATAGCAGAGTATACCACCATGTAATATGATAAGTATAGCTATAATAGCACAGTGCATGGTTGTAAAATTACAAGTCACATGCAAATTTAGTATAAAAACATGCAATGATACAAAATTAACATTAAAATGTTGTGATGATACATATCACAATTAAGTTGACCAAATGGTCATACAATGAAGTAATGAAAGCCAGTGGCAAATCAAGTAAACTAGCATTGTGCTAAATAATTATAGTAACCTTGTGTCTAAGCCTCGTCCCGGGCTGGCAACAAGCATAGCTTATGAACGGGTCTCCGTAAAATACCAGTAGGCGTGCGAATGTCTACAACTCTAATTAAGTTGTCTGGGCCGGGAAATGCGGCGGTAATTACCCCAAATTTCCATGATAATGGAGGTAAGTTATCCTCCATCAATAAAACCAGGTCACCAATGGAAACATTATCCTTGGCGAATTTCCACTTGTGACGTTGTTGTAATTGATGTAAATAATCGCAAGACCAAGCCTTCCAAATGACTTGGACAAACTTCTGGAGAAGTTGCCAACGTCCAAGACGAGAGATGGGAACGTGAGATAAGTCTGGGTCAGGTATCGCCGTTAATGGCGCGCAAATGAAAAAATGGCCAGGTGTAAGTGGCACCGGATCATTTACATCCGATGAAATGGCAAATAATGGGCGAGGGTTTAGACATGCCTCTGTCTGAGACAAAACCGTCGTAAACTCCTCGAAGGTGAGTATAGACTTGCCTGCCACGCGGCGCAAATGATGCTTTAAACTCTTTATACCGCTCTCCCAGAGACCACCAAAATGGGGTGACGAGGGCGGAATAAATGACCATGAAATACCCTGAGAGGTCGTAAAGGATTTGATTGATGAGGTGGCATCCTTATGATGCCAAAGATTGTAAAGGTCATGTAAAACATTGCGGGCCTTCCTAAAGTTCGTGCCATTATCAGAATATAACTGGCTGGGTATGCCCCTACGGGACATAAACCGACGTAAGGCAGCTATAAACGCGTTGGCTGTAAGGTCGGAAACAAATTCCAAATGAATGGTCCTGGTTGCTAAGCAGATGAACAAAGACACGTACGATTTTTAAAGAGTCCTAGATTTCTGCCCGCCATGACGAATCATGAAGGGACCACCATAATCAACTGCGCAGAATAGAAACGGCCGCGAAGGAGTGACTCTAGAAGATGGTAGAATACGAAGCCTCTGAACCTGTTGTTTGGCACTAAACCTGAGGCACTTGACACATCTACGAATGATGGAGCGAATTACTATCTTGGCGTTAATAATCCACCAACGTTG
Source organism: Magicicada septendecula (assembly GCA_034769895.1). Lineage (NCBI taxonomy): Eukaryota > Metazoa > Arthropoda > Insecta > Hemiptera > Cicadidae > Magicicada > Magicicada septendecula. The sequence continues at coordinate 344,127,459 of CM068374.1, read as the reverse complement.
ACGAAGTGAGTGATGCACGAGTTGAGAACCAGCGTGAAGTAGACGAATGTGTTCGCGTTCAATAATAAGGCGAGTAATATGAGCCGATGGATGCAAGACAATAGGATGCTTATTGTCATAAGGTAATTGCGACTGCTGTAAGCGCCCGCCGACGCGTATTACGCCAGACTCATCAAGAAACGGGTCCAGAGAAGACAACTTACTCCTAATAGAGACAGAAGACCCATTACGAAGACAATTAATCTCGGCAGCGAAGTGGATCGACTGAGATTGTTTTATGAAAAAATTAAGAGTGGAATGAATTTCAACGGGGGTAAGAGCGCCCGATATTTTCTCAGCACTGGAGAGTCTAATATTTTTGATGAATCGAAAGCAGTAAGCGTACACGCGTGTCAGACGGTGCAACGAAAAGAAGTCCCTTGAAATATCAATAGCCAGGGTAGACATTAGAGAAAGTTTGGGGGTTTGTGTCTTCTCCGCAGTGAATTCAGAAGACGACAGATTAGAAGGTAAAAAGGGTGGAAAAAGATTGGACTCGGAAGATTGAGACAAACAGGCGGGACCATGCCACCAAAGCGAACAATCGCGCAACATGTCGGGGTGACATCCTCTAGAAATAATATCAGCAGGATTATGTCGAGAATTGATGTGATGCCATGTGTAGGCTTGCGTAAGACGCTGAATCTCGGCAACACGATTAGCGACGTAGGTTTTCCACCTCGAAGACTGGGCATGAATCCAGTAAAGGGACACCATAGAGTTAGAATATAGATGAACACTATTAATAAAGAAATGAAGAGCAGGGACGACCTTGAATACGAGTCGTGATAACAATAAGCAAGCGCAGAGTTCAATGCGAGGTAATGACACCTGTCGTAGTGGGGCCACGCGAGATTTAGAACACAGAAGGTGACAAGAGGCCGATGAATCTTGATAAATGATTCTAATATAAACACAACACCCATAACCCTTTTCAGAAGCATCCGAAAACCCATGTAATTCAACTATCCTTGCCTTAGACTTGCAACGAATAGAACGTGGGACAATAATTTTACTGATCAGACACAACTTATCGCATAATGAATGCCAATGCAAGCGTAATTGCCCGGAGATTGGCTCATCCCAACCAAGATTGCACAGCCAGAGTTGCTGCATAAACTGTTTGTACAGGAAAACAATGGGACCGACAAGTCCGAGCGGATCGTAAATGCCTGCGATAATCGATAGGATTTTCCTCTTGGAGATGCTTGATTCAACAGGGAATGATTTGATGTCAAACAAAAATGAATCGGTAGTGTTATTCCAGAGAATGCCCAAGGTACGCACATTACCCTGTTTGTTTAAAGGGAGTGATAAATTGTCATGATTTGCAACCACCTGGGGTTCATTTGATGCCCATTTATGCAGCGTGAGACCGTATTGATTCAACAACGTACCTAAGTCAGATTTCAACTTGGTCAGATCAGAAATGGTGTCTGCGCCAGTTAACAAATCGTCGACATAGAAATCATTGGTTATAGCTGACGCTGCGTCAGGAAAAGAAGCTTCATGATCCTTACCAATTTGATTAAGACAGCGAGCGAGTAGCCAAAAACGAAGCACTAGCAGTGCCGTATGTTACAGTTCGTAATACAAAGTGTTTAAACTGTTCGAGGGGAGAGTCACGCCACAGAATACGTTGATAATGACAATCCTTCTCAGCTACCAGAATTTGTCGATACATCTTCTCGATGCCGGCGATGAGAACATAGTTATGCATACGAAATCGCAAAAGAATAGAAAAAAGGTCTTGTTGGACGTTCGGGCCTACCAACAAGATGTCATTGAGAGAAAGACCATTGGTAGTTTTGGACGAACCGTCAAAAACGACGCGAAGTTTTGTCGTAGAACTAGAATGCTTAAAGACGGCATGGTGTGGCAGATAGTAGGTATTTGAAACCCCAGAATTGATAGAGCAATTGTCGATAAGCGTCATTTGGCCAAGATCCTTATACTCCTGAATAAATTTTGCGTAATCGCGCGCAAGCTTAGAATAGCGCATGAACCGGCGTTCTAAACTCAAGAATCTTGCTTCAGCGGTAGCATAGGACTCACCCAACTGGGTATTGTCTGACTTAAATGGTAGCGCAACAACGAACCTACCCTCTTGATTGCGATGAGTAGACTTAACGAAATGATAGAGCAATTGTCGATAAGCGTCATGTGGCCAAGATCCTTATACTCCTGAATAAAGTTTGCGTAATCGCGCGCAAGCTTAGAATCGCGCATGAACCGGCGTTCTAAACTCAAGAATCTTGCTTCAGCGGTAGCATAGGACTCACCCAACTGGGGATTGTCTGACTTAAATGGTAGCGCAACAACGAACCTACCCTCTTGATTGCGATGAGTAGACTTAACGAAATGCTCCTCACAAGCTGACTCGTTATTAATAGGTGCATTATCAGGGATAGTTTCTGTCTCCCAAAATTTTTCGAGATACTCCAGAATTTGACCGTCGTTGTTCCTAGCTAGGAACGAAACAGCAGGACCCTTATAACGGCAGTGTTTGGGCAGATTGCCTGCAAGAATGTAGCCTAACTTTGTTTCCTGTATAATAGGAAAATGAGAACCGCGTACGTATTTGTTAGCTAAGATTAAATCTAGGTAGAATTGCGCTCCTAACAGTATGTCGATGTCAGATGATATGTTGAAATTTGGATCAGAAAGAAAAATGTTATCTGGAATGTTAAATTGATTTATGTCAAAAGATTGTGCTGGCAGTTTATGGGTTAATGCAGATAAGACAGCACATTTTGCCTCGAAGCTAAATCTTTGATAACGGGAAATAATGCGTATAGACGCAAGATTAGTGGCATAACACGCGGTACTATTTATACCTGTAATCGGTATGTTAGATTTAGTCAAGTTAAGCCGTAATTTCTTGGCAAATGATTCCGTACAAAAATTTATTTGTGAACCTGCATCCAAAAGAACTCTTGCGGGTTGTCTGTTGCCAGCCTGGTCAATGACAAACACCATTGCTGTTGATAAAAGAATATTATTTGTGGATTGTAATTTGATTGAACAATAATTACTGCTGCTGGCAGAGACTGGCTTCGACACATTGTTTATGTGCAACAATGTATGGTGTCGTTTTGAGCAGATCTTACACGATTGTTTAATCTTACAATTAGATGAGAAATGATCTGGTCTTAGACAATTGGTACAGCATTTATGATTTAATATGAATTGTCCTCGTTCTGATGTGCTCAGTGCACGAAATTGATCACACATGTAAATTGGATGATTAGATTTACAGCATAAACATGAATAATTATTTGACGCTGAGTGATAACTTTTAAATGCAGTGCTGCCAGCAGCGTTTCGTGATTTATGTTTGTCAGATTTATTATTGAATCTTAAACTTAGCTTGTTGAGTTGCTGTCCGGCATCGATAGGCAGTGTATTTTCTAACAGCTGTCTACGTGCGTTTAAAAACTGAGTAAAACCTTAAAAGTCAGGAAGATTATCAGGGTCTATAGACTCCTTCCATAATTTAAAAGTAGTATGGTCGAGTTTCGCTGACAATAATTGTACAGTGATACGCTCGAATGAATCCACTGACAGTTGCATGGCCGCCAGTGAATTAACGGAAGACGTTATCGTATTTATGAATTCTGCCAAACTTTGGACAGAGTCTTTTATTGTTGACTTTACTTCAAGTAAATTTTGAATATAGTACTTTGCTAGTATGAATTTATTGTCATATCTAGCGGACAGCAAACTCAACGCTATAGAGTAGTTTTCGTTACAAATAGGTAATGACTTAATTAAATCTAGCGGCTCATTTTTCAGAGACGAATACAAATAGTGTAATTTCTGCACTGACGTTAGATCAGATCTGGCATGCACCAAGTCCAGAAATATTGAGTAGAAATGCTGCCATTCTAAGATATTGCCTGTGAAGCAGGGCAAACTTATAGGTTTTAGTTGCGTATTGCTTGTTAATACGGGAGATACAGTCCGAACGTTAAAGGTTTCTATCAATTGTAAGATATTAGCTTCTGTCGAATATAACAGCTCTTCGACCTCAACTCGGTCTTCTTGAGCAGCGTTTATGTCTTTAGAAATAAGCTCAATTTCGGACTGTACCTCATCGTATTTTGTTGCCAAGCTTTTTAGACTTTCAAGTCTGACTGTTAAGAAATGTTTGGTATTAGTGTTCTTGTCAAAGTTACTGATAGCCGAATTAATACGCACTACGGCAGACTTTAAGCCGCCTCTCTTTCTGACCAACACTTTGAGGCCTTCTTCAGCCATTGTACGCACCTGATAATGATGTTAATGATGTGGTACCTGGTATGCGATGTCCCGAAGCGTCGAGGCCGTGGAGAAGATGGCGAACACACAGACCGGAGAGATGACTGCTTACACTGGAGTACTGACGCTAGCACATGGATGATCTTGCAGTGATATCGTCAGGAGGCTCAAAGGCGACGAAAGAAATGCTGGTTAAGTCACGACACGGTCGGATCAGCGAATATGCTGAGTCGCCCGTGATGGCCAGAAATTGGGGCAGAAGAATAATGAAAAGGTGAATAACGAATCCAGGCACGGAGCGACCAAAAAAATTGTTAATAAGAAGAATGTTGATCCGTCACGTTAGGACCAAATAAAATGTTATGTTGAGCTGCGGCCGAGTGTCCCGCGTAAAAATGTGTTGTATGTCGGCACGTATGCCTTTTTCCATCAGAAAGAATGAAACTTGGTGTGTTCTCGCCAGGATGCAAATGATAAAGATAGTGGAATGTATTAATAGATTTATTAAGTTTCTCCGTTTCTTACACTCAACTCATAGTAGTAAGGTTGGCTAATGCTGAAGATTAAATTTTAAGAAACTGATTCGGAAATAAAACTACATTTTGATGCGGCACAAATGTGTGCACTAAGTTACATCGAAAACGTGGAGGCTTAAGGCCTAAATAATTGTCGCGACAACAAGAAATGAGAATGACAGAGTCAGGCAGCAAACGTAAGAACGTCCGCTGCCGGCCAAGGCTCGTAGCACTGTGACGTTATAAAAACGAGATAAGAACGATTCAGAAAGCGTACAGATTAGCCAACCTACAAATACGAAAATTACCACACTACTGTCCATAATTGCCCGCTAAAAAATCAAAGATTTTTTAATACATTTTTATAACTTATTGTAGAAAAATACAGAGTTCTTAATAATAAAGGTTAATCTCAGTAGGCTGCATTGAACCTTGAGTTGTAGTCTTAGATAACAGTTATGACATTAACTGCTTAGCGATAAGCTTGAGAGATGATAAGAGTTAAGCAGGCCAAGGCTGGCGTGCAGCTTGAATCAAACATGAGTAAAATGCAAAGTTAGCAATGTATTGCCAATAAATATTGTATGTATACAATGTTGAACGATATAAGACATGAAAATACATAATTTAACAATGTTTAATGATGAATAATCGGTGACTCATCACATGATGGGCCCGATAAATTGTAACATTTATGAAAGTCATAGTGGTTAGCTTGAACCAGTTAAGGCCAGTAGACCTATACAAGTAGAATTGAATACAATGAGCAAACAAAATTATTATAAAATTATACATGTACAGACATAAATTTAGCATGACGCCATATAGTTTGAACGATGCATGCTATCCTGATGTTTCAGGAATATACAATAAATTGTTATGTGAAAACAAGTTATACATAGTTGACTGATTGCAAGCACAAATTGTAATGACATGTATGTCATAATTAGCATGAATAATAATTGTGCAATGCGTGATCACAAAATGCAAAATACAATATAATACAATATAAAAAATAAAAATATAGGCGTGGCGTGGTTATAGACAGTAGATGCGAAAAACAATGTGTTTTACATAAATACAAGTTATATAATAAATACAATAGAAATCAGTTTAGTTAATTACAAATATGAATAAGGCACAATAGCATAAGTGACAAGTACCACAATGTGGTTATACAAATGTAACACATGAGTAGAACAATTGCGAGAAATACATTCATAGAATAATAAAATCACACATATTGACAAATGTGCAAGAAAATGCATACATGGTTGTATAACTGCATACCATGCGAATATTATGTAAAAAATTGTATATAAAGCAATACCACCAATAACATGACACATACCCAATACCAATATCAAAATGTAAATGTGTAGCACATAATATGCCTCACAAATTAATAACATATAAATACAAAAATAGCAGAGTATACCACCATGTAATATGATAAGTATAGCTATAATAGCACAGTGCATGGTTGTAAAATTACAAGTCACATGCAAATTTAGTATAAAAACATGCAATGATACAAAATTAACATTAAAATGTTGTGATGATACATATCACAATTAAGTTGACCAAATGGTCATACAATGAAGTAATGAAAGCCAGTGGCAAATCAAGTAAACTAGCATTGTGCTAAATAATTATAGTAACCTTGTGTCTAAGCCTCGTCCCGGGCTGGCAACAAGCATAGCTTATGAACGGGTCTCCGTAAAATACCAGTAGGCGTGCGAATGTCTACAACTCTAATTAAGTTGTCTGGGCCGGGAAATGCGGCGGTAATTACCCCAAATTTCCATGATAATGGAGGTAAGTTATCCTCCATCAATAAAACCAGGTCACCAATGGAAACATTATCCTTGGCGAATTTCCACTTGTGACGTTGTTGTAATTGATGTAAATAATCGCAAGACCAAGCCTTCCAAATGACTTGGACAAACTTCTGGAGAAGTTGCCAACGTCCAAGACGAGAGATGGGAACGTGAGATAAGTCTGGGTCAGGTATCGCCGTTAATGGCGCGCAAATGAAAAAATGGCCAGGTGTAAGTGGCACCGGATCATTTACATCCGATGAAATGGCAAATAATGGGCGAGGGTTTAGACATGCCTCTGTCTGAGACAAAACCGTCGTAAACTCCTCGAAGGTGAGTATAGACTTGCCTGCCACGCGGCGCAAATGATGCTTTAAACTCTTTATACCGCTCTCCCAGAGACCACCAAAATGGGGTGACGAGGGCGGAATAAATGACCATGAAATACCCTGAGAGGTCGTAAAGGATTTGATTGATGAGGTGGCATCCTTATGATGCCAAAGATTGTAAAGGTCATGTAAAACATTGCGGGCCTTCCTAAAGTTCGTGCCATTATCAGAATATAACTGGCTGGGTATGCCCCTACGGGACATAAACCGACGTAAGGCAGCTATAAACGCGTTGGCTGTAAGGTCGGAAACAAATTCCAAATGAATGGTCCTGGTTGCTAAGCAGATGAACAAAGACACGTACGATTTTTACAGAGTCCTAGATTTCTGCCCGCCATGACGAATCATGAAGGGACCACCATAATCAACTGCGCAGAATAGAAACGGCCGCGAAGGAGTGACTCTAGAAGATGGTAGAATACGAAGCCTCTGAACCTGTTGTTTGGCACTAAACCTGAGGCACTTGACACATCTACGAATGATGGAGCGAATTACTATCTTGGCGTTAATAATCCACCAACGTTGACGAAGTGAGTGATGCACGAGTTGAGAACCAGCGTGAAGTAGACGAATGTGTTCGCGTTCAATAATAAGGCGAGTAATATGAGCCGATGGATGCAAGACAATAGGATGCTTATTGTCATAAGGTAATTGCGACTGCTGTAAGCGCCCGCCGACGCGTATTACGCCAGACTCATCAAGAAACGGGTCCAGAGAAGACAACTTACTCCTAATAGAGACAGAAGACCCATTACGAAGACAATTAATCTCGGCAGCGAAGTGGATCGACTGAGATTGTTTTATGAAAAAATTAAGAGTGGAATGAATTTCAACGGGGGTAAGAGCGCCCGATATTTTCTCAGCACTGGAGAGTCTAATATTTTTGATGAATCGAAAGCAGTAAGCGTACACGCGTGTCAGACGGTGCAACGAAAAGAAGTCCCTTGAAATATCAATAGCCAGGGTAGACATTAGAGAAAGTTTGGGGGTTTGTGTCTTCTCCGCAGTGAATTCAGAAGACGACAGATTAGAAGGTAAAAAGGGTGGAAAAAGATTGGACTCGGAAGATTGAGACAAACAGGCGGGACCATGCCACCAAAGCGAACAATCGCGCAACATGTCGGGGTGACATCCTCTAGAAATAATATCAGCAGGATTATGTCGAGAATTGATGTGATGCCATGTGTAGGCTTGCGTAAGACGCTGAATCTCGGCAACACGATTAGCGACGTAGGTTTTCCACCTCGAAGACTGGGCATGAATCCAGTAAAGGGACACCATAGAGTTAGAATATAGATGAACACTATTAATAAAGAAATGAAGAGCAGGGACGACCTTGAATACGAGTCGTGATAACAATAAGCAAGCGCAGAGTTCAATGCGAGGTAATGACACCTGTCGTAGTGGGGCCACGCGAGATTTAGAACACAGAAGGTGACAAGAGGCCGATGAATCTTGATAAATGATTCTAATATAAACACAACACCCATAACCCTTTTCAGAAGCATCCGAAAACCCATGTAATTCAACTATCCTTGCCTTAGACTTGCAACGAATAGAACGTGGGACAATAATTTTACTGATCAGACACAACTTATCGCATAATGAATGCCAATGCAAGCGTAATTGCCCGGAGATTGGCTCATCCCAACCAAGATTGCACAGCCAGAGTTGCTGCATAAACTGTTTGTACAGGAAAACAATGGGACCGACAAGTCCGAGCGGATCGTAAATGCCTGCGATAATCGATAGGATTTTCCTCTTGGAGATGCTTGATTCAACGGGGAATGATTTGATGTCAAACAAAAATGAATCGGTAGTGTTATTCCAGAGAATGCCCAAGGTACGCACATTACCCTGTTTGTTTAAAGGGAGTGATAAATTGTCATGATTTGCAACCACCTGGGGTTCATTTGATGCCCATTTATGCAGCGTGAGACCGTATTGATTCAACAACGTACCTAAGTCAGATTTCAACTTGGTCAGATCAGAAATGGTGTCTGCGCCAGTTAACAAATCGTCGACATAGAAATCATTGGTTATAGCTGACGCTGCGTCAGGAAAAGAAGCTTCATGATCCTTACCAATTTGATTAAGACAGCGAGCGAGTAGCCAAAAACGAAGCACTAGCAGTGCCGTATGTTACAGTTCGTAATACAAAGTGTTTAAACTGTTCGAGGGGAGAGTCACGCCACAGAATACGTTGATAATGACAATCCTTCTCAGCTACCAGAATTTGTCGATACATCTTCTCGATGCCGGCGATGAGAACATAGTTATGCATACGAAATCGCAAAAGAATAGAAAAAAGGTCTTGTTGGACGTTCGGGCCTACCAACAAGATGTCATTGAGAGAAAGACCATTGGTAGTTTTGGACGAACCGTCAAAAACGACGCGAAGTTTTGTCGTAGAACTAGAATGCTTAAAGACGGCATGGTGTGGCAGATAGTAGGTATTTGAAACCCCAGAATTGATAGAGCAATTGTCGATAAGCGTCATTTGGCCAAGATCCTTATACTCCTGAATAAATTTTGCGTAATCGCGCGCAAGCTTAGAATAGCGCATGAACCGGCGTTCTAAACTCAAGAATCTTGCTTCAGCGGTAGCATAGGACTCACCCAACTGGGTATTGTCTGACTTAAATGGTAGCGCAACAACGAACCTACCCTCTTGATTGCGATGAGTAGACTTAACGAAATGATAGAGCAATTGTCGATAAGCGTCATGTGGCCAAGATCCTTATACTCCTGAATAAAGTTTGCGTAATCGCGCGCAAGCTTAGAATCGCGCATGAACCGGCGTTCTAAACTCAAGAATCTTGCTTCAGCGGTAGCATAGGACTCACCCAACTGGGGATTGTCTGACTTAAATGGTAGCGCAACAACGAACCTACCCTCTTGATTGCGATGAGTAGACTTAACGAAATGCTCCTCACAAGCTGACTCGTTATTAATAGGTGCATTATCAGGGATAGTTTCTGTCTCCCAAAATTTTTCGAGATACTCCAGAATTTGACCGTCGTTGTTCCTAGCTAGGAACGAAACAGCAGGACCCTTATAACGGCAGTGTTTGGGCAGATTGCCTGCAAGAATGTAGCCTAACTTTGTTTCCTGTATAATAGGAAAATGAGAACCGCGTACGTATTTGTTAGCTAAGATTAAATCTAGGTAGAATTGCGCTCCTAACAGTATGTCGATGTCAGATGATATGTTGAAATTTGGATCAGAAAGAAAAATGTTATCTGGAATGTTAAATTGATTTATGTCAAAAGATTGTGCTGGCAGTTTATGGGTTAATGCAGATAAGACAGCACATTTTGCCTCGAAGCTAAATCTTTGATAACGGGAAATAATGCGTATAGACGCAAGATTAGTGGCATAACACGCGGTACTATTTATACCTGTAATCGGTATGTTAGATTTAGTCAAGTTAAGCCGTAATTTCTTGGCAAATGATTCCGTACAAAAATTTATTTGTGAACCTGCATCCAAAAGAACTCTTGCGGGTTGTCTGTTGCCAGCCTGGTCAATGACAAACACCATTGCTGTTGATAAAAGAATATTATTTGTGGATTGTAATTTGATTGAACAATAATTACTGCTGCTGGCAGAGACTGGCTTCGACACATTGTTTATGTGCAACAATGTATGGTGTCGTTTTGAGCAGATCTTACACGATTGTTTAATCTTACAATTAGATGAGAAATGATCTGGTCTTAGACAATTGGTACAGCATTTATGATTTAATATGAATTGTCCTCGTTCTGATGTGCTCAGTGCACGAAATTGATCACACATGTAAATTGGATGATTAGATTTACAGCATAAACATGAATAATTATTTGACGCTGAGTGATAACTTTTAAATGCAGTGCTGCCAGCAGCGTTTCGTGATTTATGTTTGTCAGATTTATTATTGAATCTTAAACTTAGCTTGTTGAGTTGCTGTCCGGCATCGATAGGCAGTGTATTTTCTAACAGCTGTCTACGTGCGTTTAAAAACTGAGTAAAACCTTAAAAGTCAGGAAGATTATCAGGGTCTATAGACTCCTTCCATAATTTAAAAGTAGTATGGTCGAGTTTCGCTGACAATAATTGTACAGTGATACGCTCGAATGAATCCACTGACAGTTGCATGGCCGCCAGTGAATTAACGGAAGACGTTATCGTATTTATGAATTCTGCCAAACTTTGGACAGAGTCTTTTATTGTTGACTTTACTTCAAGTAAATTTTGAATATAGTACTTTGCTAGTATGAATTTATTGTCATATCTAGCGGACAGCAAACTCAACGCTATAGAGTAGTTTTCGTTACAAATAGGTAATGACTTAATTAAATCTAGCGGCTCATTTTTCAGAGACGAATACAAATAGTGTAATTTCTGCACTGACGTTAGATCAGATCTGGCATGCACCAAGTCCAGAAATATTGAGTAGAAATGCTGCCATTCTAAGATATTGCCTGTGAAGCAGGGCAAACTTATAGGTTTTAGTTGCGTATTGCTTGTTAATACGGGAGATACAGTCCGAACGTTAAAGGTTTCTATCAATTGTAAGATATTAGCTTCTGTCGAATATAACAGCTCTTCGACCTCAACTCGGTCTTCTTGAGCAGCGTTTATGTCTTTAGAAATAAGCTCAATTTCGGACTGTACCTCATCGTATTTTGTTGCCAAGCTTTTTAGACTTTCAAGTCTGACTGTTAAGAAATGTTTGGTATTAGTGTTCTTGTCAAAGTTACTGATAGCCGAATTAATACGCACTACGGCAGACTTTAAGCCGCCTCTCTTTCTGACCAACACTTTGAGGCCTTCTTCAGCCATTGTACGCACCTGATAATGATGTTAATGATGTGGTACCTGGTATGCGATGTCCCGAAGCGTCGAGGCCGTGGAGAAGATGGCGAACACACAGACCGGAGAGATGACTGCTTACACTGGAGTACTGACGCTAGCACATGGATGATCTTGCAGTGATATCGTCAGGAGGCTCAAAGGCGACGAAAGAAATGCTGGTTAAGTCACGACACGGTCGGATCAGCGAATATGCTGAGTCGCCCGTGATGGCCAGAAATTGGGGCAGAAGAATAATGAAAAGGTGAATAACGAATCCAGGCACGGAGCGACCAAAAAAATTGTTAATAAGAAGAATGTTGATCCGTCACGTTAGGACCAAATAAAATGTTATGTTGAGCTGCGGCCGAGTGGACCGCGTAAAAATGTGTTGTATGTCGACACGTATGCCTTTTTCCATCAGAAAGAATGAAACTTGGTGTGTTCTCGCCAGGATGCAAATGATAAAGATAGTGGAATGTATTAATAGATTTATTAAGTTTCTCCGTTTCTTACACTCAACTCATAGTAGTAAGGTTGGCTAATGCTGAAGATTAAATTTTAAGAAACTGATTCGGAAATAAAACTACATTTTGATGCGGCACAAATGTGTGCACTAAGTTACATCGAAAACGTGGAGGCTTAAGGCCTAAATAATTGTCGCGACAACAAGAAATGAGAATGACAGAGTCAGGCAGCAAACGTAAGAACGTCCGCTGCCGGCCAAGGCTCGTAGCACTGTGACGTTATAAAAACGAGATAAGAACGATTCAGAAAGCGTACAGATTAGCCAACCTACAAATACGAAAATTACCACACTACTGTCCATAATTGCCCGCTAAAAAATCAAAGATTTTTTAATACATTTTAATAACTTATTGTAGAAAAATACAGAGTTCTTAATAATAAAGGTTAATCTCAGTAGGCTGCATTGAACCTTGAGTTGTAGTCTTAGATAACAGTTATGACATTAACTGCTTAGCGATAAGCTTGAGAGATGATAAGAGTTAAGCAGGCCAAGGCTGGCGTGCAGCTTGAATCAAACATGAGTAAAATGCAAAGTTAGCAATGTATTGCCAATAAATATTGTATGTATACAATATTGAACGATATAAGACATGAAAATACATAATTTAACAATGTTTAATGATGAATAATCGGTGACTCATCACATGATGGGCCCGATAAATTGTAACATTTATGAAAGTCATAGTGGTTAGCTTGAACCAGTTAAGGCCAGTAGACCTATACAAGTAGAATTGAATACAATGAGCAAACAAAATTATTATAAAATTATACATGTACAGACATAAATTTAGCATGACGCCATATAGTTTGAACGATGCATGCTATCCTGATGTTTCAGGAATATACAATAAATTGTTATGTGAAAACAAGTTATACATAGTTGACTGATTGCAAGCACAAATTGTAATGACATGTATGTCATAATTAGCATGAATAATAATTGTGCAATGCGTGATCACAAAATGCAAAATACAATATAATACAATATAAAAAATAAAAATATAGGCGTGGCGTGGTTATAGACAGTAGATGCGAAAAACAATGTGTTTTACATAAATACAAGTTATATAATAAATACAATAGAAATCAGTTTAGTTAATTACAAATATGAATAAGGCACAATAGCATAAGTGACAAGTACCACAATGTGGTTATACAAATGTAACACATGAGTTGAACAATTGCGAGAAATACATTCATAGAATAATAAAATCACACATATTGACAAATGTGCAAGAAAATGCATACATGGTTGTATAACTGCATACCATGCGAATATTATGTAAAAAATTGTATATAAAGCAATACCACCAATAACATGACACATACCCAATACCAATATCAAAATGTAAATGTGTAGCACATAATATGCCTCACAAATTAATAACATATAAATACAAAAATAGCAGAGTATACCACCATGTAATATGATAAGTATAGCTATAATAGCACAGTGCATGGTTGTAAAATTACAAGTCACATGCAAATTTAGTATAAAAACATGCAATGATACAAAATTAACATTAAAATGTTGTGATGATACATATCACAATTAAGTTGACCAAATGGTCATACAATGAAGTAATGAAAGCCAGTGGCAAATCAAGTAAACTAGCATTGTGCTAAATAATTATAGTAACCTTGTGTCTAAGCCTCGTCCCGGGCTGGCAACAAGCATAGCTTATGAACGGGTCTCCGTAAAATACCAGTAGGCGTGCGAATGTCTACAACTCTAATTAAGTTGTCTGGGCCGGGAAATGCGGCGGTAATTACCCCAAATTTCCATGATAATGGAGGTAAGTTATCCTCCATCAATAAAACCAGGTCACCAATGGAAACATTATCCTTGGCGAATTTCCACTTGTGACGTTGTTGTAATTGATGTAAATAATCGCAAGACCAAGCCTTCCAAATGACTTGGACAAACTTCTGGAGAAGTTGCCAACGTCCAAGACGAGAGATGGGAACGTGAGATAAGTCTGGGTCAGGTATCGCCGTTAATGGCGCGCAAATGAAAAAATGGCCAGGTGTAAGTGGCACCGGATCATTTACATCCGATGAAATGGCAAATAATGGGCGAGGGTTTAGACATGCCTCTGTCTGAGACAAAACCGTCGTAAACTCCTCGAAGGTGAGTATAGACTTGCCTGCCACGCGGCGCAAATGATGCTTTAAACTCTTTATACCGCTCTCCCAGAGACCACCAAAATGGGGTGACGAGGGCGGAATAAATGACCATGAAATACCCTGAGAGGTCGTAAAGGATTTGATTGATGAGGTGGCATCCTTATGATGCCAAAGATTGTAAAGGTCATGTAAAACATTGCGGGCCTTCCTAAAGTTCGTGCCATTATCAGAATATAACTGGCTGGGTATGCCCCTACGGGACATAAACCGACGTAAGGCAGCTATAAACGCGTTGGCTGTAAGGTCGGAAACAAATTCCAAATGAATGGTCCTGGTTGCTAAGCAGATGAACAAAGACACGTACGATTTTTACAGAGTCCTAGATTTCTGCCCGCCATGACGAATCATGAAGGGACCACCATAATCAACTGCGCAGAATAGAAACGGCCGCGAAGGAGTGACTCTAGAAGATGGTAGAATACGAAGCCTCTGAACCTGTTGTTTGGCACTAAACCTGAGGCACTTGACACATCTACGAATGATGGAGCGAATTACTATCTTGGCGTTAATAATCCACCAACGTTGACGAAGTGAGTGATGCACGAGTTGAGAACCAGCGTGAAGTAGACGAATGTGTTCGCGTTCAATAATAAGGCGAGTAATATGAGCCGATGGATGCAAGACAATAGGATGCTTATTGTCATAAGGTAATTGCGACTGCTGTAAGCGCCCGCCGACGCGTATTACGCCAGACTCATCAAGAAACGGGTCCAGAGAAGACAACTTACTCCTAATAGAGACAGAAGACCCATTACGAAGACAATTAATCTCGGCAGCGAAGTGGATCGACTGAGATTGTTTTATGAAAAAATTAAGAGTGGAATGAATTTCAACGGGGGTAAGAGCGCCCGATATTTTCTCAGCACTGGAGAGTCTAATATTTTTGATGAATCGAAAGCAGTAAGCGTACACGCGTGTCAGACGGTGCAACGAAAAGAAGTCCCTTGAAATATCAATAGCCAGGGTAGACATTAGAGAAAGTTTGGGGGTTTGTGTCTTCTCCGCAGTGAATTCAGAAGACGACAGATTAGAAGGTAAAAAGGGTGGAAAAAGATTGGACTCGGAAGATTGAGACAAACAGGCGGGACCATGCCACCAAAGCGAACAATCGCGCAACATGTCGGGGTGACATCCTCTAGAAATAATATCAGCAGGATTATGTCGAGAATTGATGTGATGCCATGTGTAGGCTTGCGTAAGACGCTGAATCTCGGCAACACGATTAGCGACGTAGGTTTTCCACCTCGAAGACTGGGCATGAATCCAGTAAAGGGACACCATAGAGTTAGAATATAGATGAACACTATTAATAAAGAAATGAAGAGCAGGGACGACCTTGAATACGAGTCGTGATAACAATAAGCAAGCGCAGAGTTCAATGCGAGGTAATGACACCTGTCGTAGTGGGGCCACGCGAGATTTAGAACACAGAAGGTGACAAGAGGCCGATGAATCTTGATAAATGATTCTAATATAAACACAACACCCATAACCCTTTTCAGAAGCATCCGAAAACCCATGTAATTCAACTATCCTTGCCTTAGACTTGCAACGAATAGAACGTGGGACAATAATTTTACTGATCAGACACAACTTATCGCATAATGAATGCCAATGCAAGCGTAATTGCCCGGAGATTGGCTCATCCCAACCAAGATTGCACAGCCAGAGTTGCTGCATAAACTGTTTGTACAGGAAAACAATGGGACCGACAAGTCCGAGCGGATCGTAAATGCCTGCGATAATCGATAGGATTTTCCTCTTGGAGATGCTTGATTCAACGGGGAATGATTTGATGTCAAACAAAAATGAATCGGTAGTGTTATTCCAGAGAATGCCCAAGGTACGCACATTACCCTGTTTGTTTAAAGGGAGTGATAAATTGTCATGATTTGCAACCACCTGGGGTTCATTTGATGCCCATTTATGCAGCGTGAGACCGTATTGATTCAACAACGTACCTAAGTCAGATTTCAACTTGGTCAGATCAGAAATGGTGTCTGCGCCAGTTAACAAATCGTCGACATAGAAATCATTGGTTATAGCTGACGCTGCGTCAGGAAAAGAAGCTTCATGATCCTTACCAATTTGATTAAGACAGCGAGCGAGTAGCCAAAAACGAAGCACTAGCAGTGCCGTATGTTACAGTTCGTAATACAAAGTGTTTAAACTGTTCGAGGGGAGAGTCACGCCACAGAATACGTTGATAATGACAATCCTTCTCAGCTACCAGAATTTGTCGATACATCTTCTCGATGCCGGCGATGAGAACATAGTTATGCATACGAAATCGCAAAAGAATAGAAAAAAGGTCTTGTTGGACGTTCGGGCCTACCAACAAGATGTCATTGAGAGAAAGACCATTGGTAGTTTTGGACGAACCGTCAAAAACGACGCGAAGTTTTGTCGTAGAACTAGAATGCTTAAAGACGGCATGGTGTGGCAGATAGTAGGTATTTGAAACCCCAGAATTGATAGAGCAATTGTCGATAAGCGTCATTTGGCCAAGATCCTTATACTCCTGAATAAAGTTTGCGTAATCGCGCGCAAGCTTAGAATAGCGCATGAACCGGCGTTCTAAACTCAAGAATCTTGCTTCAGCGGTAGCATAGGACTCACCCAACTGGGTATTGTCTGACTTAAATGGTAGCGCAACAACGAACCTACCCTCTTGATTGCGATGAGTAGACTTAACGAAATGATAGAGCAATTGTCGATAAGCGTCATGTGGCCAAGATCCTTATACTCCTGAATAAAGTTTGCGTAATCGCGCGCAAGCTTAGAATCGCGCATGAACCGGCGTTCTAAACTCAAGAATCTTGCTTCAGCGGTAGCATAGGACTCACCCAACTGGGGATTGTCTGACTTAAATGGTAGCGCAACAACGAACCTACCCTCTTGATTGCGATGAGTAGACTTAACGAAATGCTCCTCACAAGCTGACTCGTTATTAATAGGTGCATTATCAGGGATAGTTTCTGTCTCCCAAAATTTTTCGAGATACTCCAGAATTTGACCGTCGTTGTTCCTAGCTAGGAACGAAACAGCAGGACCCTTATAACGGCAGTGTTTGGGCAGATTGCCTGCAAGAATGTAGCCTAACTTTGTTTCCTGTATAATAGGAAAATGAGAACCGCGTACGTATTTGTTAGCTAAGATTAAATCTAGGTAGAATTGCGCTCCTAACAGTATGTCGATGTCAGATGATATGTTGAAATTTGGATCAGAAAGAAAAATGTTATCTGGAATGTTAAATTGATTTATGTCAAAAGATTGTGCTGGCAGTTTATGGGTTAATGCAGATAAGACAGCACATTTTGCCTCGAAGCTAAATCTTTGATAACGGGAAATAATGCGTATAGACGCAAGATTAGTGGCATAACACGCGGTACTATTTATACCTGTAATCGGTATGTTAGATTTAGTCAAGTTAAGCCGTAATTTCTTGGCAAATGATTCCGTACAAAAATTTATTTGTGAACCTGCATCCAAAAGAACTCTTGCGGGTTGTCTGTTGCCAGCCTGGTCAATGACAAACACCATTGCTGTTGATAAAAGAATATTATTTGTGGATTGTAATTTGATTGAACAATAATTACTGCTGCTGGCAGAGACTGGCTTCGACACATTGTTTATGTGCAACAATGTATGGTGTCGTTTTGAGCAGATCTTACACGATTGTTTAATCTTACAATTAGATGAGAAATGATCTGGTCTTAGACAATTGGTACAGCATTTATGATTTAATATGAATTGTCCTCGTTCTGATGTGCTCAGTGCACGAAATTGATCACACATGTAAATTGGATGATTAGATTTACAGCATAAACATGAATAATTATTTGACGCTGAGTGATAACTTTTAAATGCAGTGCTGCCAGCAGCGTTTCGTGATTTATGTTTGTCAGATTTATTATTGAATCTTAAACTTAGCTTGTTGAGTTGCTGTCCGGCATCGATAGGCAGTGTATTTTCTAACAGCTGTCTACGTGCGTTTAAAAACTGAGTAAAACCTTAAAAGTCAGGAAGATTATCAGGGTCTATAGACTCCTTCCATAATTTAAAAGTAGTATGGTCGAGTTTCGCTGACAATAATTGTACAGTGATACGCTCGAATGAATCCACTGACAGTTGCATGGCCGCCAGTGAATTAACGGAAGACGTTATCGTATTTATGAATTGTGCCAAACTTTGGACAGAGTCTTTTATTGTTGACTTTACTTCAAGTAAATTTTGAATATAGTACTTTGCTAGTATGAATTTATTGTCATATCTAGCGGACAGCAAACTCAACGCTATAGAGTAGTTTTCGTTACAAATAGGTAATGACTTAATTAAATCTAGCGGCTCATTTTTCAGAGACGAATACAAATAGTGTAATTTCTGCACTGACGTTAGATCAGATCTGGCATGCACCAAGTCCAGAAATATTGAGTAGAAATGCTGCCATTCTAAGATATTGCCTGTGAAGCAGGGCAAACTTATAGGTTTTAGTTGCGTATTGCTTGTTAATACGGGAGATACAGTCCGAACGTTAAAGGTTTCTATCAATTGTAAGATATTAGCTTCTGTCGAATATAACAGCTCTTCGACCTCAACTCGGTCTTCTTGAGCAGCGTTTATGTCTTTAGAAATAAGCTCAATTTCGGACTGTACCTCATCGTATTTTGTTGCCAAGCTTTTTAGACTTTCAAGTCTGACTGTTAAGAAATGTTTGGTATTAGTGTTCTTGTCAAAGTTACTGATAGCCGAATTAATACGCACTACGGCAGACTTTAAGCCGCCTCTCTTTCTGACCAACACTTTGAGGCCTTCTTCAGCCATTGTACGCACCTGATAATGATGTTAATGATGTGGTACCTGGTATGCGATGTCCCGAAGCGTCGAGGCCGTGGAGAAGATGGCGAACACACAGACCGGAGAGATGACTGCTTACACTGGAGTACTGACGCTAGCACATGGATGATCTTGCAGTGATATCGTCAGGAGGCTCAAAGGCGACGAAAGAAATGCTGGTTAAGTCACGACACGGTCGGATCAGCGAATATGCTGAGTCGCCCGTGATGGCCAGAAATTGGGGCAGAAGAATAATGAAAAGGTGAATAACGAATCCAGGCACGGAGCGACCAAAAAAATTGTTAATAAGAAGAATGTTGATCCGTCACGTTAGGACCAAATAAAATGTTATGTTGAGCTGCGGCCGAGTGGACCGCGTAAAAATGTGTTGTATGTCGACACGTATGCCTTTTTCCATCAGAAAGAATGAAACTTGGTGTGTTCTCGCCAGGATGCAAATGATAAAGATAGTGGAATGTATTAATTGATTTATTAAGTTTCTCCGTTTCTTACACTCAACTCATAGTAGTAAGGTTGGCTAATGCTGAAGATTAAATTTTAAGAAACTGATTCGGAAATAAAACTACATTTTGATGCGGCACAAATGTGTGCACTAAGTTACATCGAAAACGTGGAGGCTTAAGGCCTAAATAATTGTCGCGACAACAAGAAATGAGAATGACAGAGTCAGGCAGCAAACGTAAGAACGTCCGCTGCCGGCCAAGGCTCGTAGCACTGTGACGTTATAAAAACGAGATAAGAACGATTCAGAAAGCGTACAGATTAGCCAACCTACAAATACGAAAATTACCACACTACTGTCCATAATTGCCCGCTAAAAAATCAAAGATTTTTTAATACATTTTTATAACTTATTGTAGAAAAATACAGAGTTCTTAATAATAAAGGTTAATCTCAGTAGGCTGCATTGAACCTTGAGTTGTAGTCTTAGATAACAGTTATGACATTAACTGCTTAGCGATAAGCTTGAGAGATGATAAGAGTTAAGCAGGCCAAGTCTGGCGTGCAGCTTGAATCAAACATGAGTAAAATGCAAAGTTAGCAATGTATTGCCAATAAATATTGTATGTATACAATATTGAACGATATAAGACATGAAAATACATAATTTAACAATGTTTAATGATGAATAATCGGTGACTCATCACATGATGGGCCCGATAAATTGTAACATTTATGAAAGTCATAGTGGTTAGCTTGAACCAGTTAAGGCCAGTAGACCTATACAAGTAGAATTGAATACAATGAGCAAACAAAATTATTATAAAATTATACATGTACAGACATAAATTTAGCATGACGCCATATAGTTTGAACGATGCATGCTATCCTGATGTTTCAGGAATATACAATAAATTGTTATGTGAAAACAAGTTATACATAGTTGACTGATTGCAAGCACAAATTGTAATGACATGTATGTCATAATTAGCATGAATAATAATTTTGCAATGCGTGATCACAAAATGCAAAATACAATATAATACAATATAAAAAATAAAAATATAGGCGTGGCGTGGTTATAGACAGTAGATGCGAAAAACAATGTGTTTTACATAAATACAAGTTATATAATAAATACAATAGAAATCAGTTTAGTTAATTACAAATATGAATAAGGCACAATAGCATAAGTGACAAGTACCACAATGTGGTTATACAAATGTAACACATGAGTAGAACAATTGCGAGAAATACATTCATAGAATAATAAAATCACACATATTGACAAATGTGCAAGAAAATGCATACATGGTTGTATAACTGCATACCATGCGAATATTATGTAAAAAATTGTATATAAAGCAATACCACCAATAACATGACACATACCCAATACCAATATCAAAATGTAAATGTGTAGCACATAATATGCCTCACAAATTAATAACATATAAATACAAAAATAGCAGAGTATACCACCATGTAATATGATAAGTATAGCTATAATAGCACAGTGCATGGTTGTAAAATTACAAGTCACATGCAAATTTAGTATAAAAACATGCAATGATACAAAATTAACATTAAAATGTTGTGATGATACATATCACAATTAAGTTGACCAAATGGTCATACAATGAAGTAATGAAAGCCAGTGGCAAATCAAGTAAACTAGCATTGTGCTAAATAATTATAGTAACCTTGTGTCTAAGCCTCGTCCCGGGCTGGCAACAAGCATAGCTTATGAACGGGTCTCCGTAAAATACCAGTAGGCGTGCGAATGTCTACAACTCTAATTAAGTTGTCTGGGCCGGGAAATGCGGCGGTAATTCCCCCAAATTTCCATGATAATGGAGGTAAGTTATCCTCCATCAATAAAACCAGGTCACCAATGGAAACATTATCCTTGGCGAATTTCCACTTGTGACGTTGTTGTAATTGATGTAAATAATCGCAAGACCAAGCCTTCCAAATGACTTGGACAAACTTCTGGAGAAGTTGCCAACGTCCAAGACGAGAGATGGGAACGTGAGATAAGTCTGGGTCAGGTATCGCCGTTAATGGCGCGCAAATGAAAAAATGGCCAGGTGTAAGTGGCACCGGATCATTTACATCCGATGAAATGGCAAATAATGGGCGAGGGTTTAGACATGCCTCTGTCTGAGACAAAACCGTCGTAAACTCCTCGAAGGTGAGTATAGACTTGCCTGCCACGCGGCGCAAATGATGCTTTAAACTCTTTATACCGCTCTCCCAGAGACCACCAAAATGGGGTGACGAGGGCGGAATAAATGACCATGAAATACCCTGAGAGGTCGTAAAGGATTTGATTGATGAGGTGGCATCCTTATGATGCCAAAGATTGTAAAGGTCATGTAAAACATTGCGGGCCTTCCTAAAGTTCGTGCCATTATCAGAATATAACTGGCTGGGTATGCCCCTACGGGACATAAACCGACGTAAGGCAGCTATAAACGCGTTGGCTGTAAGGTCGGAAACAAATTCCAAATGAATGGTCCTGGTTGCTAAGCAGATGAACAAAGACACGTACGATTTTTACAGAGTCCTAGATTTCTGCCCGCCATGACGAATCATGAAGGGACCACCATAATCAACTGCGCAGAATAGAAACGGCCGCGAAGGAGTGACTCTAGAAGATGGTAGAATACGAAGCCTCTGAACCTGTTGTTTGGCACTAAACCTGAGGCACTTGACACATCTACGAATGATGGAGCGAATTACTATCTTGGCGTTAATAATCCACCAACGTTGACGAAGTGAGTGATGCACGAGTTGAGAACCAGCGTGAAGTAGACGAATGTGTTCGCGTTCAATAATAAGGCGAGTAATATGAGCCGATGGATGCAAGACAATAGGATGCTTATTGTCATAAGGTAATTGCGACTGCTGTAAGCGCCCGCCGACGCGTATTACGCCAGACTCATCAAGAAACGGGTCCAGAGAAGACAACTTACTCCTAATAGAGACAGAAGACCCATTACGAAGACAATTAATCTCGGCAGCGAAGTGGATCGACTGAGATTGTTTTATGAAAAAATTAAGAGTGGAATGAATTTCAACGGGGGTAAGAGCGCCCGATATTTTCTCAGCACTGGAGAGTCTAATATTTTTGATGAATCGAAAGCAGTAAGCGTACACGCGTGTCAGACGGTGCAACGAAAAGAAGTCCCTTGAAATATCAATAGCCAGGGTAGACATTAGAGAAAGTTTGGGGGTTTGTGTCTTCTCCGCAGTGAATTCAGAAGACGACAGATTAGAAGGTAAAAAGGGTGGAAAAAGATTGGACTCGGAAGATTGAGACAAACAGGCGGGACCATGCCACCAAAGCGAACAATCGCGCAACATGTCGGGGTGACATCCTCTAGAAATAATATCAGCAGGATTATGTCGAGAATTGATGTGATGCCATGTGTAGGCTTGCGTAAGACGCTGAATCTCGGCAACACGATTAGCGACGTAGGTTTTCCACCTCGAAGACTGGGCATGAATCCAGTAAAGGGACACCATAGAGTTAGAATATAGATGAACACTATTAATAAAGAAATGAAGAGCAGGGACGACCTTGAATACGAGTCGTGATAACAATAAGCAAGCGCAGAGTTCAATGCGAGGTAATGACACCTGTCGTAGTGGGGCCACGCGAGATTTAGAACACAGAAGGTGACAAGAGGCCGATGAATCTTGATAAATGATTCTAATATAAACACAACACCCATAACCCTTTTCAGAAGCATCCGAAAACCCATGTAATTCAACTATCCTTGCCTTAGACTTGCAACGAATAGAACGTGGGACAATAATTTTACTGATCAGACACAACTTATCGCATAATGAATGCCAATGCAAGCGTAATTGCCCGGAGATTGGCTCATCCCAACCAAGATTGCACAGCCAGAGTTGCTGCATAAACTGTTTGTACAGGAAAACAATGGGACCGACAAGTCCGAGCGGATCGTAAATGCCTGCGATAATCGATAGGATTTTCCTCTTGGAGATGCTTGATTCAACGGGGAATGATTTGATGTCAAACAAAAATGAATCGGTAGTGTTATTCCAGAGAATGCCCAAGGTACGCACATTACCCTGTTTGTTTAAAGGGAGTGATAAATTGTCATGATTTGCAACCACCTGGGGTTCATTTGATGCCCATTTATGCAGCGTGAGACCGTATTGATTCAACAACGTACCTAAGTCAGATTTCAACTTGGTCAGATCAGAAATGGTGTCTGCGCCAGTTAACAAATCGTCGACATAGAAATCATTGGTTATAGCTGACGCTGCGTCAGGAAAAGAAGCTTCATGATCCTTACCAATTTGATTAAGACAGCGAGCGAGTAGCCAAAAACGAAGCACTAGCAGTGCCGTATGTTACAGTTCGTAATACAAAGTGTTTAAACTGTTCGAGGGGAGAGTCACGCCACAGAATACGTTGATAATGACAATCCTTCTCAGCTACCAGAATTTGTCGATACATCTTCTCGATGCCGGCGATGAGAACATAGTTATGCATACGAAATCGCAAAAGAATAGAAAAAAGGTCTTGTTGGACGTTCGGGCCTACCAACAAGATGTCATTGAGAGAAAGACCATTGGTAGTTTTGGACGAACCGTCAAAAACGACGCGAAGTTTTGTCGTAGAACTAGAATGCTTAAAGACGGCATGGTGTGGCAGATAGTAGGTATTTGAAACCCCAGAATTGATAGAGCAATTGTCGATAAGCGTCATTTGGCCAAGATCCTTATACTCCTGAATAAAGTTTGCGTAATCGCGCGCAAGCTTAGAATAGCGCATGAACCGGCGTTCTAAACTCAAGAATCTTGCTTCAGCGGTAGCATAGGACTCACCCAACTGGGTATTGTCTGACTTAAATGGTAGCGCAACAACGAACCTACCCTCTTGATTGCGATGAGTAGACTTAACGAAATGATAGAGCAATTGTCGATAAGCGTCATGTGGCCAAGATCCTTATACTCCTGAATAAAGTTTGCGTAATCGCGCGCAAGCTTAGAATCGCGCATGAACCGGCGTTCTAAACTCAAGAATCTTGCTTCAGCGGTAGCATAGGACTCACCCAACTGGGGATTGTCTGACTTAAATGGTAGCGCAACAACGAACCTACCCTCTTGATTGCGATGAGTAGACTTAACGAAATGCTCCTCACAAGCTGACTCGTTATTAATAGGTGCATTATCAGGGATAGTTTCTGTCTCCCAAAATTTTTCGAGATACTCCAGAATTTGACCGTCGTTGTTCCTAGCTAGGAACGAAACAGCAGGACCCTTATAACGGCAGTGTTTGGGCAGATTGCCTGCAAGAATGTAGCCTAACTTTGTTTCCTGTATAATAGGAAAATGAGAACCGCGTACGTATTTGTTAGCTAAGATTAAATCTAGGTAGAATTGCGCTCCTAACAGTATGTCGATGTCAGATGATATGTTGAAATTTGGATCAGAAAGAAAAATGTTATCTGGAATGTTAAATTGATTTATGTCAAAAGATTGTGCTGGCAGTTTATGGGTTAATCCAGATAAGACAGCACATTTTGCCTCGAAGCTAAATCTTTGATAACGGGAAATAATGCGTATAGACGCAAGATTAGTGGCATAACACGCGGTACTATTTATACCTGTAATCGGTATGTTAGATTTAGTCAAGTTAAGCCGTAATTTCTTGGCAAATGATTCCGTACAAAAATTTATTTGTGAACCTGCATCCAAAAGAACTCTTGCGGGTTGTCTGTTGCCAGCCTGGTCAATGACAAACACCATTGCTGTTGATAAAAGAATATTATTTGTGGATTGTAATTTGATTGAACAATAATTACTGCTGCTGGCAGAGACTGGCTTCGACACATTGTTTATGTGCAACAATGTATGGTGTCGTTTTGAGCAGATCTTACACGATTGTTTAATCTTACAATTAGATGAGAAATGATCTGGTCTTAGACAATTGGTACAGCATTTATGATTTAATATGAATTGTCCTCGTTCTGATGTGCTCAGTGCACGAAATTGATCACACATGTAAATTGGATGATTAGATTTACAGCATAAACATGAATAATTATTTGACGCTGAGTGATAACTTTTAAATGCAGTGCTGCCAGCAGCGTTTCGTGATTTATGTTTGTCAGATTTATT
Source organism: Magicicada septendecula (assembly GCA_034769895.1). Taxonomy (NCBI): domain Eukaryota; kingdom Metazoa; phylum Arthropoda; class Insecta; order Hemiptera; family Cicadidae; genus Magicicada; species Magicicada septendecula. The sequence goes on along the minus strand of CM068374.1, from coordinate 344,101,425 downwards.
ATTGAATCTTAAACTTAGCTTGTTGAGTTGCTGTCCGGCATCGATAGGCAGTGTATTTTCTAACAGCTGTCTACGTGCGTTTAAAAACTGAGTAAAACCTTAAAAGTCAGGAAGATTATCAGGGTCTATAGACTCCTTCCATAATTTAAAAGTAGTATGGTCGAGTTTCGCTGACAATAATTGTACAGTGATACGCTCGAATGAATCCACTGACAGTTGCATGGCCGCCAGTGAATTAACGGAAGACGTTATCGTATTTATGAATTCTGCCAAACTTTGGACAGAGTCTTTTATTGTTGACTTTACTTCAAGTAAATTTTGAATATAGTACTTTGCTAGTATGAATTTATTGTCATATCTAGCGGACAGCAAACTCAACGCTATAGAGTAGTTTTCGTTACAAATAGGTAATGACTTAATTAAATCTAGCGGCTCATTTTTCAGAGACGAATACAAATAGTGTAATTTCTGCACTGACGTTAGATCAGATCTGGCATGCACCAAGTCCAGAAATATTGAGTAGAAATGCTGCCATTCTAAGATATTGCCTGTGAAGCAGGGCAAACTTATAGGTTTTAGTTGCGTATTGCTTGTTAATACGGGAGATACAGTCCGAACGTTAAAGGTTTCTATCAATTGTAAGATATTAGCTTCTGTCGAATATAACAGCTCTTCGACCTCAACTCGGTCTTCTTGAGCAGCGTTTATGTCTTTAGAAATAAGCTCAATTTCGGACTGTACCTCATCGTATTTTGTTGCCAAGCTTTTTAGACTTTCAAGTCTGACTGTTAAGAAATGTTTGGTATTAGTGTTCTTGTCAAAGTTACTGATAGCCGAATTAATACGCACTACGGCAGACTTTAAGCCGCCTCTCTTTCTGACCAACACTTTGAGGCCTTCTTCAGCCATTGTACGCACCTGATAATGATGTTAATGATGTGGTACCTGGTATGCGATGTCCCGAAGCGTCGAGGCCGTGGAGAAGATGGCGAACACACAGACCGGAGAGATGACTGCTTACACTGGAGTACTGACGCTAGCACATGGATGATCTTGCAGTGATATCGTCAGGAGGCTCAAAGGCGACGAAAGAAATGCTGGTTAAGTCACGACACGGTCGGATCAGCGAATATGCTGAGTCGCCCGTGATGGCCAGAAATTGGGGCAGAAGAATAATGAAAAGGTGAATAACGAATCCAGGCACGGAGCGACCAAAAAAATTGTTAATAAGAAGAATGCTGATCCGTCACGTTAGGACCAAATAAAATGTTATGTTGAGCTGCGGCCGAGTGGACCGCGTAAAAATGTGTTGTATGTCGACACGTATGCCTTTTTCCATCAGAAAGAATGAAACTTGGTGTGTTCTCGCCAGGATGCAAATGATAAAGATAGTGGAATGTATTAATAGATTTATTAAGTTTCTCCGTTTCTTACACTCAACTCATAGTAGTAAGGTTGGCTAATGCTGAAGATTAAATTTTAAGAAACTGATTCGGAAATAAAACTACATTTTGATGCGGCACAAATGTGTGCACTAAGTTACATCGAAAACGTGGAGGCTTAAGGCCTAAATAATTGTCGCGACAACAAGAAATGAGAATGACAGAGTCAGGCAGCAAACGTAAGAACGTCCGCTGCCGGCCAAGGCTCGTAGCACTGTGACGTTATAAAAACGAGATAAGAACGATTCAGAAAGCGTACAGATTAGCCAACCTACAAATACGAAAATTACCACACTACTGTCCATAATTGCCCGCTAAAAAATCAAAGATTTTTTAATACATTTTAATAACTTATTGTAGAAAAATACAGAGTTCTTAATAATAAAGGTTAATCTCAGTAGGCTGCATTGAACCTTGAGTTGTAGTCTTAGATAACAGTTATGACATTAACTGCTTAGCGATAAGCTTGAGAGATGATAAGAGTTAAGCAGGCCAAGGCTGGCGTGCAGCTTGAATCAAACATGAGTAAAATGCAAAGTTAGCAATGTATTGCCAATAAATATTGTATGTATACAATATTGAACGATATAAGACATGAAAATACATAATTTAACAATGTTTAATGATGAATAATCGGTGACTCATCACATGATGGGCCCGATAAATTGTAACATTTATGAAAGTCATAGTGGTTAGCTTGAACCAGTTAAGGCCAGTAGACCTATACAAGTAGAATTGAATACAATGAGCAAACAAAATTATTATAAAATTATACATGTACAGACATAAATTTAGCATGACGCCATATAGTTTGAACGATGCATGCTATCCTGATGTTTCAGGAATATACAATAAATTGTTATGTGAAAACAAGTTATACATAGTTGACTGATTGCAAGCACAAATTGTAATGACATGTATGTCATAATTAGCATGAATAATAATTGTGCAATGCGTGATCACAAAATGCAAAATACAATATAATACAATATAAAAAATAAAAATATAGGCGTGGCGTGGTTATAGACAGTAGATGCGAAAAACAATGTGTTTTACATAAATACAAGTTATATAATAAATACAATAGAAATCAGTTTAGTTAATTACAAATATGAATAAGGCACAATAGCATAAGTGACAAGTACCACAATGTGGTTATACAAATGTAACACATGAGTAGAACAATTGCGAGAAATACATTCATAGAATAATAAAATCACACATATTGACAAATGTGCAAGAAAATGCATACATGGTTGTATAACTGCATACCATGCGAATATTATGTAAAAAATTGTATATAAAGCAATACCACCAATAACATGACACATACCCAATACCAATATCAAAATGTAAATGTGTAGCACATAATATGCCTCACAAATTAATAACATATAAATACAAAAATAGCAGAGTATACCACCATGTAATATGATAAGTATAGCTATAATAGCACAGTGCATGGTTGTAAAATTACAAGTCACATGCAAATTTAGTATAAAAACATGCAATGATACAAAATTAACATTAAAATGTTGTGATGATACATATCACAATTAAGTTGACCAAATGGTCATACAATGAAGTAATGAAAGCCAGTGGCAAATCAAGTAAACTAGCATTGTGCTAAATAATTATAGTAACCTTGTGTCTAAGCCTCGTCCCGGGCTGGCAACAAGCATAGCTTATGAACGGGTCTCCGTAAAATACCAGTAGGCGTGCGAATGTCTACAACTCTAATTAAGTTGTCTGGGCCGGGAAATGCGGCGGTAATTACCCCAAATTTCCATGATAATGGAGGTAAGTTATCCTCCATCAATAAAACCAGGTCACCAATGGAAACATTATCCTTGGCGAATTTCCACTTGTGACGTTGTTGTAATTGATCTAAATAATCGCAAGACCAAGCCTTCCAAATGACTTGGACAAACTTCTGGAGAAGTTGCCAACGTCCAAGACGAGAGATGGGAACGTGAGATAAGTCTGGGTCAGGTATCGCCGTTAATGGCGCGCAAATGAAAAAATGGCCAGGTGTAAGTGGCACCGGATCATTTACATCCGATGAAATGGCAAATAATGGGCGAGGGTTTAGACATGCCTCTGTCTGAGACAAAACCGTCGTAAACTCCTCGAAGGTGAGTATAGACTTGCCTGCCACGCGGCGCAAATGATGCTTTAAACTCTTTATACCGCTCTCCCAGAGACCACCAAAATGGGGTGACGAGGGCGGAATAAATGACCATGAAATACCCTGAGAGGTCGTAAAGGATTTGATTGATGAGGTGGCATCCTTATGATGCCAAAGATTGTAAAGGTCATGTAAAACATTGCGGGCCTTCCTAAAGTTCGTGCCATTATCAGAATATAACTGGCTGGGTATGCCCCTACGGGACATAAACCGACGTAAGGCAGCTATAAACGCGTTGGCTGTAAGGTCGGAAACAAATTCCAAATGAATGGTCCTGGTTGCTAAGCAGATGAACAAAGACACGTACGATTTTTACAGAGTCCTAGATTTCTGCCCGCCATGACGAATCATGAAGGGACCACCATAATCAACTGCGCAGAATAGAAACGGCCGCGAAGGAGTGACTCTAGAAGATGGTAGAATACGAAGCCTCTGAACCTGTTGTTTGGCACTAAACCTGAGGCACTTGACACATCTACGAATGATGGAGCGAATTACTATCTTGGCGTTAATAATCCACCAACGTTGACGAAGTGAGTGATGCACGAGTTGAGAACCAGCGTGAAGTAGACGAATGTGTTCGCGTTCAATAATAAGGCGAGTAATATGAGCCGATGGATGCAAGACAATAGGATGCTTATTGTCATAAGGTAATTGCGACTGCTGTAAGCGCCCGCCGACGCGTATTACGCCAGACTCATCAAGAAACGGGTCCAGAGAAGACAACTTACTCCTAATAGAGACAGAAGACCCATTACGAAGACAATTAATCTCGGCAGCGAAGTGGATCGACTGAGATTGTTTTATGAAAAAATTAAGAGTGGAATGAATTTCAACGGGGGTAAGAGCGCCCGATATTTTCTCAGCACTGGAGAGTCTAATATTTTTGATGAATCGAAAGCAGTAAGCGTACACGCGTGTCAGACGGTGCAACGAAAAGAAGTCCCTTGAAATATCAATAGCCAGGGTAGACATTAGAGAAAGTTTGGGGGTTTGTGTCTTCTCCGCAGTGAATTCAGAAGACGACAGATTAGAAGGTAAAAAGGGTGGAAAAAGATTGGACTCGGAAGATTGAGACAAACAGGCGGGACCATGCCACCAAAGCGAACAATCGCGCAACATGTCGGGGTGACATCCTCTAGAAATAATATCAGCAGGATTATGTCGAGAATTGATGTGATGCCATGTGTAGGCTTGCGTAAGACGCTGAATCTCGGCAACACGATTAGCGACGTAGGTTTTCCACCTCGAAGACTGGGCATGAATCCAGTAAAGGGACACCATAGAGTTAGAATATAGATGAACACTATTAATAAAGAAATGAAGAGCAGGGACGACCTTGAATACGAGTCGTGATAACAATAAGCAAGCGCAGAGTTCAATGCGAGGTAATGACACCTGTCGTAGTGGGGCCACGCGAGATTTAGAACACAGAAGGTGACAAGAGGCCGATGAATCTTGATAAATGATTCTAATATAAACACAACACCCATAACCCTTTTCAGAAGCATCCGAAAACCCATGTAATTCAACTATCCTTGCCTTAGACTTGCAACGAATAGAACGTGGGACAATAATTTTACTGATCAGACACAACTTATCGCATAATGAATGCCAATGCAAGCGTAATTGCCCGGAGATTGGCTCATCCCAACCAAGATTGCACAGCCAGAGTTGCTGCATAAACTGTTTGTACAGGAAAACAATGGGACCGACAAGTCCGAGCGGATCGTAAATGCCTGCGATAATCGATAGGATTTTCCTCTTGGAGATGCTTGATTCAACGGGGAATGATTTGATGTCAAACAAAAATGAATCGGTAGTGTTATTCCAGAGAATGCCCAAGGTACGCACATTACCCTGTTTGTTTAAAGGGAGTGATAAATTGTCATGATTTGCAACCACCTGGGGTTCATTTGATGCCCATTTATGCAGCGTGAGACCGTATTGATTCAACAACGTACCTAAGTCAGATTTCAACTTGGTCAGATCAGAAATGGTGTCTGCGCCAGTTAACAAATCGTCGACATAGAAATCATTGGTTATAGCTGACGCTGCGTCAGGAAAAGAAGCTTCATGATCCTTACCAATTTGATTAAGACAGCGAGCGAGTAGCCAAAAACGAAGCACTAGCAGTGCCGTATGTTACAGTTCGTAATACAAAGTGTTTAAACTGTTCGAGGGGAGAGTCACGCCACAGAATACGTTGATAATGACAATCCTTCTCAGCTACCAGAATTTGTCGATACATCTTCTCGATGCCGGCGATGAGAACATAGTTATGCATACGAAATCGCAAAAGAATAGAAAAAAGGTCTTGTTGGACGTTCGGGCCTACCAACAAGATGTCATTGAGAGAAAGACCATTGGTAGTTTTGGACGAACCGTCAAAAACGACGCGAAGTTTTGTCGTAGAACTAGAATGCTTAAAGACGGCATGGTGTGGCAGATAGTAGGTATTTGAAACCCCAGAATTGATAGAGCAATTGTCGATAAGCGTCATTTGGCCAAGATCCTTATACTCCTGAATAAAGTTTGCGTAATCGCGCGCAAGCTTAGAATAGCGCATGAACCGGCGTTCTAAACTCAAGAATCTTGCTTCAGCGGTAGCATAGGACTCACCCAACTGGGTATTGTCTGACTTAAATGGTAGCGCAACAACGAACCTACCCTCTTGATTGCGATGAGTAGACTTAACGAAATGATAGAGCAATTGTCGATAAGCGTCATGTGGCCAAGATCCTTATACTCCTGAATAAAGTTTGCGTAATCGCGCGCAAGCTTAGAATCGCGCATGAACCGGCGTTCTAAACTCAAGAATCTTGCTTCAGCGGTAGCATAGGACTCACCCAACTGGGGATTGTCTGACTTAAATGGTAGCGCAACAACGAACCTACCCTCTTGATTGCGATGAGTAGACTTAACGAAATGCTCCTCACAAGCTGACTCGTTATTAATAGGTGCATTATCAGGGATAGTTTCTGTCTCCCAAAATTTTTCGAGATACTCCAGAATTTGACCGTCGTTGTTCCTAGCTAGGAACGAAACAGCAGGACCCTTATAACGGCAGTGTTTGGGCAGATTGCCTGCAAGAATGTAGCCTAACTTTGTTTCCTGTATAATAGGAAAATGAGAACCGCGTACGTATTTGTTAGCTAAGATTAAATCTAGGTAGAATTGCGCTCCTAACAGTATGTCGATGTCAGATGATATGTTGAAATTTGGATCAGAAAGAAAAATGTTATCTGGAATGTTAAATTGATTTATGTCAAAAGATTGTGCTGGCAGTTTATGGGTTAATGCAGATAAGACAGCACATTTTGCCTCGAAGCTAAATCTTTGATAACGGGAAATAATGCGTATAGACGCAAGATTAGTGGCATAACACGCGGTACTATTTATACCTGTAATCGGTATGTTAGATTTAGTCAAGTTAAGCCGTAATTTCTTGGCAAATGATTCCGTACAAAAATTTATTTGTGAACCTGCATCCAAAAGAACTCTTGCGGGTTGTCTGTTGCCAGCCTGGTCAATGACAAACACCATTGCTGTTGATAAAAGAATATTATTTGTGGATTGTAATTTGATTGAACAATAATTACTGCTGCTGGCAGAGACTGGCTTCGACACATTGTTTATGTGCAACAATGTATGGTGTCGTTTTGAGCAGATCTTACACGATTGTTTAATCTTACAATTAGATGAGAAATGATCTGGTCTTAGACAATTGGTACAGCATTTATGATTTAATATGAATTGTCCTCGTTCTGATGTGCTCAGTGCACGAAATTGATCACACATGTAAATTGGATGATTAGATTTACAGCATAAACATGAATAATTATTTGACGCTGAGTGATAACTTTTAAATGCAGTGCTGCCAGCAGCGTTTCGTGATTTATGTTTGTCAGATTTATTATTGAATCTTAAACTTAGCTTGTTGAGTTGCTGTCCGGCATCGATAGGCAGTGTATTTTCTAACAGCTGTCTACGTGCGTTTAAAAACTGAGTAAAACCTTAAAAGTCAGGAAGATTATCAGGGTCTATAGACTCCTTCCATAATTTAAAAGTAGTATGGTCGAGTTTCGCTGACAATAATTGTACAGTGATACGCTCGAATGAATCCACTGACAGTTGCATGGCCGCCAGTGAATTAACGGAAGACGTTATCGTATTTATGAATTGTGCCAAACTTTGGACAGAGTCTTTTATTGTTGACTTTACTTCAAGTAAATTTTGAATATAGTACTTTGCTAGTATGAATTTATTGTCATATCTAGCGGACAGCAAACTCAACGCTATAGAGTAGTTTTCGTTACAAATAGGTAATGACTTAATTAAATCTAGCGGCTCATTTTTCAGAGACGAATACAAATAGTGTAATTTCTGCACTGACGTTAGATCAGATCTGGCATGCACCAAGTCCAGAAATATTGAGTAGAAATGCTGCCATTCTAAGATATTGCCTGTGAAGCAGGGCAAACTTATAGGTTTTAGTTGCGTATTGCTTGTTAATACGGGAGATACAGTCCGAACGTTAAAGGTTTCTATCAATTGTAAGATATTAGCTTCTGTCGAATATAACAGCTCTTCGACCTCAACTCGGTCTTCTTGAGCAGCGTTTATGTCTTTAGAAATAAGCTCAATTTCGGACTGTACCTCATCGTATTTTGTTGCCAAGCTTTTTAGACTTTCAAGTCTGACTGTTAAGAAATGTTTGGTATTAGTGTTCTTGTCAAAGTTACTGATAGCCGAATTAATACGCACTACGGCAGACTTTAAGCCGCCTCTCTTTCTGACCAACACTTTGAGGCCTTCTTCAGCCATTGTACGCACCTGATAATGATGTTAATGATGTGGTACCTGGTATGCGATGTCCCGAAGCGTCGAGGCCGTGGAGAAGATGGCGAACACACAGACCGGAGAGATGACTGCTTACACTGGAGTACTGACGCTAGCACATGGATGATCTTGCAGTGATATCGTCAGGAGGCTCAAAGGCGACGAAAGAAATGCTGGTTAAGTCACGACACGGTCGGATCAGCGAATATGCTGAGTCGCCCGTGATGGCCAGAAATTGGGGCAGAAGAATAATGAAAAGGTGAATAACGAATCCAGGCACGGAGCGACCAAAAAAATTGTTAATAAGAAGAATGTTGATCCGTCACGTTAGGACCAAATAAAATGTTATGTTGAGCTGCGGCCGAGTGGACCGCGTAAAAATGTGTTGTATGTCGACACGTATGCCTTTTTCCATCAGAAAGAATGAAACTTGGTGTGTTCTCGCCAGGATGCAAATGATAAAGATAGTGGAATGTATTAATAGATTTATTAAGTTTCTCCGTTTCTTACACTCAACTCATAGTAGTAAGGTTGGCTAATGCTGAAGATTAAATTTTAAGAAACTGATTCGGAAATAAAACTACATTTTGATGCGGCACAAATGTGTGCACTAAGTTACATCGAAAACGTGGAGGCTTAAGGCCTAAATAATTGTCGCGACAACAAGAAATGAGAATGACAGAGTCAGGCAGCAAACGTAAGAACGTCCGCTGCCGGCCAAGGCTCGTAGCACTGTGACGTTATAAAAACGAGATAAGAACGATTCAGAAAGCGTACAGATTAGCCAACCTACAAATACGAAAATTACCACACTACTGTCCATAATTGCCCGCTAAAAAATCAAAGATTTTTTAATACATTTTAATAACTTATTGTAGAAAAATACAGAGTTCTTAATAATAAAGGTTAATCTCAGTAGGCTGCATTGAACCTTGAGTTGTAGTCTTAGATAACAGTTATGACATTAACTGCTTAGCGATAAGCTTGAGAGATGATAAGAGTTAAGCAGGCCAAGGCTGGCGTGCAGCTTGAATCAAACATGAGTAAAATGCAAAGTTAGCAATGTATTGCCAATAAATATTGTATGTATACAATATTGAACGATATAAGACATGAAAATACATAATTTAACAATGTTTAATGATGAATAATCGGTGACTCATCACATGATGGGCCCGATAAATTGTAACATTTATGAAAGTCATAGTGGTTAGCTTGAACCAGTTAAGGCCAGTAGACCTATACAAGTAGAATTGAATACAATGAGCAAACAAAATTATTATAAAATTATACATGTACAGACATAAATTTAGCATGACGCCATATAGTTTGAACGATGCATGCTATCCTGATGTTTCAGGAATATACAATAAATTGTTATGTGAAAACAAGTTATACATAGTTGACTGATTGCAAGCACAAATTGTAATGACATGTATGTCATAATTAGCATGAATAATAATTGTGCAATGCGTGATCACAAAATGCAAAATACAATATAATACAATATAAAAAATAAAAATATAGGCGTGGCGTGGTTATAGACAGTAGATGCGAAAAACAATGTGTTTTACATAAATACAAGTTATATAATAAATACAATAGAAATCAGTTTAGTTAATTACAAATATGAATAAGGCACAATAGCATAAGTGACAAGTACCACAATGTGGTTATACAAATGTAACACATGAGTAGAACAATTGCGAGAAATACATTCATAGAATAATAAAATCACACATATTGACAAATGTGCAAGAAAATGCATACATGGTTGTATAACTGCATACCATGCGAATATTATGTAAAAAATTGTATATAAAGCAATACCACCAATAACATGACACATACCCAATACCAATATCAAAATGTAAATGTGTAGCACATAATATGCCTCACAAATTAATAACATATAAATACAAAAATAGCAGAGTATACCACCATGTAATATGATAAGTATAGCTATAATAGCACAGTGCATGGTTGTAAAATTACAAGTCACATGCAAATTTAGTATAAAAACATGCAATGATACAAAATTAACATTAAAATGTTGTGATGATACATATCACAATTAAGTTGACCAAATGGTCATACAATGAAGTAATGAAAGCCAGTGGCAAATCAAGTAAACTAGCATTGTGCTAAATAATTATAGTAACCTTGTGTCTAAGCCTCGTCCCGGGCTGGCAACAAGCATAGCTTATGAACGGGTCTCCGTAAAATACCAGTAGGCGTGCGAATGTCTACAACTCTAATTAAGTTGTCTGGGCCGGGAAATGCGGCGGTAATTACCCCAAATTTCCATGATAATGGAGGTAAGTTATCCTCCATCAATAAAACCAGGTCACCAATGGAAACATTATCCTTGGCGAATTTCCACTTGTGACGTTGTTGTAATTGATGTAAATAATCGCAAGACCAAGCCTTCCAAATGACTTGGACAAACTTCTGGAGAAGTTGCCAACGTCCAAGACGAGAGATGGGAACGTGAGATAAGTCTGGGTCAGGTATCGCCGTTAATGGCGCGCAAATGAAAAAATGGCCAGGTGTAAGTGGCACCGGATCATTTACATCCGATGAAATGGCAAATAATGGGCGAGGGTTTAGACATGCCTCTGTCTGAGACAAAACCGTCGTAAACTCCTCGAAGGTGAGTATAGACTTGCCTGCCACGCGGCGCAAATGATGCTTTAAACTCTTTATACCGCTCTCCCAGAGACCACCAAAATGGGGTGACGAGGGCGGAATAAATGACCATGAAATACCCTGAGAGGTCGTAAAGGATTTGATTGATGAGGTGGCATCCTTATGATGCCAAAGATTGTAAAGGTCATGTAAAACATTGCGGGCCTTCCTAAAGTTCGTGCCATTATCAGAATATAACTGGCTGGGTATGCCCCTACGGGACATAAACCGACGTAAGGCAGCTATAAACGCGTTGGCTGTAAGGTCGGAAACAAATTCCAAATGAATGGTCCTGGTTGCTAAGCAGATGAACAAAGACACGTACGATTTTTACAGAGTCCTAGATTTCTGCCCGCCATGACGAATCATGAAGGGACCACCATAATCAACTGCGCAGAATAGAAACGGCCGCGAAGGAGTGACTCTAGAAGATGGTAGAATACGAAGCCTCTGAACCTGTTGTTTGGCACTAAACCTGAGGCACTTGACACATCTACGAATGATGGAGCGAATTACTATCTTGGCGTTAATAATCCACCAACGTTGACGAAGTGAGTGATGCACGAGTTGAGAACCAGCGTGAAGTAGACGAATGTGTTCGCGTTCAATAATAAGGCGAGTAATATGAGCCGATGGATGCAAGACAATAGGATGCTTATTGTCATAAGGTAATTGCGACTGCTGTAAGCGCCCGCCGACGCGTATTACGCCAGACTCATCAAGAAACGGGTCCAGAGAAGACAACTTACTCCTAATAGAGACAGAAGACCCATTACGAAGACAATTAATCTCGGCAGCGAAGTGGATCGACTGAGATTGTTTTATGAAAAAATTAAGAGTGGAATGAATTTCAACGGGGGTAAGAGCGCCCGATATTTTCTCAGCACTGGAGAGTCTAATATTTTTGATGAATCGAAAGCAGTAAGCGTACACGCGTGTCAGACGGTGCAACGAAAAGAAGTCCCTTGAAATATCAATAGCCAGGGTAGACATTAGAGAAAGTTTGGGGGTTTGTGTCTTCTCCGCAGTGAATTCAGAAGACGACAGATTAGAAGGTAAAAAGGGTGGAAAAAGATTGGACTCGGAAGATTGAGACAAACAGGCGGGACCATGCCACCAAAGCGAACAATCGCGCAACATGTCGGGGTGACATCCTCTAGAAATAATATCAGCAGGATTATGTCGAGAATTGATGTGATGCCATGTGTAGGCTTGCGTAAGACGCTGAATCTCGGCAACACGATTAGCGACGTAGGTTTTCCACCTCGAAGACTGGGCATGAATCCAGTAAAGGGACACCATAGAGTTAGAATATAGATGAACACTATTAATAAAGAAATGAAGAGCAGGGACGACCTTGAATACGAGTCGTGATAACAATAAGCAAGCGCAGAGTTCAATGCGAGGTAATGACACCTGTCGTAGTGGGGCCACGCGAGATTTAGAACACAGAAGGTGACAAGAGGCCGATGAATCTTGATAAATGACTCTAATATAAACACAACACCCATAACCCTTTTCAGAAGCATCCGAAAACCCATGTAATTCAACTATCCTTGCCTTAGACTTGCAACGAATAGAACGTGGGACAATAATTTTACTGATCAGACACAACTTATCGCATAATGAATGCCAATGCAAGCGTAATTGCCCGGAGATTGGCTCATCCCAACCAAGATTGCACAGCCAGAGTTGCTGCATAAACTGTTTGTACAGAAAAACAATGGGACCGACAAGTCCGAGCGGATCGTAAATGCCTGCGATAATCGATAGGATTTTCCTCTTGGAGATGCTTGATTCAACGGGGAATGATTTGATGTCAAACAAAAATGAATCGGTAGTGTTATTCCAGAGAATGCCCAAGGTACGCACATTACCCTGTTTGTTTAAAGGGAGTGATAAATTGTCATGATTTGCAACCACCTGGGGTTCATTTGATGCCCATCTATGCAGCGTGAGACCGTATTGATTCAACAACGTACCTAAGTCAGATTTCAACTTGGTCAGATCAGAAATGGTGTCTGCGCCAGTTAACAAATCGTCGACATAGAAATCATTGGTTATAGCTGACGCTGCGTCAGGAAAAGAAGCTTCATGATCCTTACCAATTTGATTAAGACAGCGAGCGAGTAGCCAAAAACGAAGCACTAGCAGTGCCGTATGTTACAGTTCGTAATACAAAGTGTTTAAACTGTTCGAGGGGAGAGTCACGCCACAGAATACGTTGATAATGACAATCCTTCTCAGCTACCAGAATTTGTCGATACATCTTCTCGATGCCGGCGATGAGAACATAGTTATGCATACGAAATCGCAAAAGAATAGAAAAAAGGTCTTGTTGGACGTTCGGGCCTACCAACAAGATGTCATTGAGAGAAAGACCATTGGTAGTTTTGGACGAACCGTCAAAAACGACGCGAAGTTTTGTCGTAGAACTAGAATGCTTAAAGACGGCATGGTGTGGCAGATAGTAGGTATTTGAAACCCCAGAATTGATAGAGCAATTGTCGATAAGCGTCATTTGGCCAAGATCCTTATACTCCTGAATAAATTTTGCGTAATCGCGCGCAAGCTTAGAATAGCGCATGAACCGGCGTTCTAAACTCAAGAATCTTGCTTCAGCGGTAGCATAGGACTCACCCAACTGGGTATTGTCTGACTTAAATGGTAGCGCAACAACGAACCTACCCTCTTGATTGCGATGAGTAGACTTAACGAAATGATAGAGCAATTGTCGATAAGCGTCATGTGGCCAAGATCCTTATACTCCTGAATAAAGTTTGCGTAATCGCGCGCAAGCTTAGAATCGCGCATGAACCGGCGTTCTAAACTCAAGAATCTTGCTTCAGCGGTAGCATAGGACTCACCCAACTGGGGATTGTCTGACTTAAATGGTAGCGCAACAACGAACCTACCCTCTTGATTGCGATGAGTAGACTTAACGAAATGCTCCTCACAAGCTGACTCGTTATTAATAGGTGCATTATCAGGGATAGTTTCTGTCTCCCAAAATTTTTCGAGATACTCCAGAATTTGACCGTCGTTGTTCCTAGCTAGGAACGAAACAGCAGGACCCTTATAACGGCAGTGTTTGGGCAGATTGCCTGCAAGAATGTAGCCTAACTTTGTTTCCTGTATAATAGGAAAATGAGAACCGCGTACGTATTTGTTAGCTAAGATTAAATCTAGGTAGAATTGCGCTCCTAACAGTATGTCGATGTCAGATGATATGTTGAAATTTGGATCAGAAAGAAAAATGTTATCTGGAATGTTAAATTGATTTATGTCAAAAGATTGTGCTGGCAGTTTATGGGTTAATGCAGATAAGACAGCACATTTTGCCTCGAAGCTAAATCTTTGATAACGGGAAATAATGCGTATAGACGCAAGATTAGTGGCATAACACGCGGTACTATTTATACCTGTAATCGGTATGTTAGATTTAGTCAAGTTAAGCCGTAATTTCTTGGCAAATGATTCCGTACAAAAATTTATTTGTGAACCTGCATCCAAAAGAACTCTTGCGGGTTGTCTGTTGCCAGCCTGGTCAATGACAAACACCATTGCTGTTGATAAAAGAATATTATTTGTGGATTGTAATTTGATTGAACAATAATTACTGCTGCTGGCAGAGACTGGCTTCGACACATTGTTTATGTGCAACAATGTATGGTGTCGTTTTGAGCAGATCTTACACGATTGTTTAATCTTACAATTAGATGAGAAATGATCTGGTCTTAGACAATTGGTACAGCATTTATGATTTAATATGAATTGTCCTCGTTCTGATGTGCTCAGTGCACGAAATTGATCACACATGTAAATTGGATGATTAGATTTACAGCATAAACATGAATAATTATTTGACGCTGAGTGATAACTTTTAAATGCAGTGCTGCCAGCAGCGTTTCGTGATTTATGTTTGTCAGATTTATTATTGAATCTTAAACTTAGCTTGTTGAGTTGCTGTCCGGCATCGATAGGCAGTGTATTTTCTAACAGCTGTCTACGTGCGTTTAAAAACTGAGTAAAACCTTAAAAGTCAGGAAGATTATCAGGGTCTATAGACTCCTTCCATAATTTAAAAGTAGTATGGTCGAGTTTCGCTGACAATAATTGTACAGTGATACGCTCGAATGAATCCACTGACAGTTGCATGGCCGCCAGTGAATTAACGGAAGACGTTATCGTATTTATGAATTCTGCCAAACTTTGGACAGAGTCTTTTATTGTTGACTTTACTTCAAGTAAATTTTGAATATAGTACTTTGCTAGTATGAATTTATTGTCATATCTAGCGGACAGCAAACTCAACGCTATAGAGTAGTTTTCGTTACAAATAGGTAATGACTACAAATAAAACTACATTTTGATGTGGCACAAATGTGTGCACTAAGTTACATCGAAAACGTGGAGGCTTAAGGCCTAAATAATTGTCGCGACAACAAGAAATGAGAATGACAGAGTCAGGCAGCAAACGTAAGAACGTCCGCTGCCGGCCAAGGCTCGTAGCACTGTGACGTTATAAAAACGAGATAAGAACGATTCAGAAAGCGTACAGATTAGCCAACCTACAAATACGAAAATTACCACACTACTGTTCAGCGCGTAACTTATAAATAAAAGCAGAAGTCACGAGACGGATAATAAAGGTAATTATTGTAATATCAGCTTATCAACGTATGACTGGGGCACTGATATCATGGGTTCTAACCTACATTTGTATTTACGTACTACACAAAATATCACCGGTGAACACCGGGCTGGTTTTATACAAGCAGATCCACAGTAGACCAACTGTTAGTCTTAAAACAGGTTTTGAGAAATCCTTGGAATTATAAGCTGGATGTACATCATATCTTTGTTGATTTCTGTCAGGCGTTTAATTGTATGTAAAGACCAAATCTAATAACAATTTTACGAGAGTTTGAAAATTTTCAAAAAAATTAAACTGCTTGATTAGGGGCTACTCTTAGGAATAGCAAATCTAACGTAAGGATACAAAACTGGCTTATAGAAACTATTGACTCAAGAAGAGACTTGAACAAACCTGTTCAATGTAGGTGTGGAGTTTGCTATAACAGAATTGAATATCAACAATTCCATCGTACTTATGAATAAATCAGTGAAATAGCGGTTTAGATAGATAATATAAACACTAAGAGGATAATCACAGAAGTTAGCTGAGAAGGCGTGCGATGAGCTTAAGTGGGATTAAACATAAACGTGGATAAGGCAAAGGCAAAGATGGTAAAACAAATTAAAGCAAAATACAACGAAAAAGTCACAATACAAAGGTTACACCACAAAGGCTAAACAACTTTTATATAAGAATTTTTTAATGTGTCGTTACTTCTATTAAATGCTACAAGCATTCGCCAACGTCTACACATCAGAGTCAGTTCACACTACTAAAACACAACGGTGTTCAACTGATTTCTGTGGTACATGGGTGACAGAAGTCTATCACCGGGCTCTGCTGTGTAGACGTAGGTGAATTCTTGTAGTATTTAACTATAAAATATCGGGGGACCGAGCTTTGCTTGGTTTTCATATTTATTTATATATATATATATTGCAACGAATCACAGGATCATGATAGGCGGGGCAAGTCATATATTACACAGACAACGGACATTCATATTATATTTTGGTAGATGGTTAAGTTTGGTTGTTATCAATTGTATTTAGTAAGGTTAAGGGTTTAGTTTAAAAAAACTGTGCATTATTATTTATGGTGATCCATGTACTGTGTTAGTGGAAATGTGCGCGCGTGCGCGAGGGTAAACGTTTCCCGGGTGGCGCGTGAAGTATTATCGTTGTGTGGCCATTAACTGAACTGAGACGTGTGTATCACTACAATCCCTATACCTGTCGGACTATTGTTTACGTTCATGTATATTATTAATATGTAGGCAGCATGCATGAGATACGAGTAGTCTGATTACCGCTATGCATGCTGTTACAAGGTAAATGCACTCTGATGCATGAAAAGTGCATTGTCACTTTTACTAACCATGTGACTTCCATCCACCAATAGAATGCGGACCGGTGGTTGGAAATTTTCTTAAGCCTGTCGTTACACAGGCAGTTCTTCTACGCCATCTACCGCGAACGGGTCGTGCACTCCTTGTACAAGAATTCTACCGCTTGCAAGGTGTTGTAAAAACTATTCGTCGCTAGTGAAACGGGAAGACTCAGAACTGTGTGTGTGGTACATTTGCACACACCAGTGTTTTAACGCATTGTGCGAAAATTTACAAGCAGTTCTTCACTGCTGCTACCGTGAACGGTACATACAATTCCTTGTACAAGATTATACCGCTTGCAAGGATCTGTTAAGACTTTTCGGGGATAGTAACGCGTGTGACGCATAACAATTGATTTTATATCTTTACGCACGATATTAATATTGTAGTATTACGTGTGTAAGAAGTGAGTGTAACTGTTCCACTGTGCGAGATTTTCCGCAGTGACAGTAGTATAAATTGTTACGCAATAGTTCCATCAAGACGTTTCCGTGCTAGTGCAAGATTTCCTCATAGGGTGGTCTGCTGATCGCGGTAGACCTTGTTATTCGCGAGAACACTTGAAGAAGCCGGAGAGGTATAAGCTCAATATACCGTTATTAGATTAACTCACTGTCACCTGAGATATTACTTGGTCTTAAAATCTATATAAGTTTTGCGAGTGATAGAATCCGTAGTACTGTTGTGTGTGCGAAGTGTCGGATTCATCGTGGGAATTGCAGGACATCAGCCCAGCTGTTACAGGACATCAGCCCAGCTGTTACAGGACATCAGCCCAGCTGTTACAGGACATCAGCCCAGCTGTTACAGGACATCAGCCCAGCTGTTACAGGACATCAGCCCAGCTGTTACAGGACATCAGCCCAGCTGTTATAGGACATCAGCCCAGCTGTTATAGGACCAGCCCAGCTATTACAGTACATCAGCCAAGCTGTTACAGGACGCCAGCCCAGCTGTAAACGTTTCTGGTGAAACGTCTGTCATTTGTAAGCCACACCTGACGATCCATCTATACCGCAAAGACCGGCCCTTCTCTTCAACAACATCATCGTGGGAGTCTTCTTATGTAACGTATTACGTCTTGCGTATGAACATTATTTAACACTTTAAAAGAAAGACTCTATATCAAACATTACATTCTGTACATTTCAAATATACCATATAAACTATAACTTGTGTTTGTACAATAAATAATCTTAAACCCTCCAATATAGACTTGTAATTTGAATTACACATACTATCATATCCTATGCGCCAATAGTTTAGTAATTTGTGTTGTCGCATAGAGATATTTTGGCGCTTAGCAACGTAGGGCTCGTAAATAGCGGTAATTTTACGCTATTATATATTTGTCTATGAATATAAAATTTGTTGGAAAAATCCGACGTATAAATATAATTAACGTAATAATTGTGTGTGTATTGTTCATGTGAAAAGCTGAGGATATAATTTTCCAATTGTGCATATTCTCTTGTATATCATATATGAACAGATTTTATCAGTATATTGGAGGTAGATTATTAGTTGTTGTATGTTAGATAAGGTATTTACATGTTGATATTTTGAACTGCTTTTTCTGCGTGCATATAAACTGGTTACCATATGTTCTAATCTTGTTGTGATAATAATAACTTGCTTTGCGTGTATATCAATAAATTTAAATTTACTAAATTTTAAATTAAAATTTAATCACTATGGCGGTTACTGCAGAAATCAAGAATGCTTTAGCGACCTTATTAGAAGAAATGAAAGCAATTAAAGAAGAGCAGAAAGCCAGTAAAGAAGAAATTAAATCTGGTAAAATAGAAGCCGGGAAACAAAACAAATCATTCCATGAGGAAAACGAGAAATCATACGTGGCCATACAGGAGCAATCCAAACAAAGCAAACAAATGGTAGAAGCGGCAGAAAAGCATATTAGCGAGACCGTGGAAACTATGAAGGCCAATATAGAGGCAAATTTGGAAGTCAATAAGTCACGACTTAGTGAATATGAAGCGAAATTCTCTGGTACGGCAGAGCAAGTAGTGCAACACATATCTACGATAAATGAATTAATGGCCGAACGTGACCTGCGGATTCAAAAACTACAACAGCAAGTGTCACGATTGCAAAGTACCTCGTCACCTCTAAACTGTACCCCGTATGTATATAAGACTTTAAATGACGTCAGCTCACAGCAAAATTTTTATGGACGGGAGAATAAAAATTTTCAGTATCAAACTCAAACCAAGCACACACAGTCACCAAAACAATATAAAATACCTAATAGAATTACCAATCGGAAATGGTGTAAACATAATGGGATGAATGAAGTTTCAAAAGACCGGTGTAAATATAAAAAGCAGTTCAATAAATCAAATGTGAAAGATGTTAATTATAAGAAAAACTTTGTAGTGTCCGGCCTATATCCTGCCGTAATTAGAGATAGTTTAATTTGCAATAACCATAGTAAGGAAAATGAGAAAGGTATTAGCGGAAAATGAGAAAGGTATTAGCGTTGAAAATGACACTGACCTCATTGTCAACGCGAAAATTAACGGATGTGTCGGCGAAGTTTTATTTGACAGCGGCGCAGAAATTTCGTTAATGGATGAGCGATTCCTAGAGAGGCACAGGAAACATTTTAAAAAATCCCGATTCTGCCAGCAGCCCACAAAATCATAAAATCAGCGACGGGTGAATTTCAGAGGGTTGACCGTCAAGCTATGATAACAGTATCCATTCAGGGAATGGAAATAGAGGTCACGGTGCTTATGGTCAAGAAACTCGTGTATAATGTTATTTTGGGAGTGGACACATTAAATAAACTGCACGCGACCATTGATTTTCCTAATAAAATACTACAATGTACAGTAAATAATAGTAAACACAATATCAGGTTAGGACGCAGAAGGGGTAAGACGGGGTCTGATTGTGAACCTATTACTATAACTCGCCCAGCGGTTCAACTTGCCGATAAGATAACACATAATCTGCGGACTCACGGCAGGCAGATAACGAGCAATGAGCAAGATAAGCTGCAAAGTATGCTTGATAAATTTGAATCTGTGTTTTCCAAAAATCCTACCGTCACGAATGTTTATGAACACAGTATTCAGGTCACAGATGAAAATAAATTTGTACGGAAGACGTACCCCATCCCCCTTCACTATCAACAACAGGTTGATGCCGAAGTTAAGAGTATGCTTCAGAATGGTGTGATTGAACGAACTGATAGCAATTTTTTAAATCCTATGGTTATTGTTAAAAAGAAAAATAACGACATTCGATTATGTCTCGACATGAGAAATCTAAATTCTATTACAAAAAAATGCTACGACTGTGCTCCGAATGCGGAGAACTTATTCATAAAGTGTCAAGGGGTTAAATACATGTCTCGCCTTGATCTCAAAAGTGGATTCTGGCAGATTCCCCTTGCCAAGGAGTCGAGAAGATACACAGCATTTCTATATCGAAATAAATGCTATCAGTTTAAAGTAGTTCCATTTGGTTTGGTTACCAGTTTAGCGGCCATGGTCAGATGTTTGGAGTTAGCTCTGGGACCCGAGGTGGAGGACTTCGTCAGGAGTTAGCTCTGGGACCCGAGGTGGAGGACTTCGTCAGCATATTTGTTGATGATATTTTGGTCATATCCAAATCATTTGAAGAACATCTTGAACATCTCAAGATTGTATTTCAGAAATTGCAAGCCGCTAACCTGACTCTCAATCTTGAAAAGTGTGAGTTCGGGAAATCGCAAATTAAATTTTTGGGTCATATTATCTCAGCAGAAGGTATAACAACGGACCCGGAAAAAATACATGCGATCATGGAGTTCCCGAAACCCACAAAACCCAGGGATATCAGAGCGTTCCTCGGATTGACTGGTTACTTCAGACGTTTTACTCCAGAATATTCTGGGACAATTGAGCCGTTGTTAGAACTACTTCGTAAGAGTAATAAATGGAGATGGGAGGAGCGTCATCAGCATGCTTTCGACGCGACTAAAAATTTGTATAGTAGAAACCTGCACGTGTTTCATCCTGAGAAAAGGGGCACATATGTCCTGAATTGCGATGCCTCTGATTATGCCATTGGAGGGGTACTCTACCAACGGAATGAGAAGGGCGAAAACAAAATAATTGCGCACAGTAGTAGGTCACTAAAAGGGGCCGAACGTAACTATTTCACATCGGAGAAAGAAATATTGGCTATTGTGTACTGCATTAGTAAATTTCGTTATTACCTGGTTGGACAACACTTCGAAATCCTTTCGGACAACCAGGCCTTATCGTTCATGTTGCGCTGCAAGTTAGCGAACGCTCGCATATCCCGTTGGATCATGGCCATCCAAGAGTACGACTTTACCATTAAGTACTGTAAGGCAAGCGAGAACCAAGCAGCTGACACGTTAAGCCGATACCCTCCAATGGTGGAAGAACGTCATGCGTCTAATAACCAGGAGGTTCAAATTCTAGCTGTCAAATATAAATTAGAAGACAGTCTCAAAAATAAGCTAAGAAATATTGGTATGGAACAGCAGCGTGACACAAAGTTGAAGCGGATATGTGACGCTATCCGGATACAAGAAAACCCTAAGTACAGAATATATAAAGACGTAGTGTATAAAATTATCAATGGCGGATGGAAGATTATGGTACCGGACGCCATGGTGGAAGACCTCACCTGGATGTGTCATGAGAGTCTGGCTCATGCGGGGCCTTATAAATGTTACCTGGCAATGCGGGAGGATTTTGTGTGGCTAAATATGACCAGGAAAATAAAGGCCATACTCCGCTCTTGCCACATCTGCCAAACAGCGAAATATCCGAACCAACATACACAGGTTGAAATGGGTAACATTGTCGTCCGTAATAAAAATGACCTTGTATGCATTGATTTTTTGGGTCCACTTCCTCGGGCGGCACGTGGAATGAAGAACCTGGTGGTTGTTACCGATGCCTTTACCAAACATGTTAGCCTATATGCTATTGGTAGACCTACTACGTCGGCTGTCATAAACATTATGCTAAATAAATACATGCCGAAAAATGGTCCCGTAAGGAAGATACTCTCAGATCAAGGTAAGCAATTTACGAACACCAAGTGGCACTCCGAGCTTGAGAAACACGGGGTCCAGACGGTCTTGACTGCGATCCGGAGACCGCAAGGTAACTTGGCCGAGCGGGTCAACAAGGAGTTGGGACGGTTGTTCCGTACGTACTGTAATACTAACCAGAGTAAGTGGCCGGAATTCCTAGAATTTTTTGAGTATGCCATAAATGGAAATTATAATTCTACTACTGGGTATACGCCGAATGAACTCCAAACCGGAGAAATGCCAGGCCGGGTCTGGGGTAAACACATTGAAAGGATAGCGACGCATAATATGCCTATACCAGTTGAGGTAAAGAAAATCGAAGCTAGAAGACGCATTAAAAGGTGCGCCGAGGAGCGCACGGAAAAATTTAATGCGGAACATAAACTAGTCAAGTTCAAGACTGGAGAGAGTGTGCTTTTACGAGCATTAAATGTTGGAAGAAGGGAGGACAACACAGCTGCGAAGTTTTTTAGGCTGTATAATGGTCCGTATACCCTGTCGGAACAAGTTGGGAAAAATACTTTTATCTTAACCAACCCAAATACCAACCGTGCGATTGGTAAATTCCATGCGTCCTCATTGAGGAAGTATTATACAAAGGATCCGTAAACTTAGAAATAACTGTCAGGATATAGGGGTAAGAATGTGTAGTGATTTTAAATATGTCAAGTTCAGGTCTAAATGTTGTATGTAAGTTGGCTCTGTGAATGAACAATAATCTAGTTTTGATAAGGAATGTTGTCTGTGTACGCTATGATCCTGCATTAGTTGTCGTTATCTGTGTGTCAAGAACATGTGTGTTTGTTGTGGTTCGAAGGTTACCACGTGTCTTTTGATTTGATGCGTCTGTCAAAGTGACAGTTGGAAATGTTAGTATTAATTGAGGATGTTTATTTGATTTTGTTTGAGGGTATTATTATTATTTCAGGATTAGGAAGTTGTTGTGGTTATATTAAAAAAAAAAAAAAAATTTTTTTATTTTTTGTTGTTAACTAAAAAAAAAAAAAATTTTTTTTTATGCGGGAGGGAGTTAATCCTGCAACGAATCACAGGATCATGATAGGCGGGGCAAGTCATATATTACACAGACAACGGACATTCATATTATATTTTGGTAGATGGTTAAGTTTGGTTGTTATCAATTGTATTTAGTAAGGTTAAGGGTTTAGTTTAAAAAAACTGTGCATTATTATTTATGGTGATCCATGTACTGTGTTAGTGGAAATGTGCGCGCGTGCGCGAGGGTAAACGTTTCCCGGGTGGCGCGTGAAGTATTATCGTTGTGTGGCCATTAACTGAACTGAGACGTGTGTATCACTACAATCCCTATACCTGTCGGACTATTGTTTACGTTCATGTATATTATTAATATGTAGGCAGCATGCATGAGATACGAGTAGTCTGATTACCGCTATGCATGCTGTTACAAGGTAAATGCACTCTGATGCATGAAAAGTGCATTGTCACTTTTACTAACCATGTGACTTCCATCCACCAATAGAATGCGGACCGGTGGTTGGAAATTTTCTTAAGCCTGTCGTTACACAGGCAGTTCTTCTACGCCATCTACCGCGAACGGGTCGTGCACTCCTTGTACAAGAATTCTACCGCTTGCAAGGTGTTGTAAAAACTATTCGTCGCTAGTGAAACGGGAAGACTCAGAACTGTGTGTGTGGTACATTTGCACACACCAGTGTTTTAACGCATTGTGCGAAAATTTACAAGCAGTTCTTCACTGCTGCTACCGTGAACGGTACATACAATTCCTTGTACAAGATTATACCGCTTGCAAGGATCTGTTAAGACTTTTCGGGGATAGTAACGCGTGTGACGCATAACAATTGATTTTATATCTTTACGCACGATATTAATATTGTAGTATTACGTGTGTAAGAAGTGAGTGTAACTGTTCCACTGTGCGAGATTTTCCGCAGTGACAGTAGTATAAATTGTTACGCAATAGTTCCATCAAGACGTTTCCGTGCTAGTGCAAGATTTCCTCATAGGGTGGTCTGCTGATCGCGGTAGACCTTGTTATTCGCGAGAACACTTGAAGAAGCCGGAGAGGTATAAGCTCAATATACCGTTATTAGATTAACTCACTGTCACCTGAGATATTACTTGGTCTTAAAATCTATATAAGTTTTGCGAGTGATAGAATCCGTAGTACTGTTGTGTGTGCGAAGTGTCGGATTCATCGTGGGAATTGCAGGACATCAGCCCAGCTGTTACAGGACATCAGCCCAGCTGTTACAGGACATCAGCCCAGCTGTTACAGGACATTAGCCCAGCTGTTACAGGACATCAGCCCAGCTGTTATAGGACATCAGCCCAGCTGTTATAGGACCAGCCCAGCTATTACAGGACATCAGCCAAGCTGTTACAGGACGCCAGCCCAGCTGTAAACGTTTCTGGTAAAACGTCTGTCATTTGTAAGCCACACCTGACGATCCATCTATACCGCAAAGACCGGCCCTTCTCTTCAACAACATCATCGTGGGAGTCTTCTTATGTAACGTATTACGTCTTGCGTATGAACATTATTTAACACTTTAAAAGAAAGACTCTATATCAAACATTACATTCTGTACATTTCAAATATACCATATAAACTATAACTTGTGTTTGTACAATAAATAATCTTAAACCCTCCAATATAGACTTGTAATTTGAATTACACATACTATCATATCCTATGCGCCAATAGTTTAGTAATTTGTGTTGTCGCAATATATATATATATATATATACACAGATTATTTTTACATTAAATTGTCTAGGATTTGTAAACATAAGCAGAAATTTGTAAACGTAAACAAAAACTATACTTGTATTGTATAAACCTTTAAAATAATAGCAATTTCATTATACACATATAAAAAATACAAGTAAATAGAATAATACAAAATACAGTATAATACAAAATTATTGGAAAGTTATAGTAAAGTCTTCTAGTATTTCTAGTCTTCTAGTATTTATTATTTCTTTCCATACAACATTTCGTATATGGTGAGGATTTTCTGGTGGCAAAAGAACTTTTAAACTGCTTCGTCTTTTTACTCTAGAAAATGCTACATACAACATTACATGCATAAAACTGATATGAGTAAGTAGATACCAACGAATTCAAATGTGTGTCCTTGAGCTTTGTGGATGGTCATCCAAAAGCAGGTCTTATGGGGAACTGATGCCGTTGCATAGTACATCCAAGTTGATTTTTGCTAGAATCTAATGTGATTCTTGTGATATGGACTTCTCGGCCTGCATTCTCTCCAGTGATAATCTTTGATTTAATAATATTGTTACACAACTCAGTAACTATTAACCTTGTTCCATTGCATAGTCCTTCGGAGACATCCAAGTTTCGCAAGAGCATTATTATTGTAATATTTTTTACAAGTTTCAGTTCATGTGGTGGTAGATCACCCATTTCAACGGAATTCAGGAATCCAGAAGTAAATTCGAGACCTCCTTCTGGTTGATCTTCGACAGAATCATAACTGTTGTAAACTTTGCACTCTCCAGGAAGCTTTTCAATAATTTCTGCATTAATTTTATTAACATCTTTATTATTGGTTCTAGTATAGCCCTGTCCTTCGTATCTTCATATCTGTTTTTAGCCAGACAGTCTCCGAATACTTCTTCAGTAAGATTCCCGTTG
The DNA here is from genome assembly GCA_034769895.1 of Magicicada septendecula. Taxonomy (NCBI): domain Eukaryota; kingdom Metazoa; phylum Arthropoda; class Insecta; order Hemiptera; family Cicadidae; genus Magicicada; species Magicicada septendecula. Next base: position 344,075,492 of record CM068374.1, on the reverse strand, counting down.
GAATGAATATCCTCTGGTAGTTAAATCTCATGCACAGCATTTACTGGCAGGTCTCCATTGCCAACTTTTAATAAATATTCAGCAAAGTCTCTTTGCTCTGGATTCACACGCATATTTTCTGTCAGTGAAAAGAAGTTAAAATGACGCCAAAGACTGATTTTCTTAATCGAAAGGTCTACCAACTCACTGCGGTTAGCACGAGGTTGAACGTTCAAACATTGCCGGAAATCTCCTCCAAAGACAACAATCTTTCCACCAAAGGCTATATTAGGATTTCCTATAGAACGAAATAGTTGAGCCATATTGTGTAATCCATATTTAGGTAACATACCCCACGCACCAACCCGAGCGTTTTACTCTATAATAAAACGTGCCTTTCTGTTGTAAGTCACAAAGAAGCAAAAGCAACAGTTTCAAAAAACTCATAAATTATTATTAACTTTAGCTTACTAACAACCTTTTTCGAACCTTTCAATACAATCCTTGAATTTTTTTGTTCATGACGTGTCCGTGTATTAATGCTTACCTCAGAGAACACAGAAAACACAACAGCGTACTGGGAACACGTTATAAATTAAATACGTTATTGCTCGCTTAATATTATTAGATAGGGTATACAATTATTGTTCGTCTCAACTGTTATTTTGTTTATTTACATTGATTGCAACCGCTATTTATTCGTCTTCATAAATAAACATATCGATACTGCGCCATTTGCATTTATCGACGGCTGGTTAGAAATTGCAGTTGCCTAGCAATAATTAATTGTCATGCGGTATCGGTCCCGCGATATTTTAAAATAAAAGCCCTCAGATGTGGCCCTTAGACGAATTTTGCGGAAAATGAGACCGAGTCCAATCGATTCCTGGTGTCAAAATACCCTTAAGTACCAACTTCCGAGAAAATCGTTAGAACCGTTTTCGAGAAAAAAAAAATAGCTACATACAATTATTGCTCTCTTAATAGTATAGGATATTGTGAATAATTTTATCTAGCCAGCATAACATCAAGCAGCAATAAAGGCAGCGAAACACAGAATCGCCCTAGCAAACAAAGCTCAAGTTTTGGCCGCTGTGTACAATTTCCGGGCCAAACAGCCGTGGTCTATGACTGAACTTATTCCTTGCTAAAGTTTCGGCAGTAGCACGGGAAATGGGAAAATTCAGAGCGGCGGACTAGATGGGAAAAATTATCCACTGGTAAGACGAATTTTTTACCTAGTTCCCCGCTCTGAAGATAGCTCACGCACTGCTTAAACGTCAGCAAGAAATCATTTTAATCGTAGACCACGGCTATTTAGCCCGGATATTTTACACACTGACCAGAATGACTCGGTCCGTAAGAGTCTATTTACTTTAAGGCTTACGTTTCATAATTCCCAATTTTTAGGACTAATATGATCTACAGAAACTAAATTAAAATCTCTCTCTCTCTCTCTCTCTCTCTCTCTCTCTCTCTCTCTCTCTCTCTCTCCTCTGGCACTTCGGTTCCTGTAGAACCTGCTCAATTATTCTCTTCCACTCTTCCATTCTTCTCTACCCAGAGCCTTACTCCTCCAAATCAAAAGTTAAAATCTACAAGACCACAATTAGTCCTTTGTTGTGCTATGAGAGCAAAGCCTGAATCCTCACACGAACAACAGCAGATTTGAAAGTCAGCACAGGTGTCCTGAACCAAGTTTAAATCGAAGGTCAAAGCACCTCGGATTTTTTTCTTTTGTTTGATTTCTGGGTGTATTTAATGTAACTTAAGATATTTTTAAAAAAATCCCCCGAGCCGTTTTTTCAAAATGTTAATTTTAACAGTTAAAAATAAGTTTTTCACATATATTTGAAGAAACGATATTTTTGCCTGTCTTAGCCTGCACCATTGTGCCTTTGTTATTAGAAACAAATATAAAACAATCCTACGGACACAATACATGTCAGCAACTACACTATGTTTGTCAATCTAACCATGGAAACACAAAAACAATGCCACCATGGAAAAGAAAGACAAAGCTTATTTTTCTCATAACAATAATGATTAGTTTTATTTAGCTCATTGACCTAAAAGAGTGGTTGTGTACACAGTTCAAATCTCAATCATTATTTATTTTATAATAATCCTGAGCGTTCGTGATTGCTGCGGATTTTTTTTTTTTCAAAACGTTAAATAAATCTAAAGATCATGCTCGAAGTCATTCTGAAAATCGCATGAGGATTTGTTTATTCTGTCTCAAGAAAAAAGGAAAAATGATAAAGATAGATGGCGCTCTTAGAAAAAAATTGAAAATGCTATAGAATACGATCATGAAAATAATAGTCTTCCATCAGTTTATGTAGTGCCTGTAAAATAAATGTTTATAGATGTGTTAATAATATTAACAATAAAACAAGTATAATAGTAGGGGGAAAATGGGGATCCTGACCCAAGTACCGTTATTCCCCCACCACCACCGCTGGACCTGCAGCATCCGCGAATTTCCACCAATAAAATTTCATGCCGCCTTTCGCGCGCCAAGTTCAAATATATGCAGCCTTTCGCGAGCCTAGATCAAAGAGATGCCGCCGTTCCCAATTTTTTTATTTTTTTTTATTTGATATTTTTATTTTTTTAATTAAATTGATTTGCATATCCGTGAATATATGCAGCCTTTCGCGAGCCTAGATCACTTTCACTTTCTACTGGACCACAGCATCCGCGACTTTTTCGCTGATCTGTGTCAAGATCCGCGACTTTTTCGCGTATCTGGACCACAGCATCCGCAATGTATATTAAATCTATATGATCAGGTTTACCAACCTATGTATGGGTTCAAACTTGATATGTGTGTGTATTATAGTGTATATTAAAATATATGATCAGGGTTACCAATCCTGCATTATTGTGTGTGTGTCTATAGAACAGATCTGCCAAAATTTTTCTTCGGTGGGAAATTCAAACTATATTATAGTAAATTGTTGACGACGACTTCGATATCAACTCTCTCTCCCCTCCTCTCTCTTTGTCTCTAGACACAGTTGTCATCAGTTTTACATAAGCGTCATGCTACTTATGGATTATTGTAATTAGCGATACTAAAATGTAATCACCAGGAAATATATATTTATCACCTATCTCGTGGCGTCCTTTTTTGACACATGACAGTCATTGACTACGATTTAGAAATTAATATACTGTCAAGTCTGTGTGTGTGTGTGTGTGTGTGGTAAAGTGTTACGCATAAAAAAATCTCCTTGAAATAAGGTATTTTCAAAAGTTTTGTGTACACACACATTGTATAATAATTTTCGTAATTGTAAGATACAACCTACAAATTATTAAAATGTCTCTCTCACACATTTCTGATTACTATACAAATAATTGGATGCATATTCGAAGATTTCCCTTATTCAAACGATTTGTATGTGTGTACACGAACTTAAATACAGACGATTGTAATTTTAAAAATTCATTTTTTTGCATTAAATATATATCGTAAACAATGAAATAATAATATTTCGTCATTGTAAGATGTTAATAAAACAATTATCAGTTTAAATAATAATTTTCATGATTGTAAGATACAACCTACAAATTATTAAAATGTCTCTCTCACACACATTTCTGATTACTATACAAATAATTGCATGCATATTCGGAGTACGTTGACAGCGAAACAAGTCTATGCACACACACACACACACACACACACACACACAACGATACTGAATTAGATATAGTTATTATTCGCTAAATTAAACCAGAGGTCATTAACCTTGTGTGCGACGTCCCACATTCTAATTTCACACCTGCTAGTCATTAGCAGTGATTAGGATTATAAAGTATTTACTCTAAAAACGGACAACTCTACTTTCTAATTTGACACCTGTCAAGCATTAACACCGCTTACAGTAATTACTCTAAAAACGGACACACACACACACACACACACACGTGCTTTCCCCACTACAGAGTACACTATATATACGCTAAGTAAGTTAGCGGCAATTTCTTATTTGTCGACTTGTACATCCTGATACTGCACGTATTACGTGTCTTTCAGTATACACATCTTCTTTTGAAAGACTGTTTGTACGTCTTCAGTGTAGACAACGCACATACTAGTTTGGCTGATACTGTACGTGTCTTCCAGTATACACATCTTCTTTGGTAAGTGTATAGATTTTATTTAAACGTAAAAATTATCAAGTGCATTATTTATTGAATTTAATACATGTGTGTGTGTACGCGTGTGTGTATGATCAAATTACAATTTCTGAAAATATATTCTTACTGTATTTTTATAGTGGCAATTTCTCACCAACGTGTGCTGATACATCGTGAAATCTCTACATCTGTTTTTTAATAGTTGAAAGACTGTTTGCACGCCTGTAGACAACTAGACTCTAGACTGTAGACAACGCACATACTAGTTTTTTGGTAAGTTGTACAGATTTTATTAATTTTAATTGTATGTGCAGATTTTTATTTAAACGTAAAAATTATTTGCATTATCAAGCGTGTTATTGAATTTAATACATGTGTGTGTGTGTGTGTGTGTGTGTGTGTGTGTGTGTGTGTGTGTGTGTGTGTGTATGATCAAATTATTATGTCTGTTACAAATTTTCCTGAAAATTGCTTTAAACAAACGTTTTTAATGTAAAAATTTAGAAAGTAGGTCACAGCGTATGATGACATTTATATCTCTCTCTAATTCTGTTGTGGACATACATAGCTGTAAGCAGTGACTATCTCCTTATGAATGCGGAATGTAGACTTTCCTAAATTATTTGCATTAAAACATTATCAAACGCATTATTGAATTTAATACATGTGTGTGTGCGCGTGTATGTGTATGATCAAATTATTATGGAGTGGGTTATACAAATAATAATAAAGTGTGTGTATATATACTATACATTTATTAAAATACATACACACACAGCTCCAAGATTATATTAAACAGTTTTACAATTAAAAATACATACACAGCTCCAAGATTATATTGTTACAAGTATGAAAATATATCTAAACTAATATTTACAATTTAAAAAAGAAAAACATACACAGTTCCAAGATTATAGTGTTACAAGTATTAAAATATATCTAAACTAGTTTTACAATAAAAATACATACACACACGTAGCTCCAATATTATAATGTTACAAATATGATGAAAATATATATATATTTAAAACTAGTATTTACAAAATATGTATAAAATAAGACTTAACACGTCTATGTACTGTGTTGGACAATTGGTGTATATTCTACAAGCGAATCATGTAGTATCATACAGTAGGCGGTTGTCTGTCTAGGAAAATTCATTGACGATTCAAATTCTAAACGTACATCAACTACTGAAGACTTAAGTGTATCGTCTTGCTTGCTACAATCGAAAACAACCAGCGGGGCTTTTGATTTGAATAATTCCGGTGTCAGTACTGGGCTACCGTCTAAACGTTGGTAATACGAACTTTGAAAACTGCTGTACATATTGTACAATAATGCAAACACCGGTCTTTCCCAATATCCAAGTTTAAATTATCGTAAGGATAATACTTGTCGTTTAGAAACAGTCTCGCATTGATCACGTTACAGTGATCAAATTCATCAGCGTGTGCTGTCAGTACATTTTTTCTTGCTGTCTGAAACGCTAACACAACAAAGCGTGGTTTTTCCAGCTGACTCGAGGTCTTGACAATCCAATTCTGCCTTTTAGTCTGTGGTAAGGCAGGATACTCGTGCAACTCCCAGGTCCTAAAAGGCATAGTTATCGGGTGGTCTTTCTCTATGAGTCGTAACAGTGGTAATCTGTACACATTAGCTACATGTACATAAGGCATTTTCCAGTAAACTTTATCTAGTTCAAGAACACAATTAGCAGTCGTTTGTCCGCTTACTAAAACCATAGCATTTATGTCGGTAGAAGCGCGTAGGAGTATAAGTTCTTGTTTCACGTTCAGCACGATGCGTGTATAGTCTTCTGCGAATCCATTAGCATTTTCAGTGGTATACAAAATTGAATTCGCCGTCATCATTCACTTTTAATATGTTCGTGGTCGGTGCCACCCAACCTGCGTTTTCCATTGCGTTACGTGCGTTGTTGTTGAGTGATAGAAAAGTTTTAATAGTTGACGTAACACCGACGTTTCTGGTATGATCCACTACCACGCCGGCCAACTCGTAACGAATCTCTTCAAGAGAAATGCTATAGCATTGTTCACCAGTTCCACATTCAGTGCAGTATCTGCAGCCTCACTAGGGTTTTTTTTAACCAACTTGCCTTCGATGTAGAGGAAACTTTCTGACGGCAGTGTAAAGACGTCCTGTTGTTGTATTGGCACACGTATTTCATCATTGTTTCCATATCTTGTTGTTGCGTACGGTGCGTGTGAGTGAAATGAAAAGTGTGTGATACTGTCTTCAAAGAACGGTTTGCTGCTCCACTGATAATATTCCACTCGCCATGTTTACTTGTTTACAACAACAAAACCCAGTGAAATCAGGAAACGGCGGTCAACTGATGTTAATCGTTTCAGTTTCGAACGAGTACTGATGCGTTTCCTAACTGATCTTTCTTCTTCTTTTATTACTGACGACGACTGTGGTAGCAGCGGTGGCGAAGAAACAAAGTACAAGCCATGTCTATAGTCGTTTTAGATGTAAACGCACAGTGATGACTTCTCCGCGAAAATCTATTACGTCACCGTCCTGATCGTGTAAAGATAATGTTATGTTGTCCAAACGACTCACATTCACAGGTAGGTATATGACGTTTGTAGGCGATTCAATTATTTTGATCCTGGTTCGACTGACGGATAGAACGAGTGCAAGTGTGTGCTCGGTTTTACCGTTCTTGTATGATCCTTGCGCTATATTACACCTTATCAGTATACTGTTCACTTTTATAATGTTAACTGTGGCGTCAGACGTGTGAGTTTTATCGCTTCAAGCAGACGCTTTCCCTTGAAACCCAACATATCACCGATACCGTACACTGTTTGTTGAAAGTCAATATCCAGTGCACAAGTCAGCTCACATTTCAGTGTATTGTTGTTAGGACGTAGACTAATCTTTGAGTCTCCTAACCGCTTTTTGAGGAAGGCTTCTATGTCACCGATTTCATAAGCACCTGTAGGTAAAGTTATCAAGTCCCACGTTGTTCCGTCTCGTAGTACTGGAAACACGTTGTTTTTTCCTTCAATCACGTTCGGTATACTGTTGTATGTAGTGAAGTCCAATAGACCTACATACCATTCGCCGTTTGTTAGTTCGAGAGGCGGGAAAAAGTCACATTACAAGAGCAGCAGCATTCGTACCTGTTAAGGTGACCGACAGCGAAGACATCTTGTCGCTTACTGATCACTCGCGCGTTAAGAAGTCCAAACATAAATGCCCGCAGATGGACTGTGTGTGGTGGCTGTTCACGTTCGTAATTGTAGTAAATGTCAGTGTCGGTTCCAAAATACTGTGTCAGCTCAAGAGGTGGCTGCATATTACCATACGCATCATAGTAGTAAATTTGTTTGTTTCGCTTCTTGTAGCAAACCCAGTGCGTACCAGGTCCTTCTGCACTGTCTAGATTAACAACTGCACTCTCATTCTTCCATGGTCGTGTGTGTGGTAAAGTGTTACGCATAAAAACTCCTCTGAAATAAGGTATTTTCAAAAGTTTTGCGTACACATACAAATCACTGTCAGACAATGCACGCACTGGTATGCAAATTAGTTTTGTTGTCTGTAAGGACGTAGGTATAGACCTGACGCTATTTTTTTATTGTTACGTTTATGTCTTGGGACTGTTTTGCGTTTGCAGGTCGTTTTGCGTTTGTTCACTGATTGACGTTTAATTCCTGAACCCTTCTTCCTTCTTGTTTTTCTGCAACCACTACGCGAGCTCCCTCCACCCACTGCCGATTTCGCCTTCATCGCTGCCGCTACGGCGCCGCGTACGCTCTTTCGCTGATGCCTGAATTCAAAGCTTTCACTCGATCCACGCCTTGCCGGCTAGCACACGATCCGCTACGCGTCTTCGTTCGTTGTCCTTGTACTTAGCGTAAGCGATATCGTGTTCGCGACAGGCTTCGTCCAACTCGTTGATTCCGCGCTCGCCACGCGCCAATCTCTCTTTGAGTTTTGTTCCAGGTCCACAGAATCGGTAGCCCGGTAGTGTAATTCTACTGGTAATGCGTCCACCGCTCGATTAATCAAAGTAGGTACTGACGAAACGATAGCGGGCACAGTGTTTTTAGTATTTTTCCAATTACACCACGCCCCATTCTTCTTTTCTTACGAAGTACGTGCATTCTTGTAAACAGATCTCAATCCTTGATTTCCGTTTCCGTATCGAGAACGTCTATTAAACGCCCCACCCTCTTCAATATATTCAGACAGGACTGAACGCTGTGTCGTGCTGTCTTGATATTTATAGACAAACTTTATTAGATTGATTATATGAGCGTGAAATACCTGAGTGACCTTGTACAATTCGGTCTTTATATGTAATTTTAATATCGTGCATTTGTCGTACAGTGACTGCGTCTTTGTTGTCATTGATACCGTTCGCTATATTCGTAATTTTTCTTCCGGCAGCGTAGAAAGTATCGTTTTGCAAACTGATTGTGTGTGCATGTAAAAATTCCAAATTCACTGCGTCTTTGAAGTCAACAGGCGCTTGCACACGCGTTAGTCGACAGTCATTAACGATTACGTTACCTGCACGATCTTTTTTCAAACTCTTCTCGTCTACGTATCGTTTTGTGGCTGCATCTCTTGATTTAAGCGGATCGTTTAGCCTTATTATTCGATGATCTTTTGCGTCTACGGTAGCGTTATCGTCGTTCTTGTACTGTAAGCATGTGTCCTTTACGTACTGTAAAGAAACAACATCGTGCAACTCTTCAGGATCACCCAAGTTGCATATCTTTTTGTTTTTCACATCAAAGTGACCGTCGTTAGTCACTCCTAAACCGATATCCTCACGCAGACTTCGATGAGTTTCTTTTCGCACTCTTACAGCGCTGTCGTGTCTACCGAACTTGTCTACACTCATATTTATGAAGAAGAACTGATGGTTATAGAACGGTGCGTCTGCTTTTATATGATAATGCCAGTTTCACGTAATTCTTCCAATATCGAAACGATTTCATTCCTATGACCAGTATGGCCGCTATTTTGAGACGCCATTAACAGTCTCAATCTATTAACCAACTCGTTAGGATCATCCCAATGCACGTAATCGATTGCAGTGTTCGGTTTCATCTCCATATAGCCACTCCCTGTACGTTTTCGTGCAAACAATTTAGATATTACTAGTCGGTACTTGACGCCACTGTTACTGTTTATTCGCGTATTGTGTTTATATTTTTGTTTGTGTCCGTTGGTTGCTAGTAGTATAGACTTATATTTCCTCATATCATCCTTGTTGTATTTTTTCGGTAGTTTCATAAACAAAAGTTCATACAGACCAGGTGTACCCTCGTAAATTTTTCCTTTGACATGAAAGTTGTTGTTATCATCGATTTTTACATTTGAATCACCTATCATAAATTTACCACCTTCGTATCGAACACCATACATGCGATCTATAATCCGTTTACAGTCCGCCGATTCACACAAACGCATATATTTGTTTGCTAATGAATCCTCGCTGAAATGTGAAGCGTTAGGGTTCCAGGCGTCCTCTTCACCGAAATGAGAAGCGTTATGACTCTGCATACCACTTTCGTTTTCTGTTATTACGTGTTGTGTAGGCTCTTCTTGTTTTATCTGCTCCTCCTCCTCCTCCTCCTCCTCCTCCTCCTCCATCATGTCACCACTTAACTTTCGTGAAATAGCTTCTAACGGTTCCAGAATCGGTCTGTAATTTTTTCTAAAAGCCTCGTCGCTTTCTCTGATACCGTGTTGTAATGCATGATATTTTTTCCTTATGTTGTCGCTTATCGTGTCTATATCATACGCGAGTCGTTCCTCCTTATTCATTGCCATCGTGTGTTAGCAAGAGGACTGATTACATTACTACAGTGCAACCACTTTTATACTTCGTCGGAAACAATTATGAATCGATCAAAGCCGATTCTATATCTACCTTCATTTATTGACGAGTCTTTGTCTATGACTAGAAATCCATAACGATCCTTCCACGCTTCCATGCAGACGTCTTTGAAAGCATCATATTTCATATCTATGTTAACGTGATCATTGTATGCATGTCGTAAATTTAGATCGTCTTGTTTGAACAATATCAACAAGTTAGCGTTGTCACGTACCAATTGTTTCGGTATCTGGCTATATGTCTGGCATAGATAGAATGTGTCCACACCGCTATGTCTCCCCATAGCAAAATACTTTCGAATATTGTTTTGTCTTTCACACGATACGTCATCGAATACGATAACAGAGTCAAGACCAGTGATTTCACTCGGTAGCGGGACTTCTTCGTTCTCGCTGTATGCATGATAACCTAAACCTTCATCAGCGAGTGATTTCATCACTGTTTCTAGCATTCTGTATTTTGGTTGAAATAATGATTTTGAAAACACGTATACGTTGCGGAAACGTAGTCCGTTGGCATCAAACAGTAGGTTGAATAGCACATTTGATTTCCCACAGGAACTTGGGCCTGTAACGATACAGCGAATACTGTTCGGTAATAGCGGGCCATGTTTACGCTTAGCACTACCTTCGTCACCAGCCAAAAAGTCCATATCCTTTATTGGTAATTTGTTTGCTTGCTGTACAATCTTCATCTTTGTGAATACCGAAAGCATACTGTTTTCAGCACGTGCTGTCACCTTTTTTATATTAGATCTTTCTTATGTATCCATGCATCGTGTTTACCATCGAAACCAAGCCAACGAACACGCACTCTGTCACCTTTGCGTTGTAACACCTTTTCCACTAGGTATACGTCACCGACTTTGGACTTACTAATCTCGTGCTCGTAAAAACCACCTTTCAACACTTTGTTTAGATGATCTTTTAGCAGATAAGTGACGGGGATAGTAGTGGATTGTACTTTATCCACAGTGAATATTTCGTTAGTCCAATTTGGCGTATAACCTTTGGCGAACGTCATTTTGTGCTTACTTATACGAACACGGTCACCGACTTTAAATTTGGGTGGTTTCGTTGGACTGATTTTAGGCGCTGTGTTCTTCCTTATTCGTTCCAACACTATATGTTCGTTGGCGTCATTCACTTCACTCGGTTTCATACCAATGGTTCTGTGTGTTGTATTGTTGTACGATTTCAGTAATGTAGGTAGTAGATCCAACCAGCGGTAGTGTCCTTGTTCACTGAAAGCTCGATACATGTGTGTCTTCAGTGTGCGATTAAAACGTTCCACTATGGAAGCTTTTTTCTCACTGTAGGTTGAGTAATGTTTCACATTATACTTTTTTAGTAACGCTTGTACTGTGCTGTTGTAATACTCCTTCCCGTTGTCTGTCTGTAAATATTTCATTCGATTAGCAGTTAGTATAGGCTCTAGTGCATGCTTTACTTCTTTTCCTGTCTTTGTTTTCAATGGTACAGCGTACGCGTACTTGCTAAACGCATTGATCACTGTCATCATGTATTTGTACCCTTTGTTCACTCGAGCGTATGGTATCATCTCCACAAGATCCGCCTGGTACAAGTCGTGTAGACCCTTCAATTCAACCGCGCGCCTAACGAAATTCCTTCTCGCTGCTCTGTGTAGCTCTAGAGCTATAGTCTTGCGTGCGTTGTTCATGGTTTAAGATACACTAACATAATACCGGCGTTAAAAATACTATATATATCTATAACAGTTTCTTTGTTTTTCAGTATTCATTCACACATCTGAATATCACCATGGCTGACCTTCAACAGAATCCAGAACAACATCAGCAGGAACAGGGACATCCTCAACAAGGTAAAAATTTTTTTTTAAAATACCAATTGTCTCTCTCTATAATTATGTAGCAAACCAAATTTGTTTGATATGAATTAACTCTGTCTAACCTGTACAAGATAGTCTCTTGACGTTGTTTAGAAATTGATATGACGGAGAAAATTTTTTATGTTCTGACATAGGTTTGTCACCTTCTCCCCAATGTATTGTCTCTTGACATCGTTTAGAAATTGACATGACGAAGAAAATTTTTCATGTTCCACCATAGGTATGTCACCTTCTCTCCAATGAACTAATTCAATTCCGCAACAAAAGCATTTAACTCTATCGTCTATGAATGACATACTATGTCCACAAACATCATAATTTAGCGGATAGTAGTAAAACCCAGCAAACGCTAACTCGTCGGGACTGACAAACGTCACTTCCCAATACTTGAACGATTTTCTTCTTTCACTTTCAATGCTAAAATCATGAGTAGCTGCCATCTTCACAGTTTGCAATAAACTAACGTATTACTAACGTGTACTATCTATTTATTTACCACAAACATGAATTTGTGTGTGTTATTCATCATTCCTATTAGCTAATACATGTGTTTCTATTGTTTCAGATATGACACGATTTTATATTGTGCGAAACAGTAGTATTAGAGGATGTCTTACAACTTTTAATTACCTGCCTGTGTACACAGAAGAAGAAGATCAAGATATAGTACCGATAACGACCGAGGTGCGACCTTTATTGTGCAAGGATATTCTGGCAGAACAAGCACGTTTACGCAGTATCAAATGGCATATTGCGTGCAGGATACGTTTCACTAAAACTGCGTTAGATGGTGACAGCGGCGAAGAAAAAGAGGTAACCAAAGACGCCGTCTTCCACGGACGTTGTCGTACGTTGCTCACGGACGACAACGACGAGTTGAACTGTCTACTCGATGAATCCTACGATAAAATCATGAATAGCATATCCAATTTTACCCGTGACGGGAGCGGATGGTCGGTGGATGCTGTACTGAAGCTGGAACTAGTTGTTGGACGGTACCGACCTCTAGCAGCATCCTCCTACCTTCCAACCCCGCGAAAACTTGCACTCACCAAGGCAGTAGTCAACATCAAGAACCCTCAAGATGAAATGTGTTTTCTATGGTCCGTACTAGCTCACATACACCCTCAACAAAAGCATAAAGAACGTGTTTCAAAATACACCTCATTCATAAACACAATAAATATGTTCGGTATCGAGTACCCTGTTTCTATAAACTCACTTTCTAAATTTGAAACACAGAATCCCAACATTTCTATAAACGTTTTCGGCTATGATATAGAAGACAATATCAGAAACGAATCAAAAAATGAGGTTTATCCGTTAAGAATTACCCCCAATAAGGACAGATTACATCACGTTAATCTTTTACTTCTGTCCGATACAAATAGCCGAAAACATTACTGTCTTATCAGTAGCATTAATAAATTGTTATCATCCCTAACAAAACACAAAGAAAAATCATTTTACTGCGACTACTGCCTGCATCGTTTCACCACAGAACATGGTCTGTCCGATCATCTCCCCTACTGCACACCTCACGGCGAGCAGAAAACCAAAATGCCTACAGAGGAGGAGAAGTTTATGTCATTTAAAAATTACGCGCACTGTCTTAAAGTACCCTTTACCGTCTACGCCGACTTCGAGTCCCTCATCACTCCGCTTCAATCGTGTTCACCTGGTAACAACGTCCCGACGACAGTGCACGAGTTAGGCGAATTCTACTCAGTTGATAGCAACGGTGCCCGTCAGAAAATAACTTCTCCTCCTGTATCGTCCACATCATACGAAGCGATGCATATTCCGTCAGGTTTCTCCTATGCTATCGTGGATCATACACACAGACTCTGGAGAGAGGCTAAAGTTTATCGAGGTGAAAACGTTGTAGACACTTTCTTCTCGTGGTTGATGAAAGACGCCGAGGATATGATGAAGGTAGTACGACATAACGTACAAATAATTATGTCCGATGATGACAATGTTGCGTTCACTAACGCCACCGTTTGTCATTTGTGTGAGCGCCCTTTGACAGACGATGACAAGGTACGCAATCATTGTCATCTTACGGGGAAATTCTTGGGAGCAGCCCACAATAGCTGTAATCTAAGCTACAAGATGCCTCGTCATATCCCCGTCTTCTTTCACAACCTTCGTGGCTACGACTGCCACCATTTAATGCTGGGTTTAGGAAAATATAAGGACCAACACGTATCCTGCATTGCAACATCCAGTGAGCGTTACGTGTCGTTCTCCCTGGGTCCCTTGCGTTTCGTAGACTCTTTTCAATTTCTTAATCGCTCTCTGGACACACTCGTTACCAATCTGTCCACGTCCGGGAGCCAATTTCCTTTGCTCAGAGAGGAAATGCTTAGACGGGGTTTCGACGAACAGACCAATCTGCTCGTACGCAAGGGAGTATACCCTTACGAGTACGTTGACAGCATTGATCGGTTCAACGAAACAAGTCTACCCGCTCGTGAACACTTTGATAACCGGTTGTTGGAATCGGCTATTTCGGACGCAGATTACGAGCACGCACAAAACGTGTGGAGTGCATTCAATCTGCGTACGTTTGGAGATTACCACGATTTGTATTTGTTGACAGACGTAATGCTGCTGGCCGATGTCTTTGAAAGTTTCCGAGACATGGCCTTACGCGATTACTGTTTGGACCCGTGTCATTTTTACTCGCTTCCCGGACTCGCTTGGAACGCGATGCTAAAAATGACAGGGGTCGAATTAGAGCTGTTAACAGAGATAAATCTGCATCTGTTCCTTGAGTCTGGGGTCCGCGGAGGCTGCGCGATGATATCCAACCGTCACGCAGTCGCTAACAATCCTCTGATTCCAGATCAGTACGATGTATCGAAACCGACCTCCTTCATTCTGTATACAGACTGTAATAATTTATACGGTGCAGCCATGTCGCAACCGCTCCCTTACGCAGACTTCCGATGGCTCGATCGTAACGAAATCGAGTCCTTGGACGTACGTAATGTGAGTGATGATTCCGACATCGGGTACATCCTCGAAGTCGACCTACACTATCCCGATACCTTACACGACCTGCATTCCGACTACCCACTTGCACCTGTGCGCCAGCGCGTAACACCCGACATCCTTTCTCCCTTTTCCAAACGTTTACACGAGAGTATATACAGATCATCGTATAACGAACCAGGGTCATCCGTAGAGAAGTTGTTAACAACTTTGGAGGACAAACAAAATTACGTTCTCCATTATCGAAATTTGAAATTGTATTTAAGTCTTGGCTTAGAGCTGAAAGCGACTCATAGGGTGTTGTGTTTTAAGCAAAGCGCTTGGTTGAAACCGTTTATCGATTTCAACACCCGCAAGAGGCAAGCAGCCGTCAACAGCTTTGAAAAAGACCTTTTCAAACTGATGAACAACGCCGTATACGGTAAGTCGCTGGAGAACGTACGGAAACATATAGACTTTGAACTAGTCTCGAATGAACGACGGCTTCAAAAACTAGTTTCCACACCTAGGCTAAAACGTATGATTCGTTATACGAACGATCTGGTGGGGCTCTCACTCCGTAAAAAATCCCTTGTTCTTTCCCGTCCCGTGTATGTCGGCTTCACGGTGCTTGACGTTAGCAAAACGATAATGTACGACTTTCATTATCGTTATGCTGTCGCCAAGTACGTCCGCAACGTTAAATTATTAATGACAGATACAGACAGTCTGATGTATAGCATTCAAACATCAGACTTGTATGCAGACATGAAGAAGGACCTACACGTTTTTGACACATCGGATTACCCTACGTCTCATCCTTGTTATAGCCTTAAGAACAAAAAGGTTGTCGGTCTGTTCAAGGATGAAACGTGTGGTCGTCCTATTAGAGAATTCGTGGGTCTCCGTGCGAAATGTTATTCGTTCCTTGTGGCCCACGAAGATCCCACCCAAGAGTGTCAAAAACGTGTATGTAAAGGTGTGCCTCGAGTTGCAATTAAGAGGAGTCTGCGACACGATATGTATCGCAAGTGTCTCACTGATCATTGTCAGTTTTCTACCAGTGCGCTTTGTTTACGTAGCGATCATCATACGCTGTACACGATGCGTGTAAATAAGCAAGCGTTGTCACCGTATGATGATAAGCGTTATATATTAGACAATGGTCATGATACACTTGCATACGGTCATTATCGGATACGACAACGCATCAACATGGAGAACGACGACGACGACACCTCCCCACCTACTAAAAAAATTCGTCTCCATGTATAGTAACCCTCCTCAACACTTGTTTCTTTCGTCAGTTGATGTCTCTCGGTGCTTCAGTCCAGACGTCTGTAAACGTAAGTTCACATATTAATATCGCAACGATATTTGTATGTTTAAACATAATATATATAGAGTTTGTAATGTGTGTGGTTTCTTTGTCTTACAGTATTATGGATAACACTGCGGTTATAATCGACTTCCAGTGCTTTTTCGACGACAACGGAAAATATATTGTGAAGGAACTGTCAATCATGGACGTTCTGCGATTTGCTGGTAGACATTGGATTTTGACACCGCCTGCTACATCCGTTACGAATCCCAAATACGTTAGGACAAACCACTGGTTAACGTCAAATTATCATAGACTTAGATGGAGCGAAGGAGAAACACCATACGACAATCTTGTTTCATTGTTAACATCACATACACGTATATATAAATATGTGTTTGTGAAGGGTTTTGAGAAAAAACGTTTTTTGCAATCAAAGATAATACACAATAATATCATCAATCTCGATGACTTTGGTTGTCCTAAAAACATACCGTATATAATTCATGGAACAGAATGTCTTAGACATTTCAATTCTTCTGACCGTTGTGCCAACTATAAGGTGCATGCTATTCGGGAATGGATGATTCATGATTTTTGCTTTAAACAAACATTTTTAATGTAACAAATTTAGAAAGTAGGTCACAGCGAATGATGACATTTATATCTCTCTCTCTCATTCTGTTGTGGACATGTACATACATGCATAGCTGTAAGCAGTGACTATTTTCTTATGAAAATGGACTTTCCTAATGACATTGTTATATTTTTGGTGTCTTTAATTTCGTCTGTGGGACATGTTCATACATGCAAAGTGGGACACCGACGTTACCACCACCACTATCACATTCTACTGTCCTTTTGTGACGAATATTCTGTCATTGTTTGGTTCTCTCTGGTTTGATACAGACGTGTTCACTAGTGTCTTCTAATAATGTCGTTTCTTGTAAAGTTTAATGCTGTAAGTGCTATCGAGTACAAACGATGTTCAGAATTGACAGTGAATAAAAAATATCCCATCATGGTCTTAACAAATGTGGACACAAAATATGGGAACTCTGTGCTTGCTACGTTGGAGGATGGCGACCGTCAGTATCGTGTCTATCTTCCCAAGAGGTATGCAGGTGTCTTCACGAATGAGGAGCTCAGACATATCAAACCTAAAGAACTACATTTAGTGTATCGAGGGACGAGAAATCAAACAACACAAGTAGAGATTGAGTCCTAACGTCGTAAGTAGCCACTTTAATAATTGAATTTGTATGTACATGATAAATGTATCATTGATTCTATTTAGTTTCGTTGAATAATAATTGGTTCGATTAGAAATTATTTGAAAGTACATTACCTTTATGCGATAAATGTATCATTGATTCTAAGTAGTATTTACAAATTTCCAGTGAATAATATTTGGTTTGGTTTGATTAGAAATTATTTGAAAGTACATTAACTTATGAAAAATGACATATACTTGAAAAAGTTTACTTACTTAACGCATTTGATTCTTTCCACTAACTGTGTGTGTGTGTGCATGTGATAATTGAATATTATCGTATCAGTGATTCTAATATCGACTGTATTGTTATGTTACAGATAAACTTCCTTGTGAACTGTATCTACAGCCGTGAAATTATTATTTAAAAATCTTACAATGTCAAAAAATTATTATTAATATTTATTTTATATAACAATGTTTGTTTGTGATATATGTATATTTAATCAATGTAAAATGTATTTTGAATAATTGTATTATAACGGTTTGTAAACTATATTTTAAGTTTGTGTACAGTGCTGTAAATATATATTTAATCATTTAAAACAATATATTATTAATATTATATATATATATAACAATGTTTGTGATATATATATATTTAATCAATGTAAAATGTATTTTTTGAATAATTGTATTATAGCGGTTTGTAAACTATATATTTTATGTTTGTGTACAGTGTTGTAAATATATATATTTAATTATTTAAAACAAATTATGGTTTATTTTAATTTATTTCGTTATAAACCTTCGAATATGCACGCAATTATTTGTATAGTAATCAGAAATGTGTGAGAGAGACATTTTAATAATTTGCAGGTTGTATCTTACAATTACGAAAATTATTATACAATGTGTGTGTACACAAAACTTTTGAAAATACCTTATTTCAAGGAGATTTTTTTATGCGTAACACTTTACCACACACACACAGACTTGGCAGTATATTAATTTCTAAATCGTAGTCAATGACTGTCATGTGTCAAAAAAGGACGCCACGAGATAGGTGATAAATATATATTTCCTGGTGATTACATTTTAGTATCGCTAATTACAATAATCCATAAGTAACACGACGCTTATGTAAAACTGATGACAACTGTGTCTAGAGACAAAGAGAGAGGAGGGGAGAGAGAGTTGATATCGAAGTCGTCGTCAACAATTTACTATAATATAGTTTGAATTTCCCACCGAAGAAAAATGTTGGCAGATCTGTTCTATACACACACACACACAATAATGCAGGATTGGTAACCCTGATCATATATTTTAATATACACTATAATACACACACATATCAAGTTTGAACCCATACATAGGTTGGTAAACCTGATCATATAGATTTAATATACATTGCGGATGCTGTGGTCCAGATACGCGAAAAAGTCGCGGATCTTGACACAGATCAGCGAAAAAGTCGCGGATGCTGTGGTCCAGTAGAAAGTGAAAGTGATCTAGGCTCGCGAAAGGCTGCATATATTCACGGATATGCAAATCAATTTAATTAAAAAAATAAAAATATCAAATAAAAAAAAATAAAAAAATTGGGAACGGCGGCATCTCTTTGATCTAGGCTCGCGAAAGGCTGCATATATTTGAACTTGGCGCGCGAAAGGCGGCATGAAATTTTATTGGTGGAAATTCGCGGATGCTGCAGGTCCAGCGGTGGTGGTGGGGGAATAACGGTACTTGGGTCAGGATCCCCATTTTCCCCCTACTTATAATGTTACCAGACTCTTCGCATTACCGATCTCTACACAAAAATACGAAATCGAAATTTGCCAAACTTTGCGAGTGTAGTTTGTGTGAGTTAGTGAGGAAACCAGGCATCCTAATTTTTTAAAAAACATTCAGATATCTGGTTAAAAAACCTAAAATATTGACAAAGAAAAAGTACACAAAGTGTCTTCTAGAACTTTTAAGAAGAAAACAACATATTTGTAATTCTTCAAATCACTATAACAACTTGAAAAAACACATCAAAAATTAATTACCACCTGAACATAAAAAATTCAGAACACTTAATATGTGAACTGATAAAAGATGTTTCTATAAAAAAAATTTTAATAATACACAGAGAGATGTTGGGAAAATAACTTTATCCCAAGTGCATGGTAAGCACCTGACGACTTCTGTTAATTCACAAAAACCAAGCAATTTAAGGTGACACCAAATTACTGCCAAAGATATGTCAAAATTAAAAACCAATTTTTCTCTTTCCTCCAAAATGATTCGTGGGATTTCTTCTGCCATTCGCGTTGCTACAAAGAATCGCAAAATGTTCGAACCAAATTTGACACAGAAACTGATTCCTTTAAATCACACGCTTGATTCATACTTTGACATCCAAAAGCGTGATTTTGTAAATGTCAAAGATAATATAAAAAATAATGTTATAGAAACTGTAGTGTTCTGTAATAATTTAAAGGGTTTAATTAAATATGTAAAAGGAAATAGGCAACTTGATCAAGTCCACTTGAGGTTTGGGATTGATGGTGGTGGAGGTTTCTTGAAAGTCTGTTTTTCGTTCAGTCAATTGACAAATCGAATTGTGAAAGTGACATCCCCCTTCGCCAGTCTTATAACCAAGGTGTTGCAGCTAAAAGGTTTAAACATTCTGGAGTCAAAAAGTTATTTTTACTGGGGTTGGCGCCATGTACGCAAGAAAATTATGATAATATTTAAATGCTATGGTCACTTTTAGGTATCAACGAATTTAAAGGAACTGTTGCCACAGACCTGAAACTTGCAAATATGCTAACAGGTATTATGTCACACGCAAGCAGATTTCCTTGCACGTGGTATACTGCATTAAAAGACAAATTAAATGTATGTGGTGCATATAGAACAGCTGGGGATTGTTTAGAAAATTATGATGCATGGGGAAAAGCAAGAAGTAATAAAGGAAACGCTAAACACTATAAGAACTGCATATATTCTCCGATTATTTCAGGTAATGAAAACATTGAAATAATTGATATAATACCGCCACCGGAACTATACTTAATGGCTAGTGTAGTTAATATTATATTTAAACACATGTTAATCGAATTCAAGGAAGATAGTTTGACTGGCACTAACCCATGCTGTGTTGCACAAGAGATAACTCACGGAACTCCTACTTTTGCAGGCAATTCTTGCAAACTCCTCTTGGATAAAGTGGACGTGCTCCGCGCAAACTGCAATATTGGTTGTTTGAAATATGTCAAGTGTGGAAAGGATTTTCAAGATGTTGTCAATTCTTGTTTTGCTACAGTTCTCAATCCAAAGTTTGAAGATTACGTAATTCGGTAAGAGTTACGTCGATTTGAAAATTAATATTACTCCGAAAGTTCATGCAGTGTTTTTCATGTCGCTTATTTCTGTTCAAAAATGCACAGAAGACTTGGTTTCTTTAGTGAACAGGCCATGGAATCTGTGCATTCTGATTTTCAAAAAACATGGGCTAAACACAAAGTTAGAAGTATCAACCCAGAGTATGCGGTGGTTAAATTGCTGAAAGCCGTGCGCGAGTACAATAGTTGTCATGTTTTCTACACATTAATATTTGTACAATTTAATTGATTATAACTAAAAACATGATTTACACTGTACTTGTAATATAAATTGATATGCCTATTTATTGTATATACTGTACTTTGTTCTGGAAATATTATTATTTATTTCAGTCAATTAAAATAATGAAACTCATACTATCCAAAAAAAAAATTTGTCATACATATACATCTTTTTGTTATTGACCATTACACACAATAACTTTTGATTGTGAGTGAAACTAGTTTCAAGATTTTTAATGCCTGTTGCGAGAAACAAATAATCAATTTTTTCAAAAATAAGTGAAAAACTTATTTTTAACTGTTAAAATTAACGTTTTGAAAAAACGGCTCGGGGGATTTTTTAAAAACTAGTCTTAAGTTACAATAAATACATTCAGAAATCAAACAAAAGAAAAAAAATCCGAGGTGCTTTGACCTTCGATTTAAACTTGGTTCAAGACCCCTGTGTCAGGTAATAAGATGCACATTGGACCAGTCAAAGAAAGGGAAGGTGAGGAGTAAGGTTCGACTAGAAGTTACTCAGCAATATAATGACCCATCAGGTTCAGGATATATATAAGATACAATGATTAAAATGGATTGGACGTTTATAGCATGATGCAGAATAATATGATTCCGACAAGCGTTTTGTGAGCGCAGTTGATAGGGGATGAAGATCTAGAGGAGATTCCGAAAAGATGGGATGGAAATAGAGAGTATATAAAAATGCAAGACGGTAGAATTGGAAAAGTGTTGAAGATCGAGAAAGATGTAGTTTCATTTTGGAGGAGGCCAGGGCCCGGTGTGGAATATAGAGTCGCAGAAAAAAAAAGATAGATACTCGTTTAATTCTAGGACAGTTATCTCACTCTTTCTGTTTTCTCTAACAGATTTCTTCCTTACGTTCCCTCATTTTAGATAGGTAGTTTCCTCTCATTCTCACTCACGCTTCTACACGTCATACTAAATATCGTGTTTCCTTCTAACGTCATTTGGATCCATACACATTCTTAGTAGTACGTATATCTTCTTTCGTGTTCTCTTCTTTAGAATTGTCTGAAAGACAACCAAGGGTAGCTACCGTATAGTATTTTCTCGATTAATTATTTTTTGAAGCAAACATTTCTGCTTGACTCGTAAATTTAAGCGTTTCATGATTCGATTTCAGTTTTCGGCAAATTGTCTTTCAGATCATATATGTACCGTGTATATACTTATTTTTTGAGAAGCTTACTACTTGTATCATTTTCATCAATTTCTACGTATTCTGGAACCAAAAAATCGCATTAACTACAAAAGCTCAAGAGTATATACAGTTCCTTATCCTGTCTTTCAGCAGTTTCATTTATATTGAAAACTAGACCATAATAAAAAAAAAACTTGTAGGAAAAAATATATTTTTATGATTTTAAATCAGCTATTATGATTGCCATTATTGAGAAAACTCTAACTTCATTTAATTTACAAATATTGTATTTAACTTTATGTTTACAGATATTTTAACACAAGCAACTGGCTTAAAAATAGATCTAGGTTAAGTGATTATGGAATTTTATGTCCTTTGATCACCCCCCCCCCCCCATTGTTACATAACTGGTAGTACATATAGAATCATTTTCACCTATTGTAATTTTTATTGTAATCTACGCTCAGTTTTTCATGTTATTTTCTCTTATTGACGTTTCTCAACTATATAACATAGGAACATTTTACTATAAAATAGATGCGTTACATTAAACAATACTGCCATTTCCATGGAAATTTTGGTATTCGCAAAGTAAAATTATTTATATTAAAACAACTTTTTTTATGTATTACAGATTTACCTGTGGTTCCAGTAGCAGTGAGTGACCAACATATTCATTTCATAATAACGAAAATCCAACACGGATAGCAAACAGCATAAACGTACTGAAGTAAGTATATTGATTTAAATTGTTGTGTTTACGAAAACAAATTAATAAAATACGGAAGCTACAAGGTCACGCTTAAATCACAGTTATGACCGCTAGATACTACTGAATCTCTCATAAATCGGTAGAGGGTCTACTATATTTTCCGATAAAAGGGCCTGCTAGAGGTTTTCCGAACGGCATTCTCAGTTATCCGAAAGGCAAGCCAAATCAGAAAGGATAATGTCACTTAAGAAAATAGTCTACAAGAAGTGACGGTAAACACATAAATTTAATTATATTTACTATCTTTATTGTCTTTATTACTTGAAAATGTGCTTTGTAACCGATTGTGAATACGTTAATGAGAAAAGGTCCTTAAACAAGCAAACAATAGAACTAAACGTATGACCTGAATGCATGAACAAAAGTAGATAAAACGTAAATTAACAATGGGTAGACAGATACATGCCCTACCGCTCTCATCAGTGAAGAACAAGTACAATGGTTTTTACAGAGGTTTTTACAGGTTCCCAAAGAGTGTGATCCTGAAAGGTTAAGTTGCCAATCTACGAGACCAGCAGGAAGGAATCTACTTGGAAATATTAGGAAGTCTCTGGCGAATAGTATAGAGGTTCTGGAGTCACATTCTATTAGGGTCCAAAGTGACCTCAACTCTCTTTATAAAAGCAAGTGAAACAAAGAAGGCCATCGATGTAAACAATTACGAGCTGCTTAGAGACTACATAAAATATTCTTTTCGATATAAAATTTAAAAAAATATAATATAAAATAAAAAATATAAAATTCTTTTCGATATACATTTTTGATATGTATTTATACCTTTATGTAATATAAAGTATATATTCAATATATAACCTATTCAAGGAGGTATTACCCTACAGCTTCTGGCATATGCCGATGACATTGACGTCATAAGTAGTTCTGAATCTGGCTTAAAGGAAGCCTTTCAAGAACTGGAGTTGTCCGCTAAGGCTATGGGCTTGGTTATAAACCAAAGCAAAACTAAATATATGGTTGTAGGTGCCAACACTCGCGCCCTGTCCCTGCGCATTAATGATTACGAATTTGAAAAATTTCAACGTTTTCCATATCTAGGGTCATATGTGGACTCTGGAAATGACTCCTCTAGAGACATTGAAAAACGAATATTATCTCCTAATAGGTGTTACTACAGACTAGTGAAACATTTTAAATCAAAATTAATAAGTAAATAGACAAAAGCCATGCTCTACAAGACCTTGATCAGACCAGTTCTGATGTATGACTCGGAATGCTGGGTGCTAAAAAAACTAGATGAGCAGAAACTAGCCGTGTTTGAGTGGAAGGTACTGAGGAGAATCTATGGCCCTGTGAAGGAAAACGAGATTTGAAGGCGACTGCATAATCGAGAGTTGTACGAAAGGTTTAAAGAACTTCCGATCGTGCAATTCATACAAATTAACAGATTGCGTTGGGCCGGACATGTGCAGAGAATGGCGGAGAATAGAATCACCAAAAAAATAATGAATTATTTGCCGATGGGGAGGAGAAGGAGGGGAAGACCGCGTACAAGATGGTTGGACCAGGTTGGTAAGGTGAGGTTGGGTGCAGCAAACTGGTGGACATTGGCCGGGAATAGAGACCAGTGGGAACGATTCTTTTGGAGGCCAGGGCCCGGACTGGGCTGTAGCGCCGAGGATGTATGTATGTATGTATTCAATATAGACTATAATATATTTTTAATGCCAATACGTTATCTAATTTAATGTTCACACATTTGATCACAGCCATTTGTCTTTGTAATTCCCAGTACAGCTCATTGTCATATTTAAACTTAACATTTTTCATATCAGTATGAATTTAATATGGTGCAAGTTCATTCCCTGTTGAACCATAGTCATTACAAAACACAGTCCAGTGATACGAGTATGTTAAGACAGTGGAGATTTTGGCCCAGGCCTGTCAGGATTAGAAATGGTGCAGCAGATTTTTTTCCAGCTTGTGTTGAAATGATGTAATGCGTTCTATGAGTAATGCAACAACAATTTCTCTTGTTGAAATTGAGATTTTAAAATTATAGTAAGCTTCTATTTTGGATTTTCTAATTAAGGGTGGAGATGGTAAGGTTGGACTCGTTATTTTACTTTCTTTTTTGCTAATGAGTCTGCAATTTTATAACCTTATACTGCGCATTGTGAACGGATCCAGTGAAATACAGTGAGGCGAAATTCGCTTGACATTTTTGTTTTTACTTATTGTCACTTACATTTATTTATGGTTTCTTTTGTTCAAAGTGTATTCCATCTTCAAGAATAGTATGTCTCGGACATAGTTATAAATTATGAGACGTAAGCCCTCACCAGTGCCCAAACTAATCGTGTAAACACGAAATGTATGTAAACATTATATTTTTGCTCATGCAAATTTCTTGAAATGGACTCTCTTGAAATATCATGACACTACTCTTCTAGTTGATTTTCTAAGGCTCCGGGTTACAGGCTAAACAAACATGCGTTTCGGACAGTCCTTGGGCGTCCAGTCCTTGACGAGTCCATTACGTGTCCATGTTTCTCAAATTCTTTTCGTAAGTCATACAGTGCCTGCGGGGATGGCGGATGTGAATTAAATCGAAAGTTTTATATGTGTACTACGTTATAAACAAGTACACAAAGAATGTGTGTGTGTGTGTGTGTGTGTGTGTACAAAGAAGTATTTTGTTGTTAAAATTCTACCGGGCTGTTTGGCCGTAGTTCAATGTTTTCTGCAAAACCAGACGTTTCGACCGTGCCATCGACTGCTATCATAAGTGAAAATCGAGTGCGCTAACGTGAGGTGGTATTCGTTAATGACCACAGTACCACAGTTAATGAAAGAAGTAGAAAGAAGTAGTTTCTATGGAAATATTTCATTTTCGAAAATGATTTTAAGTATAAATCTTAGGACATGGAAGTCATGTATGGTTCTCCATACCGATTTTTAATGGTTAACGCATACCAGTTCTCAAGGCGTTTTACCTCCCGGCGCGGTTATCGTGTGGCAGTTTACTTACGTTCATTTGCGATCTGACCCTTTTCCTACCTGCTCGACGGTGTGGTAATACGGATATTTTTCTAGACAGTAAAACGGTGTGCAAATCACCTTCAGCCAAAAGAGATTTTGAACACGTAAACGCAAAGTAAGTTATGCTGCGAAAACCTGTCATAGCTTTGTCTATAAACGCTTGTTGATACACTGGATCGTTGTTAATATTTTTAAAGAATTTTTGTTACCAGTTTAATTATTTACACCGAATATGTACGCTGTTTACTCAGACTGCTTGCGGTGTTTATCGGAACATGACAGTTGTACGCGTATGGCATTCCTCACACGAAGATTGACCGACTGCTAACACGCACAAGATTAATTCTGTGAACGAATTTTTAAAATGGTCCGATGATCCGGTCTCCGCCGTAAGTAGAATATTGTGTCGAAATAATTAATAGCTACCTGCGCGCGCGGTTATTACTGATTACAGAATTTGATAGGAATCCGTAGGTAGGAACCAAGTGTTGTTGTTATTATTATTACAGTGGTGAGGTGGTGATGAATGGTCTGCGGCTCAAATTGACTGTTACGACCGTTGTGTCTAGACAAGGCTGAATTTAATAACACGCATTGTCTTGTCTGTCGCGAGCGGCGCGGCGGTTGCAGTGCCTTACACAACAACCGATGTAAACGATTCGTTACGATTCATACGAACTTTGTATTTAATATATTAAAAAGGGGTAAACTTTGTGTTAATATGCAATACGTGTGATACAGTCCATTTCCACAGAACAGTCTAGCAAACAGAAATGCATTGACGACATACTGACATACAGTGGCATAACTAAGAAGTTGTTCTGCTCCTAGGGGGGGGGGGGGGGGATGAGATTAGCTTGAACTTAGACTCTCTTTATTTTATTAAATTACAAGCAGTTGCGTATCTAGAATTAGGCCTGGGGGGTCAGGGATCCGGTCGAGTCGGCTTCATACAAAAGAAAAGACAAGTCAAGACTAATCAACATTACTATCTTCAAAGTGGCTGAAAAACGTACGATGACGTCCTGAAATCTGTCCCATTAAAGTAAACGGTAATAAGACAATACAAATATTGAGTTACAGAAAGATTGTTGAGATGATACTGACTGATTTTCCTACATTTAATATTTTAAATGTATACGCAAATGCTGTGTAATAAATCAACAGAACTGTATTGACGACATACTGACATACAGTAGCGTAACTAGGGAGTTGTTCCTGGTGGGACTAGCTTGACGTTTGGGCTCCCCTTTATTTAATTAACTTACAAGTATTGTAATTCCTTTTATTTCTACAATTACAAACCTTACTTTAACACACGCAACTGGCTTAGAGATGGGAGTTAAGTGATTATGAAATTTTTCTGAAACTTCTAATAACTCGGGGGGGGGATTGATCCCCTGATCCCTCCTACAGTTACGCCATCAATGGGACACCCCGGCCGTCAAGATTGTATACTGACACGACATACCGATTCACGATCAGTAATACAAGCAACTGCAGAAAATCCTGTGGTGGAGAATCCTGATTTCTCGCCTGACAAACATCCATGCTCTTGTAAACGAAGAAAGATCAAAGAACAGAATACAGTGTGGGGAAAAGTAACCAGTGGCGTTTCCAGAATTTGGCCTTGGGGGGGGGGTCCGGTAGAGTCTGCTTCATACAAAAGAAAAAACAAGTTAAGACTAATGAATAGTGTCTTTAAATTGGTTTAAAAGCATGTGATAACATCCTGAAATCAATCCCATTAAAGTAGACGGTAATAGCATAATTAAAATACGCGTTATTGAAACATTCTTTAGAAGATACTTATTGACTGAATTGAATTTTCTGTATTTCACATTTCAAACGTATACGCAAATACTGTGTAATAAACCTATTTTATATTTAAAAAGAGTTACTACTATATTAGCGTACTGAAAAAAATAATAAAACAGTCTACAAATTAAGAGATTAACAAAATGCATCTATTTTTACGACTCTCTGGTCGGGGGTCCTGTCCCGTTCGTCCTCCCGTAAATACGCCCCCTGAAAAAAAATTAGACAAAGAGGTTTAAGCCAGTTGAATTCATGAAAATAAACACACTTTTTCAGTTTGCAATAAGTTTTGCTCGTAATATTGCTATCACAAAGCTGTAGTTTGTCTTTTACGGACGACATTTTAATTGTCCCGCTGGAAATGTAAACAATTGAACAACGTTTCAACTACTCAGAATGTCACTATATCTCACACGATGTTAATCAACGAAGTAAGACTATTTTGTTTTAAAAAGATTTTATAAAACTGCTGATAATAATGTTATCGATAAGTGGAACGTTCGATTTAATTCACATCCGCCATCCCCGCAGGCACTGTATGTCTTACGAAAAGAATTTGAGAAACATGGGCACGTAATAGACTCGTCAAGGACTGGACGCCCAAGGACTGTCCGAAACGCATGTTTGTTTAGCCTGTAACCCGGAGCCTTAGAAAATCAACTAGAAGAGTAGTCTCATTATAAATGGAATGGGTAGTTGAAGGGGGAGGGAGCGAATTTTTGAAAATTGCTGTGCTCAAATCTAGTAAAGTACGAATATTTAATTTTGAAGGATAAGATACCTTAGAAATTACATATGATAAAACTATTACTCTATGAAAGGGTAAATATTAATGGTGGGGATCGGTCGAGGAGGAGGTATGATTATCTGCGTAGTTCTGTTTCTTTATAAGAATAAAGTAGGCCTACCTAATTTTTATAGGTAAAGTGACCCGAAAATAACATTATATTAAACGACTACCCCATAATAACAAAAATATCTATAGTGAAAATAGTTTGGGGGTGGGCGATTTTTTTTTGTTTTGAGATTATCGAACCGAATTCAATATCCCCTCTCCCTTCAACTATTATTTTCGTTTATAGAAAATTACCCCTCCCTCTTCAATTACCCTTTTCATTTATAGATATTTCATCTACCTTTCTACAGTGGATTATTATGACTTTTTTCAAAATACTTTATTTATCAAAACTAAGTACGTTACTCTTGTTAAAACATAAAACGTTGCAGGTAAACTACCCCTTCCCCTTAACCGATCTTCACCAAAATCAATAGGCCTTGAGTCGTCTACAACTTGAGTATATATGCAAAAACTTATTTGATTCTGTTTGAATTAGCGACAGTTATCGTTCGCCATAGACAAAATTCTACACACACAGACACTTTTCGAAAAATGACTTTTCTTCGTGTTTCGAGGATAGTACAATCAGAATCAGCCCTTATCTCGAATACGATTTTTTTTCTCTATCACCATACTTTCATTTCCTTGTGGAACATGGAAGTAATAAAATGAACCCTTCTCGTATGAGTTGTTTCATTTGCTTTCCCAGCGTAGCAAATGAATTTCTTAGGAGACGCGTTTCATAAATAATGATGGACATTTGCTATAATTTGGTAAAAAGAATATTGGTGCGGTAAAACTATCATTCGTGATCATATCTGCAAAAGAAATCTTCAATGTACCAAACAAATTAAAGACCAAACATGTGTTTTAGTTTTTATTGATTATGTTGAAAGTTTTTAAAATTTGAATAATTTATAAAATAATCAACTTTACTCAGTTTAGGACACGAAAAATAATATTGTGTGTGTAAACAGAAATTAATTATAATCGAATATTTATAAAATTATATGGTAAGAATCCAAGGAGATCCAACCTTGAAGCTAACCTTATCCCCCACCCTGAAAAGATCCTACTTACGCCACAGTGTTTAATATCGATTACAATTTTTGCACGAATATTACTTAGTGTGACTTTGTCTGTTTTAGTTATTGGAAAATATTTTCAATAATGTTTATTATACTTTAATTAAACACCCTTACAATCTTAAACGCAGTGCAAGACTTACTACACAAAACAGCAATGATCTTTTCAAATACTTCGCAGTTTAAAATACCAGTTTTGACGTTTTTCGCATGGAATACGTTGGCTTTTGATGCTTATTCTGATAAAATCTATGTGAGGCATTAAACCGAAGGAAATTTTTAGCAGGATAGACTTATTTTAGTATATAAAACGAAACCAGGTAATAACTCTTTTGAACGGTACGTAACGGCGGTATAATGCAAACAACAGATATACGAGCATTCCAAGATCATGTTATCTTCCTACGCGGTCGCGGTGTTGTAATTTACTCAAGATTTTCCCTTGTCACTAACTTGCTTGGCCGGTGTGGCAAATCGCCTATAGTTCTAGATCCTTGAAACGGTGAGGTAATTTGCCTCTACGCATCTCTGTTGGTATTCAGCAATGGTACCGATGCCTCCCACCCTCAACACCAATGACGCACTCCTCCCCAAATGTCTCACAATCGCCCCCGAAGTTTCGCCTTCAGCTTAGCCTGTGCCACAAATGTAATTCATAACAGTTGTAAACCATCATCAACAAAGTTAATATATTTATTTTTAGTCTCTGAAAAACCATGTTATATGAAAATCAATAAACTATATAATCAATAATGTTTTAGAATTTAATAACAGTTGCATAAAATAATTCCATGAAATTAAAAAAAAAAATGATACAACAGAACAACAGATACAACGGATACAACAAAACAATAGTCAATAAACTCCTACACAAAACAATCAACAAACAAAGACAGAAAACAACAAATTCATAACACTAACATACATCAATAACCACACTGAAAAAATAGCCCACAAATTCAAAAAAGCAAGATACAGAATCGCATACAAAACTACAAACAACCACAACACACACTATCGAAACACACGCACAAAGCACAAAGCACAAAACAAATTCGATCTACCTGGTGTTTACAAACTAAACTGCTCACATTGCAACAAATTCTACATAGGCCAGACAGGACGTAGCTTGAAACAAAGATACATTGAACACACAAACGCACTACACACCACTACCGAATCAATCTTTGCAAACCGCCTCATTGAAGCAAACCACACATACAAAAACATCGACATAACATGGATATTCTACACGTACACACAAAAGGCCGAAAAATAGACACTCTTGAACAATTGGAAATATACAAACACACGAAAACACATAAAAAACGACATCCTAAACGAACAGACACAATTCAAATCACACGCATTATTTGAACATATCACACCCCACATACACAACATCGATCCTTCAAACGTCGATACCGTCGCCAAGAACAAGACGGACAGTGCCCCCAGCGGCAGCCTCTGAAGAAGCATTTTAAAAGCGAAAACTGGTTCAGGCTATAAGGTAAAACTTTTACGTTTTTACCCATAAAAAACTTTGTGTTCCGAGTCGATAGTGATTTCATTATATTTAATTAATTAACGTACACGTCATGGACAACGAAATCCAAGAAAGAAAAAGATGTTTAACTCCTTAACCACTTGTTTCAGCTTTCATTGCCTTTAATAGTCTGCAATACTTTATTACAAAAATACTTTGAAAGTATTTTATTAAAAAATCGGTTTGGAGAATCATACATGACTTCTATGTTCTAAGATTTATAAATCATTTACTTGAATTCGGTTCGCTAATCTCAAAAAAAA
The DNA here is from genome assembly GCA_034769895.1 of Magicicada septendecula. NCBI lineage: Eukaryota > Metazoa > Arthropoda > Insecta > Hemiptera > Cicadidae > Magicicada > Magicicada septendecula. The sequence continues at coordinate 344,043,988 of CM068374.1, read as the reverse complement.
AATTGCCCACCCTCAAACTATTTTCACTATAGATATTTTTGTTATTATGGGGTAGTCGTTTAATATAATGTATTTTCGGGTCACTTTACTTATAAAAATTAGGTAGGCCTACTTTATTCTTATAAAGAAACAGAAGTACGCAGATAATCATACCTCCTCCTCGACCGATCCCCACCATTAATGATATTTACCCTATCATAGAGTAATAGTTTTATCATATGTAATTTCTAAGGTACCTTATCCTTCAAAATTAAATATTCGTACTTTACTTGATTTCAGCACAGCAATTTTCAAAAATTCGCTCCCTCCCCCTTCAACTACCCTCTCCATTTATAATTATCTCATTTACCATTTTACAGTGGATTAATATGACTTTATTTTCGGGGCACTTATTTATTAAAGTCAAGTACTTTGCTCTTGTAACAATTACCATCGTTTGAAAAAGTTTAAATGAATTTTTTTAAGTACTTTACTCTTGTTATTACGTAAAACGTTGCAGGTAAACTACCCCTCCACCATAACCGATCTTCACCAAAAGCAATAGGCCTTGAGCCCTCTACAACTCAGGCAGGTATGCAAAATATTATTTGATTCAGTTTGAATTTGCAGCAGTTACCGTTTGCCATAGAAAAAATTCTACACACAGAGACTTGTCGAAAAATGACTTTTCTTCATGTTTTGAGGGTAGTACAATCAAAATCAGCCCTTATCTCGAACACGATTTTTTTCGCGATCACCATATGTAATGGAAGTTATGTAATCACCTTACGGAACATGGCAGTAAAAGCACTCTATAATACCCGCAGAAATTCAGATGTCGCAACTTGCGCCACGATCCTCTCTGTGGGTACCTCTTTTAATCAGTCGTATGTAATGTTTTGAAATTAGATACTCGTATAACTCTTTAAGATTTCAATATTGTGTTCATTTGGACGAGAGTGTAGAATATTCGTAAAGTAAGGTTTTCTATGTTATATATGAAAGCCTTTGGTGCCGTACCTTGACATGTGCTTGCGAAATGTCAAGAAGTGCTGTTGACCAGTATTGTTTCCTTTCTGTCGGTGGCGACTCGTGCTTAGGTTGCACGGTTGTACAATCCCCAATAGTTCCCGAATTGTATTTTAAATTATAGAATTATAAATAAAATAATAACTAATAATAGTGTTTTGAAGCTAAATCATCGTAGATAATCATTTGCCGATTGGAAAGCGCAAAGCAATTACTAAAAACCGTACACGCTTTTGCCGCGGTGTATGGACCAACTGTGCCGCGCATTGTTTATGAGGAAATACAATGGAGTAGTGCTCTGGCTGGCTAGACTCGAGTGTTCCTATTACAGCGGTATAGGCTCGCTTGGTGTGATTAGGGACTGCAAACCCCGCTTGTATGTCATGGCGCCACCAGTCTGTTTATTGGTAAATAACACTATGTTATTTGCTGTTATTTATGTTTGTTGGTGCCCCAGGTTGGAATTTGTAAGTTCGTTGTTAGTGTCAATCCAGTTCATCGTTAAATGTAAATAATAGTACATATAAAGGATTAAGGTGTCATATTGTAAGATTTTTTTTATATTTTAATTGGTAGGACGCAATGAGTTCTGCCGAAAAACTTAACAAAAACGCAATTCAGTTTATATCCTATTGAGGAAAAAATTGAAATTAAGAGAGTAAGTAGGCCTACACCAGACCTTTCAAATTTTAGTCAAAGTGTAAAATCAGGTAACAGTATATTTAATCGTAAATTTAAAAAAGATTCGTACAATAAATATTCGTGGTTATGAGGGTGTGACACTAAAATTGCAGTATTTTTCTTTCCTTGTGTATTGTTTGGAGGGGAGGAGACTTGGATATTTTCTATTCAGAGAAAAAAACAATTTTATTCGATCCAACCCAACTGCACCCCCCCCCCCCATTTTTCAGCCACCAGCCGCCACTGCATGAAAGCCTTTCGTGCCACACCTTGACATGTGCTTATGAAATGTCAAGAAGTGCTGTTGACCGGTATTATTTCCTTTCTGTTATTACCTACACGACTCTATAAACATATTCTGTTGTGAAATTCTAACGACGAAATCCAAACTGGTGGCCCTGTAGTATCTCTGTTTCATCTAATACTGGCTGAAATCCTTTTTAGTAAGTACTTTTAAAATACATTAAACGTAATAAGCTAATTAGCCTTGTAAGCGCTTCCCGGGTTTTGAGACGAGCGAAGCGAGTTCACAGTTTTTAGTTCTCAATTTTCATTGTCCGTCTGTCTATGTATTTGGGATATGGCTCGCGGTAACTTCTGAACGCATCTCAACCGATTTTCGTAAAACTTGGCACTTTTCTTCTACAGAACACTATTGATTCAATTCTACCGTATTGATCACCCTTAAAATTAGGGGCACGAGGCAAAAAAGTGAGAGGTCAAAATTTTGTAAAAAAATTGCAAAAGTCCATGTGGGGTATCAAATTAAAAGGACTTTTAATCATAATGTGAATTTAGCTTCAGGTTTTAAAAGTTCAAAATTTTGGGACTCAGGGGGTCAAAAATAATGTGAAAATTCATGTGGCGTATCAAATTAAAAAAAAATTTTAACTAAAATCTGAAAGTAATGTTAATTATTGGGAACTTCAAAATTTTTGGCGCCAGTGTCCCAAAAGTGAGGCTAAAGTTTGATAAAATCGCCTCACTTTGGCAAAATTTTGATAAATTCTATGTGTGATATCAACTGAAAGTTTTAACCAAAATCTGAGACAGTATACGGTTTTGAAAATTTACAGATTTTTTAACCTTTAACCTCTAGGCTAGGCCCAAAAGTGGGATCAATCATTAATTTGATGATTTGTAAAAACCCAGCCGAGTGTCAGACTAAAGGGAATTTTAACACAAGGCCGACTGTTCACAAGTTTTAGCGTTTATTGTATGATTACACTACACTTGTTACTTTACTAAATAAAAAAATAATAAGTTAATCGGGATTTTCGTAATTTTTATGATAACTGAAAAATTATCTAACATCAAAATATATCCAACAATAAATGTATTTGTTTAAAATAGTGAACTAGTTCTACGGCTCAGGAAGCGTACTACATTATTTGCGCTTCAAAATAAACACTGTTATTTCATTGTAAATTTGACAATTTATTAAACACAAAATATCGTATTACGAAACGATTCGTTGTCGTAGCTCATTAGAAATGAGTAGCTCATTAGTACATCGTCACCACGACACGATATCTACCCTCAAAACTGCGACATATGAAGTCAGCCACACACGATATCGATGTGACATTTTGCTTCACGGTTCGATTCGCAGACATCTTTAACAAACATCTGGTGTATATACACCGTAGACTCGTGTGTGAATGATACGCGTGGCGACGACGTATTTATTCTGTACCGTATTGAAGGAGAGGCGTCGACGGCAGCAATCGATCCGACGATACATCGTGTGGTAAATTTGTTGCCCACTTCTGCTGCCGTTCGCCGCGCATCACTGAGCGAACGGGACAGCCAGCGAGTGTGTGGTAGAGATTGAAGGAATTGAACGCGCCACTTGTAGTTCTTCTTTTTAGCCGCAAACCGCACAAATTAACTCCTTCAATAGACACGTACTAGTTCTAGTGGCCTTCATTTGAAAACTCCTTTCATACGTTTTAAACGTCGACTCTTCATCTTCCTTCCTCTCCTCCTCCTCCTCCTCCTACGTTTCAGTAGAAAGTAGTATCTTCGTCTCACTCTAATCTCGTCTAACGCGTTAATCTGGCTAACAAAATTTATTGTTATAGTTTTCAATTTTAGGTTGAAAATGTCCGGAATGTCTTTATTAAACTCGTTTTAACATACCTATTTTTTTTTTTTTTTTTTTTGAAACGCGTGTTTTCTCTTCTAAACGTTGTTACTTTCAAAAATTCACGAAATACTTATACGACATGTGAAGTTATCAATTATCAAAACCTTCTATCAGACGATTTACACGAAATTGTGTGAAAACCGTATTATTCTTGAGACACACACACGTGTTTCTGACTGCAAAAACAGGGCGTTGGCCTATGTATAATAACAGAGAACTCGTGGTCACGTAGTCTACCTACCGTCCGTGCACGTCTTACTATATTAGGTTAACTTTTACGGATTTTAAAGATGAAAGTTAATCACTGTCAAGTAGGCCTAAGCCTTAATTCACTGTCACGCGTATACTGGACTGTTTGAATTCACTTTAATATGTAGCTAACCACCTTTGTTCAGTTGAAAAAAGGAGTAAATTTCGAACTGTGTGGGATGCATGAGTTAGATTATAGTCAAATCTCGATGACTCGAATTTTTTTCTCTAATATTTTTAATTTCCCTTCACTTTCCCTATACAACTCCATATTATTTTGCCTTTATAACTCTTCCAATATGTTTTAAAAGAAATCTTGATAATTCGAATTTTTGTCACTTTCTGGCCGTGCCATTGAACCTCTACAACTCGAAGTAGTGTATGTATGGACCTGTATAACTCAAAGTTCTATTAAAAATCCTTTATCACTCGAAGTTTAGTCGCGTAAACCTCTATAGGTCGAAGGTAGTGTGTTTCTACAGTTAGAAAAAATGACTCACTTACCTTTTGAAACATGAAACCCCCACTAACCCAGAGGCGTAGCTAGGGGAGCCAAGGGAGCAGCCGACCCGGGCGGCAAAGTGAGCATAGACTTGAAAAAATTGTTTTTATTTTATACAACTACAAACAACTTATTTCTTTAATATGACTATTCCTTTCATAAAACAAGCATAAACGCCAGGTTGTCTGTTGTCATAAACCTTGCGTGATAAACAGTATTAGTCTGTTTATGCTGAAGCATCGTAATTACGGTTTATTATGGTAACAAATTTGTAGTGATTTTTTAGTGAGTTGTGCTGGAAAGGAGAACTGATAATCATACAGTATTAGCTTTGTATAGATAATCTTAAGCTTTGTATAGATTCGTCTGCTGTTCGTATACAGACGAATATGTTATTTGCAAACGTATAAAAAATATCGGTATGGAGAACCATACAGGACTTCCACGTTCTAAGATTTATATTTAAAATCATATTCGAAATGAAATATTTCCATAGAAACTACTTCTTTGTACTTATTGCTTCAGCCTTAAACCACAGTACTGTGGTCACTAACGTATACCACCTCACGTTTTTGCACTCGATTTTCACTGAGATGGAAGTCGATGGCACTGCCGAAAAGTCTGGTTTTGCAGAAAACATTGGACTACGGCTAAACAGCCTTTACCCCCACCCCGTTCACCTAACCTCTTCATTTATAGATATTTCATCTACGTTTCTACAGTGGATTATTATGAGCTTCTTATCAAGATACTTTATTTATCAAAATTAAGTACTTTACACTTGTTAAAACATAAAACGTTGCAGGTAAACTACCCGTTTCTCTAAACCGATCTTCACCAAAACCAATAGACCTTCAGTCCTCTGCAATGCAGGGATGCATGCAAAAAAATATTTGATTCTGTTTCAATTTGCGGCAGTTATTGTTCGTCATGGAAACATTTCTCTTGTTACAACATAACATGTTTCAGGTAAACTTCCCCTTTCCCTTTACCGATCTTCACCAAAATCAATAGGTCTTGAGTACTCTACAATTCAGGGCTGTATGCAAAAAATTATTTGATTCTGTTTGAATTTGCGGCTCTTATCGTTTGCCATATTAAATACCCTTGTTAAAATATAAAACGTTGCAGGTAAACTACCCCTTTCCCTTAACCGATCTTCACCAAAAACAATAGGTCTTGAGAACTCTACAATTTAGGGCTGTATGCAAATAATCTTTTGATTCTGTTTGAATTTGCGGCTGTTATCGTTTGCCATAGAAAATACCCTTGTTAAAAAAACGTTGCAGGTAAACTACCCCTTTCCCTTAACCGATCTTCACCAAAAACGATAGGTCTTGAGAACTCTACAATTCAGGACTGTATGCGAAACATTATTTGATTCTGTTTGAATTTGCGGCTGTTATCGTTTGCCAAAAAAAAAATTTCCCTTGATAAAAATAACCGTTGCAGGTAAACTACCCCTTTCCCTCAACCGATCTTCACCAAAAACAATAGGTTGTGAGTACTCTACAAATCAGGACTGTATGCAAAAAATTATTTGATTCTGTTTGAAATTGCGGCTGTTATCGTTTGCCATAGAAAAAAATCTGTAGACACACAGACAGACACACACACACACACACTTTTCGAAAAACGACTTTTTTTCATGTTTTGAGTGTAGTACAATCAGAATCTGCAATAATCTCGAACACGATTTTTTTGCCATCACCATACTTCCATTTCCTTAAGGAACACGGAAGTAAAACGTTACGTGGGCTACGTATGTGCAATTCTTCCCGGTGCGACGCAGCGAACGTGTTGATCATCGATGAGTGTCATGAGTGTGCAGTTTGTTACTTCCATATTCCTTAAGGAATGGAAGTATGGTGATGGCAAAAAAAATCGTGTTCGAGATTATTGCAGATTCTGATTCTACTACACTCAAAACATGAAAAAAAGTCGTTTTCCGAAAAGTGTCTGTGTGTGTGTCTGTCTGTGTGTCTGTGTGTCTATAGATTTTTTTTCTATGGCAAACGATAACTGCCGCAAATTCAAACAGAATCAAATAATTTTTTGCATACAGCTCTGATTTGTAGAGTACTCGCGACCTATTGTTTTTGGTGAAGATCGGTTGAGGGAAAGGGGTAGTTTACCTGCAACGGTTTTTTTTTATCAAGGGAAATTTTTTTTTTGGCAAACGATAACAGCCGCAAATTCAAACAGAATCAAATAATGTTTCGCATACAGCCCTGAATTGTAGAGTTCTCAAGACCTATTGTTTTTGGTGAAGATCGGTTAAGGGAAAGGGGTAGTTTACCTGTAACGTTTTATGTTTTAACAAGGGTATTTCTTATGGCAAACGATAACAGCCGCAAATTCAAACAGAATCAAAAGATTATTTGCATACAGCCCTAAATTGTAGAGTTCTCAAGACCTATTGTTTTTGGTGAAGATCGGTTAAGGGAAAGGGGTAGTTTACCTACATCGTTTTTTTAACAAGGGTATTTTCTATGGCAAACGATAACAGCCGCAAATTCAAACAGAATCAAATAATTTTCTGCATACAGCCCTGATTTGTAGAGTACTCAAGACCTATTGCTTTTGGTGAAGATCGGTTTGGGGGGAAGGGGTAGTTTACCTGCAACGTTTTTTATCAAGCGTATTTTCTATGGCAAACGATAACTCCCGCAAATTCAAACAGAATCAAATAACTTTTTGCATACTTCAGTGAATTGTAGAGGACTCAATGACTTTCGATTTTGGTGAAGATCGGTTAAGGGGAAGGGGTAGTTTACCAGCAACCTTTTACGTTTTAACAAGAGTAAAGTACTTGAAAATTTATTTAAACTTTTTGAAACAATGGTAATTGTTAATTTTGTTGCCAGGCAATAAAATTAAAATTTTTTAATTTTAATGTAATATAATATTTTTCATTTAATACGGCAATAAAAAGGCAGGTAAGACACAGCCTGGCTGTTTGGCTGAAAATGATTTTAAATATAAATCTTAGAATATGGAAGTCATGTATGGTTCTCCATACCGATATTTTTTGGTTTGTGCGTCTTATGGGTATATCTATAATACTTCACGTGTATGCCACCATATTAATACACCATAGATTTTATTCCTTTAGAAGTGAAAACAGTGGAGGATAACGTTGCCGATAACGTTGTACACATATATATAAAATACATGCATAAAATTAATGGCTTGTATAAGTTAATGATTGATCTCCATTAAGTAGTGCTCAAGTTTCCAAAGTTTTAATAATATGATGTCCGTAATTAAAACATCAGAGCAGGTTTAGTGTGAATGAGGGTACACTGTGGACAAAAATTTTCAACATTTCCTATTGAGCGTTGCTTAGAGTAAGCTGCGAATCTACAGTGTATGTTTCACAGAACAAACACGCGAAAAAGAAGGAGCGCTCCGAAGTCACTCATGGACCCTCAGCATCTTGCAGAGGGTTCATTCCCTAAAGACGAAAAGTCTGTCTATGAATAGTTCCTCTGTAAACACGTGCAGTTACACTGCCCAGCGATCCACAGGAAGCAAATCGCTATCCACGCTGGACACTTTTTCGGCTTGCACGCGTTATGTTGGTGTGGGTTTCGGCACTTTCCATTTAAAAAGCGTGCAAATGTAAGAAAATAAACATGAGTGAGGCCAGAAATAACGTGAATTGTGTCTGTGTGTGTGTGTGCGTGTCTGTGTGTGCGCGCGCGCGCGTGTGTGTTACCTGCCTTTTTATTGCTGTAGGCATAATAATAAAATGGAAACGTAAACATTACATAACTGAGATATGCTTACCTGCCACGAACGATATATTATTTTATACATGGAGGAGTTCAGTGACATACACACGTACAGAAGAATTATATATATAAAGATATTAACTCATACATAATTTAGATTAAAATTAAAAAATTATAATTTTATTCCCTGGCAACAAAATTATTTTATTTTTAACAATTACCATTGTTTGAAAAAGTTTAAATGAATTTTCAAGTACTTTACTGTTGTTAAAATGTAAAAGGTTGCAGGTAAACTACCCCTTTCCCTTAACCGATCTTCACCAAAATCGAAAGTCCTTGAGACCTCTACAATTCAGGGACGTATGCAAAAAATTATTTGATTCTGTTTGAATTTGCGGCTGTTATCGTTTGCCATAGGAAATACGCTTGATAAAAAAACGTTGCTGGTAAACTACCCCTTCCCCTTAACCGATCTTCACCAAAAACAATAGGTCTTGAGTACTCTACAAATCAGGGCTGTATGCAAAACATTATTTGATTCTGTTTGAATTTGCGGCTGTTATCGTTTGCCATAGAAAATACCCTTGTTAAAAAAACGTTGCAAGTAAACTACTCCTTTCCCTTAACCGATCTTCACCAAAAACGATAGGTCTTGAGAACTCTACAATTCAGGACTGTATGCGAAACATTATTTGATTCTGTTTGAATTTGCGGCTGTTATCGTTTGCCAAAAAAAAAATTTCCCTTGATAAAAATAACCGTTGCAGGTAAACTACCCCTTTCCCTCAACCGATCTTTACCAAAAACAATAGGTTGTGAGTACTCTACAAATCAGGACTGTATGCAAAAAATTATTTGATTCTGTTTGAATTTACGGCATTTATCGTTTGCCATAGAAAAAAATCTACACAGACAGACACACACACAGACACTTTTCGGAAAACGACTTTTTTTCATGTTTTGAGTGTAGTACAATCAGAATCTGCAATAATCTCGAACACGATTTTTTTTGCCATCACCATACTTCCATTTCCTTAAGGAATATGGAAGTACAAATAAAATAATTTTGTTGCCAGGCAATAAAATTATAATTTTTTCATTTTAATGTAAATCATGTATGAGACAAAAAAAAATCTATCGTTCGTGGCAGGCAAGCATATCTCAGTTATGTAATGTTTACGTTTCCATTTTATTATTATGACTACCGCAATAAAAAGGCAGGGAAGACACACACACACACAAACACAAAATACGCGTTATTTCTGGCCTCATTCATGTTTATTTTCTTACATTTGCACGCTTTTTAAATGGAAAGTGCCGAAACCCATACCAACATAACGCGTGCAAGCCGAAAAAGTGTCCAGCGTGGATAGCGATTTGCTTCCTGTGGATCGCTGGGCAGTGTAACTGCACGTGTTTACAGAGGAACTATTCATAGACAGACTTTTCGTCTTTAGGGAATGAACCCTCTGCAAGATGCTGAGGGTCCATGAGTGACTTCGGAGCGCTCCTTCTTTTCCGCGTGTATGTTCTGTGAAACGTACACTGTAGATTCGCAGCTTTACTCTAAGCAACGCTCAATAGGAAATGTTGAAATTTTTGTCCACGGTGTACCCTCATACACACTAAACCTCCTCTGATGTTTTAATTACGGACATCATAATATTAAAACTTCGGAAACTTGAGCACTACTTAATGGAGATCAATCATTAACTTATACAAGCCATTAATTTTATGCATATTTTTTATATATATATATATATATGTGTACAACGTTATCGGCAACAAAGAAGTAGTTTTTGTTAAAATTCCTTCCCGGGATATTTGGCCGTAGTCCAATGTTTTCTACAAAACCAGACGTTTCGGCAATGCCATCGACTTCCATCATCAGTGAAAATCGAGTGCGATAACGTGAGGTGGTATACGTTAGTGACCACAGTACTGTGGTTAAGGCTGAAGCAGTAAGTAGAAAGAAGTAGTTTCTATGGTAATATTTCATTTCGAAAATGATTTTAAATATAAATCTTAGAATATGGAAGTCATGTATGGTTCTCCATACCGATTTTTTTTTTTTAAAGAAAGAAAGGGACCATCTGGCAGCGTGTGAAATGACATTGACGTATGGGAGAAACAATAAAAGGAAATAATACAATGGATGTAACAGCCTTCAACGTCGACGTACAGATGTCTATAAGTATCATAAATCTAAACAAAAGCAGATGTTCGGCAGAGAGAAAATTTACCAGGAAAGACTACAGAGGCGTGTGAACAAAGTTAACATGTGCAGCCAGAAGCATGTTGAAATTAAGGGATTGTTCTGAAAGCAAGGCAAACAACGCCAGAACAAAGTACAATGAGAATTTACTAGGAAAATATACGACGAAGGCTAACGTACTAATCAACGGAACAACTGAATGTCACTGAAAGACACCCTGGCGAGTAGTACAATTAGAAATACAAAGAGAGCCACACATGAGAAACTTACGTTACATGCGCATCTGGATGAAGTAAGAAACAAAGGGTACTCTTACTAAAAGGATAGAAAACGCCAGAAGGAATTATGACTATAACATGTTGAAAAGACTACAGCAGGGGTGGAACTAATTAACAGATGCAGCTGCAAGCTGGACAGAAGTTGAGGATGTCACTGTCAAAAGGCATAGAACAATACCAAACAGATTTATGATTGTGGGACATACTGAAGCAAAGGGTAGCTGAACCCAGAGTAAGAAATTGGTGGGAACAGAAATCGCCTATCAGAAAACAGCTTGGAATATAGGCGGGTTTCCTGAAGGGAAGTTCTTGGAAAACCAGAACGTAAAACCAATGAAAACGGAGCAGAGTAACTTGTGAGAGTACTAGGAGGGAATTTTCGTAGAAAATATAGGAAGAACCAATGGAAACGAAGCAGGAGGACGAAAAAGACTTAAGTGAGGAAAATGTAAGAAAGTAGTGGGAAAAAGAAGGGTAGGTAATAAATACAGAGAACGAAGGTGAGATCGGGGGTCTTTGTTAAAATGTCGGAAGTCGATGACTAAAGTTTCGGAGAGTCGGTAGAGTCCGTTATAATGGTTACGGAGTCGTGACTTAAGCACTTAGGAGTCTTTACTTAAACTCGGTTGTAGTCGGTGGTGAAAGTTCAGCAAAGTGATGTAAGACTTACATAAAGTTAACGTGTGTAAATAGTGTGAAGATTTATAAACTTATGCTATAATTTCGTAAAATCAATATTAACAATAATGTGTGTAATACAGTTAACATTGAAGAGTAAGAACTAAGGTTTTAAATTTTATAACTTGTAAAACAATTGGGATCGGAGCATGTGTTTGGAATCAGTCGTGTGTAAACTATCTGTCACCTAACACATGTTAACGACATAACGCTATAAACTAGTGAACGGTACAAATGTAATATCAGAAAATGTCGAATAGTATGAACTAAAGTGGAGTGATAAAACTGTGAAACCATTATTCACTACGCTGGTAGCCTTGATTGATTCAGCGAAATGAAAATTCATGAAAATAGTGAGCAGCGGATCACCATGGACAAGGCAGATATAAATAGCCGGAGATAATTCAACGCAGATCAACTGCGTAGATTGTTGATAACGTACCAATAGTAAATTTTATGTATTATTTGATATTTGCTCAAACACCTCTCTGTCCTACTGAAAGAACCCATACATAAAACAATTAATACTAAAGAAGTTACGCATGAAGTAACAATAAAACATACAGTAGTATGCTTACAACAATTTAAATAAGGATTAAAATTCATATCTTAAACATGAATCCATTGAGATGTTAAATATGTGTTACAATGAAAATTAACTAAGATAAGTATTATTCATGCTTAATAAATTTAATTTAAACCTTGAGATATAGAGATATTAGAAGAAATGTCTATTGATAGAAATCGTATTCTAAAATAATGAATGATTATAATATGTTAAAATATAAGATAATTGACAGTAATGCCAACGAACGTAAATTAATAAATACAGTCATTAAACTGATAAATGTGTATGTGTCACGTTATTTAATTAACAACCTGAGGATGATATGACAAAATTACTTAATTAGTATTCTTGAACACAACAAAATATAATTGTACTCATCACTATTAAGTAAACTCAACTAACATCAATAGACATCTCCATAGACAATAATAAACAATCATTACAAGTTCAAAAGAGAATAATAGATTTGAATCCACTAACTATGTATATTCCTTGTGACAACCATTCACTTAACTTGGTTGGATGTTAACATCTACTCAGTTGGATGAAATAATCGCTGCACTGGAGAAACTGAGGAATACACCGACTGAAACAATTGATACGAGGGAAGATGGAGCATTAATAATTAATTTTGTTAATTATTAACAAACTTTACTTTTGTGACCTTGCTCTTTTTCTGGACAAATATTCTTTCTTCTATGGACCAAATCCAGAAAATCTTGCAGACCAAAGAAATAAGCTTTAGTCAAGCATTAACACTTCTGGAGAAGCTAACGGACAAATTAAACGTTTGGAGGATGAGCTGTGTGACAATGTCATTTTTAAGGCAGAGCAGGCATGTAATAAATGGGGTGTCAGTATCACAAAAAGGATAAGAAGGAAGCGGGCGATGCCAGGGCAGTATCCAGACGATTTTGCCTTAACCGTTCGGTAAGAAATGCGACGTTTCCTAATAGAAATTTTAGACAAACTGTCAGTTGAAATGTCAAGCCGTTTTTCTACATTAAAAGAGTTAGAAAAACGCTTTGGGTTGCTCTATAAATTTGAAGTGTACGATAATCATGGGGATATACATTTTAAGGAACAGCTTTCTCAAACCAATATTAAGTGCACAGTGCTTGCAAAACTATATCCTAAACAGTGAAGAATTGTTCAGTGACTTAAAGATGTCATACTTTTATTAAAAAGGGCAAAGATTAATGGAGAACTAATGGATTTTACATATCAGGGACTGCTACAACACATTTTTTTCCTCAATGGGATTAGATGCCTAAAAAACACTAGCAACAGCTTTAAAAAATTTTTCTTACTTTACCAGTGTCTGTGTCTTCTTGTGAAAGATCGTTTAGTAAACTTAAATTGATTAAATCGTACCTACAATTAACAGTATCTCAAGGCAGGGTATCAAATCTAGCGATACTTTCAATTGAAAACGACATTGCTCCATCTTTAGGTTACAGTGATTTAATAACCGACTTTACAGCAATTAGGACCTGGAAAGTTACTTTTTAAAATGTCTCGTTTTAAATATTTATAATTAAATATTTAAATATTACAAATAGATATTAAGTGTTTATTAATAGAAGACGGAATAATTAACCTGTAATAATGATTTACTTGATTACTTTTAATGTAGTTCTTTGTTTAACTTTATGTTGCTTTAGGATGTTGTTTTTACGATGCTCTTTATACCTATAAGGAATTTGCATGTTCATTAGAACATTTTTATGTTATACATTTTTTTACATTACTACATTTTTTTATAGTCTGCATAATAAATGTATGCAAACTGAATACCGGTAATATTATAATATGTAATTTCTTAATTTTGATGTTTTCTGGATGGGTTTACATACAAAAATCTACAAGTTTGCATTTATTAAGTACTTTGTTCACTGGATGGACCTTCATTTTTGCTCTTTTATCCCCTTTTAATTGTGAAGGTGGGGTGGCTGATGATCTCCTTGTCCCGGGCGCCAAAAAGCCTAGCTACGCCACTGCACTAACGCTCTTGTCTTTACATATTAATGAATGGAATAAACCAGTTGCGTATCTAAAATTCCTTGGGGGGTCCGGGTTCGGGTCGGCTTCATACAAAAAAGGAAAAACAAGTTAAAACTAATCAACATTACCATATTTAAAGTGGCTGAAATCAGTCCTATTTAAGTAAATGGTAATAGCACAATAAAAATCATTAAAGTAAACGGTAATAAAACAATAAAAATAGGCGTTATTGAAACATTGTTTACAAGATACTTATTGAGTGAATTGATTTTCCTATATTTCATATTTCAAACATATACGCTAATGCTGTGTAATAAACCTGCTTGTATATCTAAAAAAGATTTACTACTATATTAGCGTACACAGCTGAAAAAAATAATAAAATAGTCTAAAGATATTAAATTTTCGTCAACTTTTTCCACCCTCTGGAGGGGTCTGGTTCCGTTCGTCCCCCCTCCCGTAATACACCCCTGGAATAAACAGTAGAAGTTTGAATAAGTAAGCAAGAATTGCATTAAATAATTTCTTACAGTTTTATTTTTAAATTGGATTTTCCTAAACAAATCATACACCGTTTTAAAAGGGTAAATTTGAAATACAGTTATACTGTACAGATTTGCGCTTGGCTCGTCGAACAGCAAGGAGGCAGTGCTCAAGACAATTTTTTTCTCAAACTCATGATCAGCTAAAATACTGGAATGTAACTAAACTAGCGGAGTGTATTGAGCAGTGTTTGTACAAAGAATCGACTGTTGTACAATACATTGAAAAAGCTGGTTAATTAAATTTTGGGGAACAGGAACTAGCTAAAAAGGTTATGTTGTTTAAGTTCAGTTTTCTAAAAACAACTATTGACCGTCGAATGAAAAAAAAATCATCGTTTTGATATTTTAGAAAGATAATCTTAGCAGCACACTCTAAATCAATGTTACGAGGTAACAAATTTAATTTGAACGAACTATCAAAGTATTGTGTAAATTTGCATCACATTTTGTGTAGTTTGACGAATTTTATACACTGAGTAAACGTGGTATGTGTGAAAACAATATTATTCCGCCCCTATTCCAATTTCTGAAAAAGTATTAACACCCATAGCGTAACTTGGGAGGGGCAAGGGGGCACTTGCCCCCCCCCCAATGTTCCGACCATTATAAAATTTTATTTCCAGTTGTTATAAATAAAAACTAACAAGTAGTCAAACAGGAAACAATTTCTATGCTTGCAAGCACAGTACGCGCTATTTATCAACGTCTGTACTGTTATCATACAACTAGTTGCCATAAATTTTATTATTCTTTCGAAGAAACTTGTAAGGGGAATATTTGATGATTTGAATGACATAAGTCAAAATAATATTTCTGTTCAAAAAAAAAAAAAACGCTAGAGACCTAATTAACTGGAATACAATGCGTGCCTTTTACACAAAGACTTGTTTTGGAACACATCCTAATGAAATAATAAGCCCAGCTCTACTACTAGGAATTTGCTCTCTTTACTTTCCTCTCTTTGTCACACAAATTGTTTCTGTTTATAGGCCTACAGTATATTTGTTCCAGGTAAACATAAATGGAAGTACAATTTATGAAGAAAGGTTTATTGATCATTAACAAATGAAATTGTCCCTCATTTACTAACTAAGAATTATTACTAAACTTTCTAATTTTGTGTATAATACATTTTATTAATTTTATTATATAGATGGTCTCACTACACACTTGAATTTATGAAGCTTTACCCTGCCCCCCCCCAAAGTTAGGCCCCAACCCATGTTAACACCCATTAACTCCTGTAATTAATTACCATGTATGTGTAACTACAGAGATTGTGTAATTCCAAATAAAAGTAAAGAGAGAGAGATAGCAAGAGCAAAAAGTGAATTCAAAGCTTTAGTCTGTTACAAAGTGTTTGTATAAGGGCAGCTTGTCTTTCTTTGGCGAGGAAGTTGTATTGAAAACTGAATTCCATAATTAAACTTCAGTATTTGTTTATAACAGTAATAAGAATACAGTAAGTCAGTCCATAAATGCAGAAACGACCATAAAACAATTATTAAATAAATATATTTCTTCTTCTTCTTCTTCTTCTTCTTCTTCTTCTTCTTCTTCTTCGTCTTCCAGCTCCTCCTATCTCATGATAGTTCTTTACTGACTAGCTTCGTCAACATCTGCCTCCAAACATCTCACTTCTGTGACACCAGGTGCCAATAAGTGAACCAACACTCAGACATCCTTTCTGGTGTTATGCTGCCACTATGTCCGTGATTTACCCTTATGCCTGCTTTCCCAAAATTGCCCGTTTACCATGCTCCTTGGTGTTATCTGCTCTTCCATCCTTCCTGTGCATCATAGGCATATCCATCTAAATCTCTGCAAGACAGCAAGCTTCTCCAGGCTGTGGCCTGTGATCCTTGTACAACTGCTTTACCTCATGCTTAGACCATATTTTTCCTATGGGTATAATTTTCATTAACTGGGACATATGTCTTTTGTAGGGCAGTTAAATATATTGATTGCTTTTGGTTACACAATCAAGTAAGTAATCAAAGTAAATAAACACAATTTTGCATTTTCAAATTCCATAGTTGTGTTAAATGTTATTTAACTTCAAAGAAACTTTTTTAAAATCAGTGATTTTTTTCATGCTTTCCCCAATAAAACAAATGGGCTTTCCTCAAAAATGTATTCATTTCCACAAGTTAACAATTATTTATAATTTGTTTTGTTTACAATTAGTTTACAAACACTAACTTCAATGACTTTTAAATGCTAGGGCATCTCCTGATAATCAAAGATGATTGTTGCAGCTGTCTCTTACATCTTTCTGGCAACACAGATGCACTACGGGAATAAACTGGACCAGCAAGGAAGGCTGATAATAAAAATTATGCCAACTAGGATCAGACAAGAAATGTCTTATCTATAACAAGAAAAATAAATCATATTTCTATATCTGAATATAGGAAATACATGTCTGAGGTTCTCGCATACTATTTCTATATTAGAGTATTTCTAAGGAAATAATGAATTAGACATACAAAACCCCCTGTGTCTGTTTTATTACTGTAACTTAGCAACCATTACAATGTTTGTCAAAAAACATTTTTAACAAAATTTATTTAAAATAAGTATTACCATGTTTAAACAATTTAAAAGTGAACTGAAGTAGCACATGTAGCTACTTAATATTTGCTTATGATTAACCCGATAGGGGGACACTCAACATGTTGTAAAAATTGGATTGTGTTCAGTTCACTGATTTTTTTAAATGTGAAACATACTAATATAGTCACCATCATCATCATCATCAACTTCCTTCAAACATTAGACCCTTCTTCTTCTTCTTCTTCTTCTTCTTCTTCTTCTTCTTCTTCTTCTTCTTCTTCTTCTTCTTCTTCTTCTTCTTCTTCTTCTTCTTCCTCCTCTTCTTCCTCCTTCTATCACATGACAGTCCTTTATTGTCTAGCTTCCTCAATATCTGCCTCCAAGCATCTTAAGTCTGTAACACTGTCTGCCAATAAATGAACCCAGCAACACTCGTTAAACATCCTTTCTAGTGTTGCCTTGCTACTATGTTCGTGGTCTTCACTTATTCCTATACTCAGGGGGCCTACGGGGGGGGGGATCGTGTTGCCATTGGCGACATTTAGAAAATTTGGGGGGGGGATTTTTTTTACTATTGCATGAAAAATCTTCCCCAATTTTACAAAACTATAAAAAACTTATAACAGACACATATCAGACGCACAATAAATCTACCGTTTAAGTTGGAAAACTAAGTATCTTTTCAATAAAGTCATAGAGTACTGGTATTGTAAAACAAACCAAATTTACTGAAAATATTAATTTGTGATTTATTATTAGAAATCCTAATTTTTTTAGCTTATAACTACCTACACTCAATATATCGTTTCAGTAAAAGGCAATATTTTGTAATAGTTTTGAGTTAGAAAGCCCTGACCTTTGCTCGATTAGGTTAGAAATTTTACTGTAAAAGAGAGAAAAGGTCTTGTAAGAAAAAGGGGTGATTTTTGATAAAATTGGGGGAAGCGTCATAGGGGTTGGGGCAGTGGCGGCTCATGAGTAAACTCACCAGAAGTTCACACAGATAATATTGTACGTTATTAATCCATGTGCCTGCTAATATTTGCACTAAAAGTAGCATTTCCAATAATTTTTCAACATTAAAGTAAATGACGTTACTAAGAAATTTTAAATAATTTTAGTAAGTAATATTAACAAAATGAATCTAACATTGTAGTTTACTAAGCTTCAACTGGATTCTTTATTTAATTAATCTTAGAAAAACTAAATTTAGTAATAATGATAGCAATCATGTTCTGAAACAATAGTGAATTATATACATACTACTTACAAGTATCAGTAGGTTAATCGGATCTTTAACAAAACTAAGTGAACTTCTTGTAAACAAAGTCCATCCTTCGGTCTTTCTTTGAAACAAATCTATCAATCACTATCTATCATTAAACTTAGGGATGGTCTTCACCAGTTCTTTCTCTATTGATAACATGGCTAAGGCATTAAGTCTTTCTTGAGACATCGCACTTCTCAAAAAGGTTTTTATCCTCTTCAGTGTCGAGAAGCATCATTCGGCTTCAGCTGAAGTCATTGGGATTGTTGATATCATCCTTAAAAGCGTATATGACTCTGAAAACGAATCTTTCAGATCATTTTGTATAAGAAAATGCAGTTAGCTCACAGCACCATTCATACATCTTATGTCTTCATGTTGGTAAAACACTCCAAGTTTGGTTTTTAGCTTTGCTTTGTCCAAAAAGGGGTATTTTTCTATTGTTTCATCTAATGCAGATTGAGGAAATGATTTACTGTACTCACTAAATTTTTGAGGAACAATAAGGGATATGGCTGAATGGTGCAATGTAAATGAAAACCGCTCTTTTATTTTTGTCGAAATTACATCACATACTTCTTTAGCCGCGATCGTCCTATTAGCATGTCCGCCTTCTTCGTGTCTTGCTCTTTTGCGTTGTAGAGGCATCTGGTCTACAGCACTTTTCACGGAGTTTGTTTTTTCTCTTTCTTTATTTATTTCCCTCAGAAAGGTTTCCACGTCCTTTTTTGTTCGCACAGGATCTGTATAGGTAAGCTGAATTTGTCTGTATAAAATGTCGACGTGTGGCATTATATTATAGAAAACTGTAAGCCAAAACACAAAAGTTGTGTTTCTCTCCAGCTTTGGTAATAGAAGATTCTTGTTTAGAGGTTGATTCTATTTCCTCCATACAGGTAATAAGGTCTTCCTGATGTTCGAATACTGTATTTACAGTTCTGCTTTTAAATTTCCATCTAGTGCTTGAAGCTCGAGGGATTCTTTTCCCGACAATATTATCCAAAATTTCTGCTCTTTGTGGTGAATTGCTGAAAAAGTGTTACATCACTCAAATTCACGAAAAATATCCGCACTTGCTAATTTTGGCTAGCAGCTTGAGCAATCACTAGATTTAATTGATGAGCATAGCAATGGATATAAAAATCATACTCGTAATGTCGTTGAATAATTGTTTGTACACCGGTTAAGTGTCCGCTCATCACGTTTGCTCCATCATAATTCTGAGAGATTAACTTTTCCGGCTTATCAACAACATTTTTTAGGGCGCCAAGAATGCATCCAGCGATCGAGTCTGAGTCGTGTCCGGGGGGATGTATAAACCCCCAAAATCTTTCTACTGGTTCTCCATTAGGTAATACGTAGCGAAAAACAATAGCTAATTGAAATGTCAAACTAACATCTGTGGTCTCGTCAGCGATTACATAGAAGAAATCTGCAAATTTTATTTCCTCCTTAATCTTTTCCTGGCAAACAAGAAGCATACAATCGAGCAGGTCATTTTGAATTTCTTTTGATGTTCCTTTAAAAACGGTTGCATCACGTAAGTGTTCTCTTAGTGAGGCATTAATCTGAGCAGCAAAATCCATTAAGCCTCGAAAAATCCCAGGATTTGAAGAATCATCTCCTTCTCTGTGTCCCCGAAGTGCCAGTTCAAAAGCGCCGCAAAATTTAATGCAGTCAATTATTTTTGACAATGCATAACGATTTTTCTCTACTTTTTCATTATGTTCTTTTACATTCCTCCGATAAGCGCTGTTCAACTGCTGACGTATGTCGACTTTACCAAGCAAGTTAAACTCTAGCAAAGAGTTCAAATGAGTTTGAGAACATTCATGTTTTTTAATTTTCGAGAGTAAATGACCTAAATCATTCACACCATACTTAATCCAGTTTAAGTTTTCAGAGCTTTGTTTTGCAAATAACAGACAAGGGAAACAATATAGTTTATTTGTAGCTTCACAACCGCAAGCCAAGAAGTCTTTTCATATAAAGTTTCTTTAAATTCCCTTTTGAAATCTCTATCTTTACCTTTGGTCACTTGTACGATATTAAGCTTTGGGGTCAGACGACCACGTTGTTTTATTTCGAGTTTCTTTTCTAATGAAATACTTGAAAAAATTGTTTCTTTTAACACAGACACAGGGGTAGCAGCCATTGCTAATCGATCACCAACATTAACACAACACAAACACAACTGCACTGGGCGCGAGCGACACTGGGGAGCGAGTAACGTGACGCCTACAATGGCTAGAACAGCACTGGTTCACAAACCGAATGTGCGCACAATCTTTACATGGGAGAGGTTTGCCCCCACCACTGCGCCAATGCCGCACACGTCACTGCTCTCATTTGATCCACCAGCACACGTACAGCATCAACGTAAAATACTATAATGGCACAGATACGTTGATGACATTCTAATACTATACAGGGGAAACAAAAGACAATGTGAACAGTTACTAACGCACATAAACAAAATACATAAAAACATAACCTTCACTGCCGAATACGAACACAACAATACCATAAACTTCTTAGACCTCTCCATCACAAAACTAGAACACAGGCACAAATTCAGTATATACAGAAAACCAACTACAACTGACACACTAATACACAACACCTCCAATCACCCAATACAACACAAACTAGCTGCTTTTAGAACCATGATACATAGACTTAACAACATCCCCTTAGATGAAATAGACTACAAAGACGAACTAAACACGATAAAATATCTAGCAGAATCTAACGGTTATGACAGAACAATAGTCAGTAAACTCCTACACAAAACACAAAACAAACAACAGACAAAGACAGAAAACAACAAATTCATAACACTAACATACATCAACAAACAAACAGAAAAAATTGCCCACAAATTCAAAAAAGCAGGGTACAGAATCGCTTACAAAACTACTAACAAAACAGAACACACACTATCAAAACGCATGCCCAAAGCACAAAACAAATTCGATCTACCCGGTGTATATAAACTAAATTGTTCAAATTGCAGTAAATTCTACATAGGCCAGACAGGACGTAGCTTCAAACAGAGATACATTGAACACACAAAAGCACTCCACACCACTACAGAATCTACCTTCGCAAACCACCTCATTGAAGCAAACCACACATATAAAAACATCGACAATAACATGAACATACTACACGTACACACAAAAGGCCGAAAACTAGACACTCTAGAACAATTAGAAATATACAAACACACAAAAACAAATAAAAACGACATCCTAAACAAAAAGACACAATTCAAATCGCACGCATTATTCGAACACATCTCACCACACACACACAGCTTCAATCTTTCGAAACACTTTCTCGTCGCCAACAACAAGACGAGCAGCGCTACTAACGACAGCCTCTGATGAAGCCTTCTATAGGTGAAAGCCGGTTTAGGCTGTAAGGTAAAACTTTACGTTTTTACTTATAAAAAACTTTGTGTTCCGAGTCGTCAATATTATAGTGATATTTAGTTAAGTAACGGACACGTCATGGACAACGAAATCCAAGAATTAATTAATATTTATTTATGTAGGGGGTTCACGTGCACCAATTAAGAAACCGCCACTGGGTTGGGGGGATCGGCACCCCTGCCTATACTAAGGTCTTATTCTATACTTTCCTTATTCCTATGTACTACATTCTCTAGCCTTGATACAGTTGCCACCACACAACTGCTTGAGACAAAACCAGTCTGCAC
This sequence comes from Magicicada septendecula, assembly GCA_034769895.1. Taxonomy (NCBI): domain Eukaryota; kingdom Metazoa; phylum Arthropoda; class Insecta; order Hemiptera; family Cicadidae; genus Magicicada; species Magicicada septendecula. Next base: position 344,021,827 of record CM068374.1, on the reverse strand, counting down.
ATGCAGTGATTGTTGTTTTTGTTCATGTTTAGATATCACACTGTTACTGACTAATGTCTGCTTATCTAAGCCAGATTGTTGGCTTAGATACATTTACATGCAGAGTGTCTGGATATTCTAATGTGTTCTTACAGCAGTAATACTGTCCACCAATCAGATTAGTATGATGACAAGAAGATGAAGATTTCTTCTCCACATGGGACTTGGCATTGTCACAGTTAGTATTCAGCAAATGCAGCTTCTTCTTCTTCTTCTTCTTCTTCTTCTTCTTCTTCTTCTTCTTCTTCTTCTTCTTCTTCTTCTTCTTCTTCTTCTTCTTCTTCTTCTTCTTCATTGGTGCAACACATGCATATAGTCACCCTTTATCTGCTCAACAACTGTTGTCCATCCATGTCAGTCCTCAGCAAGGAATATGTTTATCCTAAACTGATTGAGATCACTCAGGACACTATCTCTTCACCATTCTCTAGGTTGCACTCCATCAGAAGACCCCTTGTACAGCATTTTGGCTATCCCACTGTCTTCCACTTTCAAGACCTGTCCTATCCACTTTGATCTTGTTATCTTAATGAAGGAGGTAATGCTAACATCATTATGTACTGCGTACAATTCTCTATTTTTACTCTGCCATTTTCACATATTGAGCCTGTAATGCTCCTAAGCAACTGTGTTTCAAATCTGTCCAGCAGCTCTATTACTGACCTATTAAAGTTTCAGATTTCACCTCCATATACCACAACCAGTCTAATTAAGGTATTCTGTAACTGTAACTTGTATTTTACTGACTGATTTTACTAACCTACTCTTCAAGACTTTATTCAAGGCAAAATGTGCTTTATTCCAGCTGCAGTTCTTCTCCTTATTTCCACCTTTTCTATCATTGAGTTGCTTTTGTTATCTTTTCATTGACAGTAATTCTGCTTAATTTACTAAGGAACCTAAAACGAGTATCAACTAATTTGTATGCTCTAGCCTATGCCTCAATGATGACACAAATTGGTCTATAATGGGAAGAAAACTGGCTTCAAAAATAAATTTATTCAAATTAATTTAATTGCAAACTTTTGCAAACCATATGCAGACTTTTGCCCTACTATGAGGGCAAAAGTTCGCAGTTGACACATTTTGGAAATATATTTATTTACATGTGTTGCAGTAGCTGAAATTATAAAAAGGGGTCTTAATTAAACCTTAAGGGATTCGAAATATTTCTGTCAAAATATAATGAGTGTCAGTGCAATGTGTAAAGTTTGAGATGAATTTAAAATTTAAGTGGCTAACCTATTCTACCCTATACATGGTTCCAGTGGCAAAGCGTGCACTTCCGTGATATGTAAGCGGCCGGAAAGCACCTGGTCTCCCCCCCCCCCCCACCAACACCACCACAATTCAACATTGACTCAACTTTAGCCACGATGTATTGTAGCTCCTGTACATCTATTTTTAGACAATACATTTGAACCCAAACCTTCTTATCCTATTGGCTGTGCCGGTTTCCATTCCATTATATTTGGAATCATGCAATTGTAAATTAACAAACATCATTTTTTATTTAAAAAAATAATCTGGTTTTAAAATATTAAACATAGTAGCCAGTGTACGTAAAATCTTTTATGACCATAAGGAAAATACAAAATTATAATATACAATAAATAATACAATTTTAATAAGAATCAATTGGAACAACACGGCCGCATCTCCTTTTTAATGTTTGAATGTGAGTTCTAGACGTCTCGATTTCTTAGCAAATAAGTCAATCACGTTGTCGTGAAAGTTCGGCTGCTGTTTCATTACCGATAGAAGGTTCTTTTCAATGGAAATCACTGAAAGTGCAGAGAGTCTGTTTTCACTATGGGAGTTTCGGAGGTATGTTTTGATTCTCTTTAATGATGAGAACGACCTTTCCGATGACGCACTTGTGACGGGAATTGTAACTATTAGCTTTGCGAGTTTAAGCACTTGAGGTAGGGTATCGCAAAGATCTGATATGTACAAATATTTAAGTAAGTCTGACACACATTTGTGGGAGAAATCTTTGTCTGAATAAATAATATCCTCATCATATCCTCTAAGTAAATTTATCAGTCCTATGTAGTTTCCGCGGTTACTGCAATCTTCAGATTCATTGTGTCCTCGAAACGGAAGTTCATGTTCAGCTAAAAAGCAAGTAACATCAATTAAACGACCTACAATATGCCTGTTAATTTTAACTTGCTCATTGTGTTTCTCTATGTTAATTCAGTGCTGCTCGCTTAAAGAAAACTCAATTCTAGTTGTTTTTCCAAACTTTTTTAGAGCTACTTGGGAAGCAATATTTCCTGCATTGTGCAGGTTACTTAAGTCGGTAAATCCAGACTTAGTCCAAATGGTAGACCTTTCTGTCAAAAAAAGAAGACATGGCCAACAGTACAATTTTGTCAGTTTTTACAACCGCACAGCCACATGAACGAAACGTAATTCTGTTGTTTCAAATGCCAAGTGAAATTTTTGGCTTTGGATTTTAAATTAGGCATCAAGGGTGTAGGTCTACATTTTGACACTATGGTCAGTTTGTCTGTAAAAGATCTAGCATTGAATGGCTTTACTAATAATTCTTCAATAATACAATTACACTCACTCACGCATGAGAAAGAAGTTCCTGCAACTGAATCACAAGGAGCGGTAGAAGCAGACATCGCAGAAACAAACACTACAACGGTTTTAACACAACTAACAAATGCTAACAGTGAACACGCGACTACTATTGTAGCATATTAGCGAGTGTGTGGAAGCAAGCTTCCCCCTCCACCAGTATCACTCGGCTGTCTATGCAGGGCAGTGGCCGGGAGCAATGACCGCCGTAGCAGCCAACACGCGACAGAGTCAGCAGCGTATATGGACAACGAATATACACACTCGAATCGCCGCTTACGTAAAACGCGCTTTGCATCCACTATATTTACCTCATTTTGTTCATACAGGAAGCTCTCGGATTTAACATTTATTATAGAGAAGTCCGTGGTTTTAGCAAAAAAAGTTTATTTTTATCAACTATTTTCAAATTGTAAGCGCCGCTTACATAGCGTATATGGACGCTTCGCCACTGCATGGTCCATAATACCACTGTTTCCTCCAATAACTTTTATTGTTCTCTAAAACATGAACCAAATAATTTTGATGCAAGTTGACTGTTTTTTTCTTTTTGTTTGTGGTGCGGGCCCCTATGCTGCAGCCTATGTAGCCTATAAATCAGGCACTGATTCTGTTTTAGTGTAGGCCTATGTTTAAGTGATACATGTTTAATCAAATATATTGCAACTTACCGTCTGCGGCTTCCAGAAACAACGTCTTCACAAAGTTGACATGTTTCGGGACACTTGTCCGATCATCAGAACTTAAAATAATCGTGTATCAATTAAGTTGATACATTTGTCAATTAATTAAAATATTAAAATTCAACATGAAATAAATAATTTAAAATAATATAAATACGTAAATGTCTAAAAGCGAGCGCGAACGTTTAACGATGTACATCGTAGGAGATTGACCGCGCACTGAATTACGTTTTGCTCCCACCACGACAATAGCGCAAAGCAGTGTCGTACAATACATTTGATTTGAAAAGCAGTTTATCATTTAAAACACGCGGCTTGGTATCAGTATTGTTATATGCTTTATAAATTTCATACTCTTCAAGAGCGTTCAAATATCGCCCTTTCTTACATATGTGAAGGGGTATTAAATTAGTTTTAAAATTTGTGTAATTATGATTCTCGGAAATGAGGTGTTCTGCAAATTTTGACTTGATATTGTCCAAACTGTGAAGGTGTGTAGGCGGCCTATGTTCTGGAAAAAAAAAAAAAAAAAAAAGAAAAAAAAAAGACGTTTCTGGAAGCCGCAGATGGTAAGTTGCAATATATTTGATTGAACAACACGTGTGGCTTGGTACTAAATATTTGGAATTATTCCTTTTAAACATGATGCATGTTTAAGTTTACATTGTGCCAATAATGTAACTATGTGTAGATAAAAAATGAATTATAACTGATAAGAGTTGCATTTATACCCAGCATAAATGGTCTCAGTAAGACTGTTATAGATGGGGGTTGAATTGATGACTCATACTTCAGCCAAATACACAGCACAACACAACAAATAAATGCCATGCAAAATGAGGTTTGTTCTCTGACCTGTCATACAAGTATAAAGAAAGTTTTGTATTGCTCTTTTTTATGATGAATTGAGTCGGTTCAACCATGCCACAATGATGTTCAGTTTACAGAAAGTCTGCTGCAAAAACAATCATAATTAAGTGAACTAAAGTCAACCAAGTAAGTCACCAAGTAGAAATGTCGTACAGATACTTTTTTTAGTATGGACTACTTGCATTATCACCATTATTGTAATTGTAGTCATCGATCAGAACTCAAAACTTACCTATTTTTTAGGCTCTCTCTTCACATTGATGATGTTTATCCTCATCATCTCCTTGTTTTCTTATCTTTTTGAGCAGGTGAGCTTCCTCTGGTGACACCTTTCCTTTTTCAGAGGTTATCAACAGATACAACCTTTTGTGTGTATGATTTATCATTTTCTCTAATCTACTCTTAGAAACACCATAACTGAAAATTTTAGGCAGAATCAGCTGTGTTAGATGCACAGTGGATAGTTACATCATTCACAACCACAACATTCTTTCTGAATTGCCATTTTGTCCTTGATTTGTGATTCCCACATTATACCTCACTGTCAACTGAGCAAGCAATTCAAGTCTTTTAACTCTAGTTGAAAACACAGATTAATTATCTGAAGGGAATTCTGAGTCACATAATTTTATATCTGTATATGAAATGTGTATATATGAGGTAAGTGAACATTTTGGTCAGTTTTTTGTAACAGATCAGAGATTTCATCTTGACCCAGAAATCACAATTTCATTATTAGCTCTCCTTGTACAGTTTATGTCTTAGTAGCAGAAAGTTGGATATACTTATAAGAGACAGCTGTGCAACCTCAGGCTTTCTTTAATTTTCCCTATAGGACTCTACCAGCAGATGAGATCTTATGGAATGTTTATTTTCTAGAATATATTGGGTTAGTCCATATTCTACTGACCATGAACCTCTTTTATATATAAACAGATGAAATTGCCCATGGGCATTAGGCAGATGTGGGTTTTAGGGTTTTAGAGAGATTGAAACCCACCCAAATTTCCCACTCAGCTAAACACAACAATATTCTTGGATTTTGTTGTCCATGACGTGTCTGTTGATTAACTAAATATAAGTATGTCCTACTTACAACAATACAACAACAACATTTTATCCTTTTATAATGCTATATAAATGGAAATTCACATTATAAAGACACAACACTGGACATGATTAAAAAAAACTTACATTTGTAAACTTTGATGTCCATGGTAACACACTTCAATCATTAGTTACAACAATGCCATTATAGACTGACTATAAAAATACAAATTGTTGAAACAATGGGATATTACTCAGTGTAATTGTTTGTTCATTTAGTATTTTTTACTTATGAAACTGTTCCGTTAAGACTTTTCACTTGGGGAATTTTTTGTGTGGTCAAATTAATGTGGGCACATTTATTTACTTCACATTTTGATTTGAAATTATTTTACTAGACATTTTAGTTGTGAATATTTTTGCAGCTGATTTTCTGTACATTGAGTATTGTGCTGTGGATGAATTGACCTATTTGGATCATATATTAACAAATAACAATATAACATTTTCTTTCCAGACATCATTTTATGCAGGGACTGGTCATTTTTCTAGTAAACTAACAACATGCGTGTAACTACCAAGAACAAATTTACAATAGATTTTGGTGAAACTGTGAATGATAATGTACATGCAATCATGTGTATGTGATTCATAATGCTGAGTAACACTGACATATATTGTTGTGTACACCAAGTAAAACATTAAACAGGAAAAAACACCAATTTATTTTGGCAGGATCTTGGCCAGATTAAGTCTGCATTCTTGCCACAGTTAAATAATAAAAAGAAAATGCTGCTACCTTCTTGGCAAAAGGGAGTATTGTTTCTGTATAACATCCGTTTTATTTTGTCCAAATGTATATTAATAACAGAGCAATTACATCAAACCTTTGACATCATAATTGCCGGAAAAGACATTTTTTTTTATTTTTATGTGGATTGATTGCTGGTAAAATTTTGGAAATGAAACAATATATTATGTTCACGGTTTTTTTAATTCTTTATTAAATGTTGGTCTATTAATCTTGCAGCCTAAAAATTATATAAAAAGACTATATTTTATTATGTATATTGAAATATACACCTTTATAATCATGCAGTTTGATTTCTTTATACTGTTAAATTAACATTGAGACTTAAATTGAGGCTTTGGCTGTCAATTTAAGTAATTATATATGAACTACAGCTTAATGGCCAGATTGCCAAAGAAATCAGATTTGAACATACAACCTTGAAATACACCTGCAACTTTTCATGAAAAAGTAATTGTTCTGACAGGTTCATATTTCTTCCATTCATTGAATGGAAGACTCTGTTACTTTATCATTTAAATTGGTTCACTCAATTCTGAATACACAGTTTAGTCAGTAGTGTAAAACCCAGTAATATACATTCACCAATAAACTTTTGTAACATGAGAAATTCTAATATAATTGTTTTTTTATAACATTCTTTTAGACTGTCACATTCATATTCACAAATACACATTCTCTAGATTGAACAAATATGGTTACTGGGCGTATCCAGCTCAAAACGGAAGGGGGGCAGTTTTCGAAAATCAATCTCTTTGATGGCGGGGGGGGGGGGGGGTCCATAGTGCCATACTATATAATAAACAATAACATAAGGAAAAATAACATTTATTAAAAAAATTTTTTTAAACAATAGTTTTTAAGGATTAGTTACAAATTTTCTAACTACAGCTCCTTGTTCCTTTTTTGCTAAAACTCGTTGACGATAAATGCTTAGCATGGCTAAGCATTTAACTTATTTTTACCAATACTTATTCTTAACCATGTTTTAATAACAATAATAAAAGGAAGAACACCATTTATTAAAAGAAATTAATTCTTGAACAATAGCTTGCGAGGATTAGTTGCAAATTTTCGAATTACTGCTTCCATTAATCGCTCCTTGTTTACTAAAACCCATTCACAGTGAATGCTTAGCATGGCTAATCCATTTAATCTATTTTCACCAAGCGTACTTCTTAGCCATGTTTTAATTCGGCGAAGAGAACTGAATGAACGCTCTATAGTGCTTATTGTGCAGGGCTGTGAGAGCAATATCAGTAGCGCCTTTCTAATGGCCGGGAAAAACAATTCTCTCTTTTTTAAAACTTCAATGATGTCTGGTGCTTCTTGTACCTCATTCCACATTTTAAACCACAATTCCCTTTCCCCGTTGATGCCTTCCAAATTGTAAAATGTTGCACAAGATGGAGTACTTTCTTTCCATTCCTCCAATGAATCATCTCTCATGTTACTCGGATGGAAATGTGTCAATGAAAATACAGGCGATTTGTCTGAAGAAAATCTAACTTCTAAAGATGATATGATGGATTCCAAGTAAGGAATTATTAGAGACCTTCTCCAAAATTCGGATAGATTTTCGGCAGGAGGATTACTTCTATGCTTTTGTCGGCCAGAAACGCGAGTGGCGGTTATATCAATATTCAAATGCTTTGCAATGTCATATGCTTCTTTCAAAACGTCATCTGTGATGCTCTCTGCATCTTTCCGATGATCTCTTAGCATGTCGAGAATAGTTTGAATGTGCTGGTTGGCTTTGAGTATGTCAAGTGTCTTCAATTGAAGTGTATTTGCTATGGGTTGCAGTATAGAGGAATACTTCGCAATTAATGCTACTGAGACAATAAATGAAGATCTGCATGCATTTTATATGCTTTATTTCTGGTTGCTACATTTCCCTCTTCAGCTAATGTCTCTAATGCTTCAACAATATTGACGAAGTTATCCTTAAAAACATGAATGCTCTTGTACTTTTCTGACCATCTAGTCTCACACAATTTAGGAATGTTTGCAATAAGCTTGCGTCGTAAAACGGACTCGCAAAAAAATGAGATTATCTCCTTGATAGTTCAAACGCAGTTTCGAATTTCTGGGATAAGGTTTAAGTCGTTCACGACCAGGTTTAGCTTGTGCGAGGAGCAATGGAAGTATAAGGCTTTTTTGTACTTTTGCCTCAAGATTGCCTGCACCCCCCCTTCTTTGCCAGACATGGTGGAACATCCGTCGAAACCTAATCCCACACACTTATCAGGGTCTATATTTAAGTTTGTAACTAAATCATCAATAGCTTTGGCAATACTTCTGGCATCAAGTCCTTCAAGCTCTACAAAGCCTAAAAATTCCTCTTTGATTTCGTTGGCCTTTTTATCAAAGAAACGTAATCCAATAGACAGTTTCGTCAGCTAGAATGCTGTAAGCGCAAGCTTCTTTAACCCTTGTGATGATTTGTTCCCTGATTATAGCACCACAGAGATCAATTATTTCATTTTGGATGATAGGTGATCGGTATGACGCGTTTTTGGTCCATGCTCAAAATGGTGTTTTAATTGTAAATCACCTGCTTCGATGCGTAAGCGGCATAAGTCTACAAGTACACCTTCATCCAGATTTTTGCCTCTGAGAGGTAAATCAGGTGTGTCAGAAAAAATGACACAGGAAACAATTGAGGATAGTACTTGTTTGTTTCTTCCACTAATTTTGTGAATACTGGTGAATTAGGATGTCCACTAGAATGGTCTCCATGAATGATTTTGCAGATTCCATTGCAGCCTGGTGTCCTTTGCTCTGTACATGTGCTTTGCAATGATCGTGCACGTCCTTATACTTAGTGAAGGGTCTGATTATGAAAGAACCCCAACCGCCTCTCATCATGCTGGCTGACGGCGGAAACAACACACAATATTTACAGAAAGCACCTTTCAGTCGCTTTGAGTAAGTTATATTCATGTTTCCAGCCATTGGTGATTGAATTTCCTCTTGAGATGTTTGGCATCTGCCATAAAATCGTAATTCTTCGAAGGTACCCATCCATTTTCCAGAAGATGTTTTTCTTATCAACCGTCATAGTGGTAGCCAAGCCGATGAATTTTCCAATATCATCTTCATGACTGTAACGTCTTTTTTCCGCGTTACAAATCCAGGGAACCCCTCGTAATTAAACTCCGTTAATTAGATGGGCTGCCTACGTTGTAACAGAATTGATCACCAATAATTGATATAACAAATTACTTACTAACTGTGTAAGGAAACAATGGGAAGGTATACAATTGATTTAAGCACTCATCATATGTGTGTAACACGAAGACTTTTCTTTATTTAACATTTAAAAGAAAATATATACTGACAGATCCCATGACTTTACTAATTCAATTATTAAGTTATTTGAAAGGTTTCTTTAACTTTGAGATCAACTTGATTTTATATAGCTACACCTCGGATCCGGGTCAACTTACTGTATTTCTGCAATTAAAACTTTTAATTATACTCATTTCATGATATTAGCGTGCAAGACTTTCTTTTATTCAACCATTGGAAGAATGGTATTATGGCTTGAATTATATTACTCTACATTAGCATATAAACTGTTACAACGTATGAAGTTAGAATAGTTACATGAAATTCTTAGATTTAATTTATAAGTCTTTACAAAGTTATAGTTTCTGAAAAGTCTCTTTCAAGATGTGTTGTGTAACAAATATTAGTAACCCTCGATAGACAGGCTATCGAGTCACCTTTTAATTGGTATGCAGAAGACTCGTCCTGGGGTATCCGTCTCGGGAAACAGGAACAGCTACGTCGTCATCTCGGTCTGGCCTTCCTCTGTAAAGGGCTCCAAAAGTTCGCAGGTTGAACAATACGTCGTGTAGATATCTACGATGATCTTGTAGATTCTCGGATGTCCTGATCTGCATATTCTGTCACGTGCAGTAGAGTTTGTGGCTTCTGATAGTTCACATCTCCGGGTATGACTTTGGAATTGTTGTTATTAGTTGAAGCACGAAGTCATCTTGTGTTACACTCCTTTTTACGTTTCGATTTTTTTACTTAAAATTTCTTGTCTATTTACATGACTATATTAATTAACACATCCAGATGTTTTAAACAACTACATCTGGTACACCATCTTAAGGTGAAGCAAAATATCGTTAACATATTTTAAGCGCACAGCTCCTACGTCTATACTGTACGAAGTCACCATTGCAAGAGAGAGAAATTCCGCTCCCTTCGCCTGGTACTGGGCAAAAGTTAGTGGGACAATTTCCGCGCGAGAATATAGTTCCTAACTATATTTAAGTTAACATTTTTATTTATACAAACTATCCCTAAACAAATATACATAATTTAAATCAGTTGTTTTAGCGACTATTTACGTCTTCAGATTTTTTATTATTAACATTAGTTTTTTTTATCTTATTCTAACTCACACAAGACTCGGAAAGCATGTCGAGTCTGGAATCAACAGGACAGCGCCTGCTTACAAGCAAAGGGTTAAATACGATATTAATAACTCTTTACAATTTTTCTTTTTATTAGAGTATCTTATAACTAATTAATTACTGCTTCCTCTCATACTGAGTACATACAGGTATTTTATATTAATACAGTGAGATTTAAATGGCTTAAGAGCTCGCAACCTTAATTTTTAAAATTTTTTATTTTCTTGATTATTGGTACAATTTAAATCGTCACAGACTCCACCGCTTAAATTGCACGCTACGGTTAAGCCTTTTGAGTCTAACTCACTATTGGGGACTGGGAGTACGATTAGTGTCAGTGTGTGAAGTTATTTATTATTAGTGCACAGTTTGTTTTTTTCTAATTCTCTTTAAATGACCTTATTCATTTAAATGATCGCCTTCGTGAAATTCCCTTTTTCTTACTTCTTAAGTACTAACTTACATTTTAATCTTAATACTAATTTCCAAACCTTAGATTGGAATGATCCCTACTTATCCGTAACTCACAACATCCCGGCCCGACTGACACCAGCTTACTCTAACTAAGGAAGTTAGCTTTCAGCATTTATTAATGATCTTTGGCACATTTCTGCCCTATCATTACCCTTTCAGTCGGCGCCGTTGTGACCTGTTACGTTACATTTATAATCACTACTTGATTATATCTCATAAACTTATTTCTAATGTGATCTAAAGAGGATCCCATACTCCACTTTAGATCACTGGTTTGAGAGAAGCGGAATCTCACGAATATGATTCTCTTTTATCTCTTTTTACAATACTTAAACAAACTATGCGGGAGGGGAGACACTTTACATTATGCATTGTCATACTCACTAGGGGTGGTTTTCAATTGTTCAGGCTAGCACCGGTTTCTCACAATAGAGAGGGTGGGTGGCTGCTTACTACCTTACTGAACACGCTTTAATTTTCTCTTACTGGCCACCACAGGGAGTGTTTACAATATGCAACTGAACTTTTAATTATTATTTTCTTTTGTTTTTTCTTACTTCTACACTTCACACAATTTTAGTATAACTTAGGATTTATTTAGCTCTAGTATTTAAATCAATTATTATTATTCTCTTTATTATTTATTAAACTACTTTGGGGTTAGTGTGTGTAATTTCTTTCACATAGTTGTTGTACACTTAGTTATTACCTATAGTTACAACACAGTACACTTTATATTCTTATGAACTACCTTTTTTTTCCATACCATTTACACTAAATATTTACACAATTAAAACACAAAACTCTTTCTTATCTCTATCATTTAATTTTACTACCGGTTTTTTGTTTGTCTTACTCTCTCTTCTATAGAGTAACTTTCTAAATCTTTACTATTTAGAATTCTATCTTTTCTTCTGTGAGTCCTATATAACTCATGTAGTTAATGAGTGTTAGTACCCATCTAGTTAATGATTATTCATTAATGTATGCTTCGCAGAACTGGAACTCAGGTTGATCAGGCCTCGTTTCCAAACTCTACGTTTACATTTTTCCACGTGGATTCAGAAATATAATTTTCTTTACTGCCTAGTATTCCTTTTCTTTTTTTTTTTGGGTTATACTATACCGTCACTTCTTCTTATATAGCTTTAGTTGCAAAATATGCGTTCTCCGCACATATTTCTGAGTTGCAGGTTCGCACAGGGCTACTGTAACTGGAGTTAGGTACTTTTGGATTTGGTAAGGGCCACACCATCTGAATGATAGTTTCGAGGTGGTCTTATCAATCGCACTACTAATGGGGTGAGTCTTGTACATTACTAAGTCACCTACTTGGTACCTGACTGAGTTGCTATGATTACCTTTCTCGTGGTATCTTCTGGATTTTTCCAAGCTTGCTCTCAAGTTAGAGCGGGCTTTGTTCCATATTCGCTTTATCTGCTTATCCGTTATTAGCGGAGGCAGCAGATCATGTATATTCCATCTTGTGGACAAAGGGTGGTTTGGTCGATACTTGTATAGTAACTCGAACGGGGTCGACTTGTGACCTTCGTGGTAAGCTGAATTAAAAGCGTATTGAATCCAGGATAGATTTTGGTCCCACGACGTGTGATCGTTCGCATGATAGGCGATTAGCGCAGATTTGAGGTTTCGTAGATACCTTTCAGCAATATTGCCTTGCGGTCGATACTCTGTAGTGGTTATATGGTCTATCCCTAACTTGAAACACATATTCCTAAATTCTTTTGCTTTAAACTGCGGGCCGTTATCAGATAGGCCTACTATACGTACTGGAGTACCGTAATCTTTAAATAATCTTTCCTGTAGTATTTTAACTGTTGTCGACGCTAATGCTCGTCGCATGGGATACATCCAAACAAATTTGGTGAACGAATCTACACATATCAGTAACATGGTATTTCCTGATTTGGATCGTGGATACGGACCTGAGAGATCTAGATAAAGTTTCGAAAAAGGGGTCTTTGGGATTTCTGATATCAATTAGCTTACTTGAGTATTTCTGGCGGGTTTGCTAAGGGCGCATAATGAACATTTCTTTACGAAGGTAGCTATTTCGCAGTTCATATTGTTCCAATGATATTCCTTTCGAATACGATGTATCGTCTTATTGATTCCCATATGGGCTCCTATGGTAGATGAATGGAAGTATTCCATTAGCATGGGCTTAATTACATCCGGGGCTATTATTCTTAATTCCTTTCCGTCTCTTATTTTGAGACACAGTACATTCTTACTCAATACGTACTTCTCGGATTTAATACCTTGGGTAAGTTGTTCTATAATAGGCTTCAGTAAGGGGTCTTGTTGTTGATATAGGGCAATGTTTGTAAAGGCAAGGGGGAATTCAGTAATTACGGCGTTCGCACTTGCTATTTCCGGCTTCACTACGTTTTCGGAAGTTTTAGTGGGTGACTGGAACATACGGGACAGGGTATCGGCGACTACATTTTGAGTACCTTTAATATGCTGCACTCTGAATTTGTAGCAGTTTAATTTCAATATCCATCTGCCAGTTCGTCCTAATTGTTTAGGGTGATTCAATAACCATGATAACGCCTGATTGTCGGTTTCTAAAAGAAATTCTTTATGTTCTAGGAAGGGTTTAAACTTTTCGAATGCAAAAACAATTGCTAAACATTCCAATTCATATGCAGAATACTTTCTTTCTTGATCGCTCAGTGTTCGTGATGCATAACTAATTGGTAGTCTACAGTTATCTATCTCTTGGTATATCACTGCACCTAACGCTACACTGGAACTGTCGGTTTGCACGACGAATGGTTTTGTGAAATCAGCTAATTGCAAAACTGGGGGAGATATAATGCTTTCTTTAAGTTGCTCAAACGCGTTTTGATGTATTGAGCTCCATTCGAACTTTGTTCCCTTCTTTCGTAAGGAGTTTAGGGGTGCTGCTATTTCGGCAAGATGGAGAATGTATTTGTGGAAATAATTCACCATACCTAAAAATCGGGCTATACCTTTTGCATCTCGTGGGGGTGCAAATTCTCTAATAGCACGGGTACGTTCGGGGTCAATGCTTACCTTTCCATTCGCTTTCACTATGTGTCCTAAGAAAGAAAACTGAGGGACAGCAAAACTTACCTTATTTGGGTTCACCGTTAATCCTGCTCTTAGTAAACGAGATAACACTTCACGCAAATGTCTGAGATGTTGTTCCATTGATTCACTGTATATTACGATGTCGTCCAAATAGTGGTACACATATTTAAATTTAATGTCGTGAAATATCTTCTCCAATAGTCTACTACATACGGAACTTCCTTGAGATATTCCAAAGGGTACCCTAGTAAATTGGTACAAGTTAAAAGGAACTGCAAACGCGGTTAGACGTTTGGATTCTTCTGAAAGAGGTATTTGGTGAAAAGCTTGATTTAGATCCATTGCCGTAAAAACCATTGCTTTAGTAAAATAATGAAATGCACTATGGATGTCTGGAAGAGGGATTGATTCAAATTCTATTCTTTTATTTAATTGCCTGTAGTCTACAACTAGTCGGTGTTTATCTGGTCCTTTCGGTACTAAAAAGGAGGGTGAAGAATATGGGGACGTAGAGGGTTCTATGACTCCTTGATCCAATAACTTATTGATATGGTTTCGCATGACTTCCATCTTGGGGGGCGACAACTTGTACGGGGGTAGTCGTATTACTTTCTGATCACTCAGATTAATTTTATACTCTATTAGGTCCGTCAGTCCTAGTTTTGGTGTAAGAACCGAGGAAAATTCTTTTATTAGTTTTACTATTTTGACTCTATCTCTTCTTTCTAGGTGGGATAAATCTGAACCTTGGTGACTTACATGTGCAGTGGATGAACAACGTTTTTCTTCATTACTATCAAATTTATGTTTTCTTGCACGGTCAAATCGGAAATAAAATTCTCGCTCGTAGATGTCAAGAATCATTCCTGTCTTACTAATAAAATCTGCACCTAATATTAAATCAGGTCCTAATTCTTTACATACTAACATTGTAAATATCCAACTTAGGTTTTTTATTTTAACCTTAACGGTAATGCTCAGGTTTATATTTATTTTAAGTTTATCAGCGGTAGCACACTTTATATTCACAGGTTGGTTCCGTTTTACTAGATGATGTTTAGCTAACATGTCCGCTAATTCTTGGCTGATTAAGCTTCTACTAGATCCCGAATCAATTAAGGCGATGGGGGATGTAACGCCTAAGTCGACTCGTATTAATGGTAGTAGATTTTTTTCCATTTACATCTATTAATCGCATTACACTTTTCACGAAATTCTCGCACATAGGGGTCTATATCTTTCGCACCTTTTTTGTTTTTCACTTGGTTACAGAATAATTCATTCTTATTATTATTACTGGTTTCTTTTAGTTTACCTAATTTTGAGTAGCTGCGGAAGACACAGGTTTTCGGGTCTCCCTGCCTTACATGTTTTTTGAAATTGGGGTTATTCCGTTCCAATGGCTTACTTTTGCACTCTCTTCTTATGTGCCCATATTTGCCACAATTATAACAGGTGGGTTTTCTGCGAGGTGGGTACTTGGTTTCCGCTTTATCTGGGTTTACAGTTAACTTACCAGCTTTGCGCACATGGTGAGGTCTACTAGAAACTTGTCTTTCATACGAGGTTGTTACATCAGGCAGTAGTGCTCGCAATTGATGTCTATTAGTTCCAGAGGTTTTCATTGCTTCTCTACTTTGATCTGAGTACCATACATTTGAAGAATGGATACTGCACTGTTCTAGATCAGCAATAGTATTGGGTCTATTCATCAATGATAGTCGAGATCTTTCTTCAGGTGACACGCCTATTAAAATGGTGTCCACCAGTTGTGTTTCATTCCAGCTTACACGTAGTAGTCGAGAGGACTCCCTAATATCGGAGATGTAGTGGGCTAATCTCTCCTGATGTCCTTGTACTCGGAGTACTGTCTTCCTTTTTATTTCCTCATAGATACCGGTGGGAATAAAGTATTTTATTAAAGAGCTATGTAGCTCTTCTACTGGGAAAGTAGAGGTTAGGGCTTCTAGCACACGATTTTTTAACGGGGGTTTACACTTTGGTAACAGGACTTGTAAAATTTGCCAGTCATTCAGCTGCTGTAGATCCTTTATCTGAAGAAGATAACTAATAAATGTTAGTAACTTGGAAACATTTAAACCATCTGTATAAGGGATTTCGGATAAAATCTTCTCCACAGGGTGAGTCATTTTTCCGTATAGATCTGCGTTATAGTTCATAGGGGTAATTCCTCGATGAGGGCGATTAGATTCATTGGGGGTGTTGGTCAATTCATTATTTCCGGGACGAAACTGAAAATGCTCGGGAGGAGGGACATTTACATCTGTATCAGTTTTTTGTTCTGGGTTCGCTTGCACTTGCGATACGATAGGTGAGTTCCGATCCGAGTTAGGCGGAGGTAAACCAGTGGTGGGGGATTGTACGGGGGAGATGTGTAATTTCATTAATGATTTCTCTATTTCGTCCATCCTGAATGAGTCGGATTTTCGTCTTAAATCGTTGATAATTGAAGGTAAGCGGCGTAGAGCTTCGTCTGCTAGCTTTTGTACATCAACGGGTATTTCTGTGAGATTCGGCCAGATCGACAAATTTTTTATTCGCCTGGTTAAATGCTCTATTCTCTGGGTAGTCCGCAAAATTTTTGCCGGAGATTTCTCGTCTTGGAGTGTTTGAGACAATAAGTATAGTTCACTATACTTGGCATTACAAATTTCTTTCTCGCTTTCATAATCGAGTTGGCTTAGATTGTTTAATTGCACGGGCGCATCAAATCCACATTCGCGAATTGAACTTCGTAATTCCGCGACTGTTACATCAGCATGGGGTAGTCCACGCAAAAGGGCTTCGTAAGACAGCTCGTCTTTTAATAACAAATCCGGGTTAAATTGGGCCATTTTGTTCTAACACATTAGCACGTACTTAAAATTAATACTAGCATATTACACATATAATAAATTCATAAGTAATAAATTTACACAAATTAGAAAAGAACAATTTCTCTTCTAAGGGAGAGACAGAAATCACACACATATATCTTTCAAGGTTAAATAGCCGATCAGCTGTTTACTGGAATGTAGGTCAGAGGGTGGTCTACATATTTAGTTAACAAAGGAGGGTTGAGCATGTGTGACAGGGACAAAGGGGGTTTTACTCTTATTGGTCTCTACACAAAGCGACTGAATAACACAACTACTGTATACGTACTCTAAACCGGTATAAACACGAGAGAAGGGGAGCACAATCTATTTCTTATTATTATTACTCCGCTTAGACAACACTTTGACTCCGTTCATTCATAAACTTTTCTCAATTAAATAAATTACTTATTTTGTTCACAAGTTTTAAATCACGAACTTCTACTTAATTACTTTATTATTATTAACAAAGTTATTTTTAATCAAATTTTTTTTATAACACATACTAGTGTATGTAAGCTAGATAGTTGGACATACACTGTGCAGAATGATTCAGGAAACAACAGGTTATAGATTGTCGTAAACAAACCTGTTACAGATTGTTCGGTTGACCAAAATTGTTATGCTTGGTCACAATTCATGTATGCAAGTACTTACATCGAATTATGCAGGAAGTGCCGGTAGAAACCTGCATATAGCATTTTGCATTGTATGACGCTAATGACATTTTACTTATACATACTACCATCTACGTATTAAGTTACGTATTAATACACTATTAAATATGTTTTGAACATTACATTTATTAAAGTAACTTTCTGAGTGCATATATCAATATTATATATTTAGTTATTGATCTTACAATTTATCCACGCATAGTGAATGCAATTTTGTTTTTGACACTATATACACAATTAAAACTCTTTCCTTTGTTTCCTTTATTTTTTTTGAATGACGCAATTTTGTTTGCTTAAAACACTTTATAAAATTTTAACTGAGTGGCGCACTTTTGTGACACTCTGTAAACAATTACCCTTTTATTTTTTACAAGTGAGCAGAGTAGCGCATTTCTGTTTGCGTCACGATGCTTAACAACCCTTTACATAAATCAGCAGAGTGGTTTTTTTTTTACTTCATAAGCAATTTTGTTTGCTTAAAACACTTTATAAAATTTTAACTGAGTGGCGCACTTTTGTGACACTCTGTAAACAATTACCCTTTTATTTTTTACAAGTGAGCAGAGTTGCGCATTTCTGTAACGTCTTTTTTCCGCGTTACAAATCCAGGGAACCCCTCGTAATTAAACTCTGTTAATTAGATGGGCTGCCTACGTTGTAACAGAATTGATCACCAATAATTGATATAACAAATTACTTACTAACTGTGTAAGGAAACAATGGGAAGGTATACAATTGATTTAAGCACTCATCATATGTGTGTAACACGAAGACTTTTCTTTATTTAACATTTAAAAGAAAATATATACTGACAGATCCCATGACTTTACTAATTCAATTATTAAGTTATTTGAAAGGTTTCTTTAACTTTGAGATCAACTTGATTTTACATAGCTACACCTCGGATCCGGGTCAACTTACTGTATTTCTGCAATTAAAACTTTTAATTATACTCATTTCATGATATTAGCTTGCAAGACTTTCTTTTATTCAACCATTGGAAGAATGGTATTATGGCTTGAATTATATTACTCTACATTAGCATATAAACTGTTACAACGTATGAAGTTAGAATAGTTACATGAAATTCTTAGATTTAATTTATAAGTCTTTACAAAGTTATAGTTTCTGAAAAGTCTCTTTCAAGATGTGTTGTGTAACAAATATTAGTAACCCTCGATAGACAGGCTATCGAGTCACCTTTTAATTGGTATGCAGAAGACTCGTCCTGGGGTATCCGTCTCGGGAAACAGGAACAGCTACGTCGTCATCTCGGTCTGGCCTTCCTCTGTAAAGGGCTCCAAAAGTTCGCAGGTTGAACAATACGTCGTGTAGATATCTACGATGATCTTGTAGATTCTCGGATGTCCTGATCTGCATATTCTGTCACGTGCAGTAGAGTTTGTGGCTTCTGATAGTTCACATCTCCGGGTATGACTTTGGAATTGTTGTTATTAGTTGAAGCACGAAGTCATCTTGTGTTACACTCCTTTTTACGTTTCGATTTTTTTACTTAAAATTTCTTGTCTATTTACATGACTATATTAATTAACACATCCAGATGTTTTAAACAACTACATCTGGTACACCATCTTAAGGTGAAGCAAAATATCGTTAACATATTTTAAGCGCACAGCTCCTACGTCTATACTGTACGAAGTCACCATTGCAAGAGAGAGAAATTCCGCTCCCTTCGCCTGGTACTGGGCAAAAGTTAGTGGGACAATTTCCACGCGAGAATATAGTTCCTAACTATATTTAAGTTAACATTTTTATTTATACAAACTATCCTTAAACAAATATACATAATTTAAATCAGTTGTTTTAGCGACTATTTACGTCTTCAGATTTTTTATTATTAACATTAGTTTTTTTTATCTTATTCTAACTCACACAAGACTCGGAAAGCATGTCGAGTCTGGAATCAACAGGACAGCGCCTGCTTACAAGCAAAGGGTTAAATACGATATTAATAACTCTTTACAATTTTTCTTTTTATTAGAGTATCTTATAACTAATTAATTACTGCTTCCTCTCATACTGAGTACATACAGGTATTTTATATTAATACAGTGAGATTTAAATGGCTTAAGAGCTCGCAACCTTAATTTTTAAAATTTTTTATTTTCTTGATTATTGGTACAATTTAAATCGTCACAGACTCCACCGCTTAAATTGCACGCTACGGTTAAGCCTTTTGAGTCTAACTCACTATTGGGGACTGGGAGTACGATTAGTGTCAGTGTGTGAAGTTATTTATTATTAGTGCACAGTTTGTTTTTTTCTAATTCTCTTTAAATGACCTTATTCATTTAAATGATCGCCTTCGTGAAATTCCCTTTTTCTTACTTCTTAAGTACTAACTTACATTTTAATCTTAATACTAATTTCCAAACCTTAGATTGGAATGATCCCTACTTATCCGTAACTCACAACATCCCGGCCCGACTGACACCAGCTTACTCTAACTAAGGAAGTTAGCTTTCAGCATTTATTAATGATCTTTGGCACATTTCTGCCCTATCATTACCCTTTCAGTCGGCGCCGTTGTGACCTGTTACGTTACATTTATAATCACTACTTGATTATATCTCATAAACTTATTTCTAATGTGATCTAAAGAGGATCCCATACTCCACTTTAGATCACTGGTTTGAGAGAAGCGGAATCTCACGAATATGATTCTCTTTTATCTCTTTTTACAATACTTAAACAAACTATGCGGGAGGGGAGACACTTTACATTATGCATTGTCATACTCACTAGGGGTGGTTTTCAATTGTTCAGGCTAGCACCGGTTTCTCACAATAGAGAGGGTGGGTGGCTGCTTACTACCTTACTGAACACGCTTTAATTTTCTCTTACTGGCCACCACAGGGAGTGTTTACAATATGCAACTGAACTTTTAATTATTATTTTCTTTTGTTTTTTTTTTACTTCATAAGCAATTTTGTTTGCTTAAAACACTTTATAAAATTTTAACTGAGTGGCGCACTTTTGTGACACTCTGTAAACAATTACCCTTTTATTTTTTACAAGTGAGCAGAGTTGCGCATTTCTGTAACGTCTTTTTTCCGCGTTACAAATCCAGGGAACCCCTCGTAATTAAACTCTGTTAATTAGATGGGCTGCCTACGTTGTAACAGAATTGATCACCAATAATTGATATAACAAATTACTTACTAACTGTGTAAGGAAACAATGGGAAGGTATACAATTGATTTAAGCACTCATCATATGTGTGTAACACGAAGACTTTTCTTTATTTAACATTTAAAAGAAAATATATACTGACAGATCCCATGACTTTACTAATTCAATTATTAAGTTATTTGAAAGGTTTCTTTAACTTTGAGATCAACTTGATTTTACATAGCTACACCTCGGATCCGGGTCAACTTACTGTATTTCTGCAATTAAAACTTTTAATTATACTCATTTCATGATATTAGCTTGCAAGACTTTCTTTTATTCAACCATTGGAAGAATGGTATTATGGCTTGAATTATATTACTCTACATTAGCATATAAACTGTTACAACGTATGAAGTTAGAATAGTTACATGAAATTCTTAGATTTAATTTATAAGTCTTTACAAAGTTATAGTTTCTGAAAAGTCTCTTTCAAGATGTGTTGTGTAACAAATATTAGTAACCCTCGATAGACAGGCTATCGAGTCACCTTTTAATTGGTATGCAGAAGACTCGTCCTGGGGTATCCGTCTCGGGAAACAGGAACAGCTACGTCGTCATCTCGGTCTGGCCTTCCTCTGTAAAGGGCTCCAAAAGTTCGCAGGTTGAACAATACGTCGTGTAGATATCTACGATGATCTTGTAGATTCTCGGATGTCCTGATCTGCATATTCTGTCACGTGCAGTAGAGTTTGTGGCTTCTGATAGTTCACATCTCCGGGTATGACTTTGGAATTGTTGTTATTAGTTGAAGCACGAAGTCATCTTGTGTTACACTCCTTTTTACGTTTCGATTTTTTTACTTAAAATTTCTTGTCTATTTACATGACTATATTAATTAACACATCCAGATGTTTTAAACAACTACATCTGGTACACCATCTTAAGGTGAAGCAAAATATCGTTAACATATTTTAAGCGCACAGCTCCTACGTCTATACTGTACGAAGTCACCATTGCAAGAGAGAGAAATTCCGCTCCCTTCGCCTGGTACTGGGCAAAAGTTAGTGGGACAATTTCCACGCGAGAATATAGTTCCTAACTATATTTAAGTTAACATTTTTATTTATACAAACTATCCCTAAACAAATATACATAATTTAAATCAGTTGTTTTAGCGACTATTTACGTCTTCAGATTTTTTATTATTAACATTAGTTTTTTTTATCTTATTCTAACTCACACAAGACTCGGAAAGCATGTCGAGTCTGGAATCAACAGGACAGCGCCTGCTTACAAGCAAAGGGTTAAATACGATATTAATAACTCTTTACAATTTTTCTTTTTATTAGAGTATCTTATAACTAATTAATTACTGCTTCCTCTCATACTGAGTACATACAGGTATTTTATATTAATACAGTGAGATTTAAATGGCTTAAGAGCTCGCAACCTTAATTTTTAAAATTTTTTATTTTCTTGATTATTGGTACAATTTAAATCGTCACATGACAACCATTAGAAAGCCCCGCAGTCGCAGGGTCGGAAGCAGAGGGTGGTTTTACTTCCTTGTCCTCATCGCTGCTGCTACTGGTACTTTTCTTTCGTTTTAAATTCACTGAAAAAAATTATTATTTTTTACCAAACGTTTGTATGGTCGCGGCATAAGACCAAGGTATAGTGAGTATTGAGTATACCATTCCATCCCTTCCTATACAGTATTTAAAGCGCAGTTAAAGTTCACGTGTGGAATCAGGCGTAACTAGAGTTGATAGATAAGGGTAGTATAGTCTACTAAGGTACTTTGGGAATGGGAGGGTAGCTATACCTTTGGCAATTTTTCCCATCATATTATTAGCACTGACTTGTAAATTTTCATATAGAATAATTTAACAATTACTGTACCTTTGGCAACTTTTGCTATCACATTATCAATTTTTACTTCCATATTCCTTAAGGAATGGAAGTATGGTGATGGCAAAAAAAATCGTGTTCGAGATTATTGCAGATTCTGATTGTACTACACTCAAAACATGAAAAAAAGTCGTTTTCCGAAAAGTGTGTGTGTGTGTGTGTGTGTGTGTGTGTGTGTGTGTGTGTGTGTGTGTGTGTGTGTGTGTGTGTGTGTGTGTGTGTGTGTGTGTGTGTGTGTGTGTGTGTGTGTGTGTGTGTGTGTGTGTCTGTAGATTTTTTTTCTATGGCAAACGATAACTGCCGCAAATTCAAACAGAATCAAATAATTTTTTGCATACAGCCCTGATTTGTAGAGTACTCGCGACCTACTGTTTTTGGTGAAGATCGGTTGAGGGAAAGGGGTAGTTTACCTGCAACAGTTTTTTTTTATCAAGGGAAATTTTTTTTTTGGCAAACGATAACAGCCGCAAATTCAAACAGAATCAAATAATTTTTCGCATACAGCCCTGAATTGTAGAGTTCTCAAGACCTATTGCTTTTGGTGAAGATCGGTTAAGGGAAAGGGGTAGTTTACCTGTAACGTTTTATGTTTTAACAAGGGTATTTCCTATGGCAAACGATAACAGCCGCAAATTCAAACAGAATCAAAAGATTATTTGCATACAGCCCTAAATTGTAGAGTTCTCAAGACCTATTGTTTTTGGTGAAGATCGGTTAAGGGAAAGGGGTAGTTTACCTACAACGTTTTTTTAACAAGGGTATTTTCTATGGCAAACGATAACAGCCGCAAGTTCAAACAGAATCAAATAATTTTCTGCATACAGCCCTGATTTGTAGAGTACTCAAGACGTATTGTTTTTGGTGAAGATTGGTTTAGGGGAAGGGGTAGTTTACCTGCAACATTTTTTTTTCTATGGCAAACGATAACTGCCGCAAATTCAAACAGAATCAAATAATTTTTTGCATACATCCCTGTATTGTAGAGGTCTCAAGGACTTTCGATTTTGGTGAAGATCGGTTAAGGGGAAGGGGTAGTTTACCTGCAACCTTTACGTTTTAACAAGAGTAAAGTACTTGAAAATTTATTTAAACTTTTTGAAACAATGGTAATTGTTGAAAATAAAATAATTTTGTTGCCAGGTAACAAAAATAAAGTCATTTTGATTATAAAATATAAATATTTACAAGAAAAGAATTTTCAGTTTTCAAAATTTAAATATATTTTTATAAAACAATGGGTTCTTCATTGAGGTGGGGACTTGACGACAGTGACAGGGCTTTCCACCAAATTCAGCAGAGTGACAGGTAGGCCCAACTCTGATTGGCTCCTCAGATTTCCCCAGCGTTAGTAGGTTCTATGAAAATATTTTATTTCAAAAATGATTTTAAATATAAATCTTAGATATGTTTCATAAATCTCATGTTTTATGTTTTAACATGGGTAATTTTTTATATGACGAACCATAACTGCCGTAAATTCAAACAGAATCAAATAATTTTTTACATATGTGCCTGAGCTATAGAGAACTCAATGTCTGTTGATTTTGGTGAAGATCGGTTACGGGGAAAGGGCAGTTTACCTGAAACATTTTTTGTTGTAACATGAGTAAAGTACTTAATTTTGATAAAGTATCCTGATAAGATCTTAATAATCCACTGTAGAAACGTAGATGAAATATCTATAAATGAAGAGGCTAGTTGAACGGGCTGGGGGTAATTTTCTATAAATCAAAATTATAGTTGAAGAGGGAGGGGATAATTTTTTTTTATATGTGTACTACGTTATTGGCAACAAAGAAGTATTTTTTTGTTAAAATTCCTTCCCTGGCTGTTTGGCTGAAAATGATTTTAAATATAAATCTTAGAATATGGAAGTCATGTATGGTTCTCCATTCCGATATTTAAAAATTACTAAACCTTTGGCAATTTTTCCCATCACATTATCAATTTTTTAATAATTCTATATGAAAATATACAAGACAGTATAGTATAATTTAACTTTCAGTTGACCTTTTGATCCCCGCCCACTGTTAACATTGTTTTCGATTTCACATTTAGGGCATTAATGGTGGGCGAGGATCGAAAGATCAACTGAAGCTCTCAAGAAATGGTTCGGTCATAAACCGAGCACCGAGCACTCGTTGGCTTGTCTTCGTGCTCCTGGTATATCATGATGGTGACAAGACCATGAAACTTAAATTATACTATACAGCCATTCCACGCCAAAGTGAGCCTAAAAGCTAAATTCGAAAGAAAACAACCTAATTATAACTGCATGATATTTTCAATTTTTAGTTAGCTTTATTCATATTATGACTTTTATGTATAAAATGATTATAACATGTAGCTAATATGCGATAAGTATAATTACCTAAGATCTAAGATTTAATCATTCACACAAATTTTTCCCGTGAGGACTGGATGTCGCACCTGCAATGGTGTCTCTATTTCGTAATTAGTTTCTTTAAAAGTTTTGAAATATCAACAACCAGTCTGTTAATAAATTATTTACAAATTTGTTTTTTAAATTTTTTTCCCGTTTGTTGGAAGGGGGGCAGCTGCCCTCCCTTGCCCCCCCCCTGGATACGCCCATGCTGCTTACTACAGTCCTTTCGCTATGTTTTCATAGCCTGAGAAATATTAAAGCTATCCATACTTTCTGATTTACAACAACAACCACATATATTTCAGAAGAGTATACACTCTCTATTTATTATTATATTTTGCAGTTACATTATCAGTTACAACAATTGAATGAGATTAATAATTAATTACCTTACTACAATATTTATGTTACTCCTCTCTCTCTCTCTCTCTCTCTCTCTCTCTCTCTCTCTCTCTCTCTCTCTCTCTCTCTCTCTCTCACTCTCTTTTGCAAATTATTTCATTTCTTTAAAATATTTCTTTGGAAACATTTATTTATTAATATTGTCGTTTGTGCACAATTAAAGGATTTTAGTTACTTTTGAATGCATGTCTTCATTTACGACATAAGGCAACAGTTAAGGCGCATGTATATAAAATTAATACAGCAATATATGAACATAAAATGTTTTATGTATGCATATTATAACATAAAAAGTATGGCACCATAAAAAATGTCTAACATTATGTCAATGTAAAAGAAATGTGAGAAGACATATAAGAGTACTTAAACATCTTTTTGTGAAATTAGAAAACCTATTTAAAATATCAGTATGGAGAACTATACATGACTTCCATGTTCTAAGATTTATATTTAAAATCATTTTCGAAATGAAATATTTCCATAGAAACTACTTCTTTCTACTTACTGCTTCATCCTTAACAACAGTACTGTGGTCACTAACGTATACCACCTCACATTATCACACTCGATTTTCACTGGTGATGGAAGTCGATGGCACTGCCGAAACGTCTGGTTTTGCAGAAAACTTTTATCTACGGCCAAACAGGACGGGAAGGAATTTTAACAACAAACTACTTCTTTGTTGCCAATAACGTAGTACATATATAAAAAATTAACCCCTCCCTTCAACTATAATTTTCATTTATAGAAAATTACCCCCACCCCGTTCAACTAGCCTCTTCATTTATAGATATTTCATCTACGTTTCTACAGTGGATTATTAAGATCTTCTTATCAGGATACTTCATTTATCAAAATTAAGTACTTTACTCTCGTTACAACAAAAAATGTTGCAGGAAAACTAGCCTTTCCCCCTAAACGATCTTCACCAAAATCAATAGGCCTTGAGTCTTCTACAACTCAGGCACATATTATGTAAAAAATTATTTGATTCGGTTTGAATTTACGGCAGTTATCGTTCGTCATGAAAAAATTTCTCTTGTTACAACATAAAATGTTGCCGGTAAACTACCCCTTTCCCTTAACCGATCTTCACCAAAATCAACAGACATTGAGTTCTCAATAGCTCAGGAAGGTATGCAAAACATTATTTGATTCTGATTGAATTTACGGAAGTTATCATTTGTCATAGAAAAAATTACCCATGTTAAAACATAAAACGTTGCAGGTAAACTACCCCTTTCTCTTAACTGATCTTCACCAAAATCAAAAGGTCTTGAGTCCTCTATAATTCAGGTATGCATACAAAACATTATTTGATTCTGTTTGAATGTGCGGCAGTTATCGTTCGTCATAGAAACAATTACTCTTGTTAAAACATTAAAAGTGGCTGGTAAACTACCCCTTTCCTTTAACCGATCTTCACCAAAATCAATAGGCCTTGAGTCCTCTACAACTCAGGCATTGTGTAAAAAATATTTGATCATGATTGAATTTACGGCAGTTATCGTTCTTCATGAAAAACGTTCTCTTGTTACAACATAAAATGTTGCAGGTAATCTATCCCTTTCCCTTAACCGATCTTCAACAAAATCAACAGGCCTTCAGTCTTTTACAATTGAGGAACGTATGAAAAAAATATTTGATTCTGTTTGAATGTGCGGCAGTTATCGTTCGTCATGAGAAAATTAGCGTTGTTAAAACATAAAATGTTGCTGGTAAACTACCTCTTTCCCTTAACCGATCTTCACCAAAAACAATAAGTCTTGAGAACTCTACAATTCAGGGCTGTATGCAAAAAATTATTTGATTCGTTCATCATAGAAAACAATCAGAATCTGCAATAATCTTGAACACGATTTTTTTTGCCATCACCATACTTTCATTTCCTTACGGAACGTGGAAGTAAAATTACCGTTGTTAAAACATTAAATGTTGCAGGTAAACTACCCCTTTCCCTTAACCGATCTTCACCAAAATCAACAGACATTGAGATCTCTATAGCTCAGGAAGGTATGCAAAACATTATTTGATTCTGATTTAATTTATGGCAGTTATCATTCGTCATAGAAAAAATTACCCATGTTAAAACATTAAACGTTGCAGGTAAACTACCCCTTTCCCTAAACCGATCTTCAACAAAAACAATCGGTCTTGAGAACTCTACTATTCAGAGTTGCATGCAAAAAATTATTTGATTGTTTGAATTTGCGGCTGTTATCGTTTGCCATAGAAAATACCCTTGTTAAAACATAAAACGTTGCTGGTAAACTACCCCTTTCCCTTAACCGATCTTCACCAAAAACAATAGGTCTTGAGAACTCTAAAATTTAGGGTTGTATGCAAAACATTATTTGATTCTGTTTGGATTTGCGGCTGTTATCGTTTGCCATAGAAAAAAAAATCTACAGACACACAGACACAGAGACACATAGACAGACAGACACACAGACACTTTTCGAAAAATGACTTTTTTTTCATGTTTTGAGGGTAGTACAATCAGACTCTGCAATAATCTCGAACACGATTTTTTTTGCCATCACCATACTTCCATTTCCTTAAGGAACATGGAAGTAAAATGGGTATGGAGAACCATACATGACTTCCATGTTCTCAGATTATATAGCCTATAAAATCATTTGGTACTGCCTTTATGCGTACCCGCAGTTATTTCTATAATGCGATTTTTGCGCTTCGATATGTAGTGAATATCGCACATAATTTTATGTAGTGAATTTGTATGATGCAAAATAGTTGGCTGGTGGTTGCAATTGATTTCGTTTGTCATTTTTTAATGGAAAATGACTGTAGTAGTAATTTATCACTGGGTCATGGCTGTGACACCAAAAATTGATTATGTTAGGTTAACATGAAAACTGAAATTATACATGGAAACCAGTACGTGTGTAATGTAAAACTATTTTTTTTTTCTAAAACCACGAATAACCCAACTCGAAGTAAGGCGGGAGTGGCCCAAGGGTCAACCCCTTGCCTATTATTATAGGCCTACATGTCACTTTTTTGTGGGAGAACTCGTTTTTTTGGTAAAATTCGTTTTACGACAAGTATCGGTACTTGTTTTGTGACTAACAAAAAACAAACATCCATTATGTACAATTTGTAGAGCATATGTTGTCATTCCTTAATACAGTGTTTTTTGTTTTTTCATTAACCATAAATATTTGTATTTTTCATTTTGTATTTGCTGTTGTTTTTTCCAATTTGTAAACTTAAAAACGTTAGGTTCTTTATTTTAAGTGTTACTCTGATATATTGATTGTATTACACGTTTAATGTTATGTTTTCTCAACCACAGCTTTTATTTATTTTAGCAGTAAACTAAAAACCCAAAACCATTATTACCTAACTACCAAATGAAAACAACACATATTTTTGCTTTACATTAAGAAATAGGGCAATTTACAATTAGTACACTTCTTCTTTTCCACACCGTAATATATCGATACAATCGCATATTATAAACATCAAAATGTATTGCGGGTACTCATACTCATACAGTTCCAATCATTTACTTGAATTCTGTTCGATAATTCCTAAAAAATTATAGAATTTTGTCAAAGTGAAATAAAATGTGTCCATAGAAACTACTTCTTTGTTGTCAATAAAACTTCTTTGTTTGTACACATATAAAACTTATTAAAAATTATCTCCTCCGTCATCAACTACCATTTTAATTTATAGAAAATTACCCCCTCCCCCTTCAACTACCCTTTTCATTTACAGATATTTCATCTACCTTTCTACAGTGGATTTTTATGACCTTCTTTATTTATCAAAATTAAGCACTTTACTCTTGTTAAAACATAAAAGGTTGCAGGTAAACTACCCCTTCCCCTTAACCGATCTTCACCAAAATCAATAGGCCTCGAGTCCTCTACAATTCAGAACTGTATGCAAAAAAATTATTTGATTCTGTTTGAATTTGCGGCAGTTATAGTTTGCCATAGAAAAAATTATATAGGAAGACAGACGGACACTTTTCGAAAAATGACTTTTTTTCATGTTTTGAGGGTAGTACAATCAGAATCTGCCATTATCTCGAACACGATTTTTTTCGCTATGACCATACTTCCATTTCCTTATGGAACATGGAAGTAAAAACACTTTACATTCATAAAGAACAATCTCATTGTTAACACAAAAGCTTCTTGAATCATACAAATAAACAAATCAAGCACTCCATCACCAACTACCACAAAATCAATCCCTGTCGTTAATAACAACAATGTCATTTTCTGTAACAATGGACTGTTACAAAAAATAAACAATTAAAATTTTTTTAAACAATATGTACATGTGACACCACAGGAGAACTAATGTATCTTACAAAATTTATATCAGTAATGCTGAAAATAAGTACTTGCCAAAAAACAATATTGTAAAGAAAACATTATTATTAGTAAGTTAAGGTATGAATTGTATAAGTTATGAGTTACAACAATTCTGTGTATATGATTCTCCACATCATATACAGTGAACTAATGTAAAACACACAAAGTTTAAAAACTCCTTACTGTTGTTTTAAATAAACTTTATTTAATGATTACTGTTTACATACATTTGATGAACACTATCAGTTGTCTTATATTTTTAGAGCAAATTAAAACAAAATATTCAATTTTTAAAATTGAATTGTTATTTATTAAACATACAATGTCAGCGCGCGTGTGATACTGTACCAGAATATAAATCCCCAATTCGGTATGAAATTTGATAAAAAGAGCAAATATAAATAAAAGGTTGTTATTTAATTATGCCTGCTAATTTGAGTATTTTTTAATAAAATGTATAACGAAACAAATTATAATAACCTTTAAATTATATCTAGACTAACAAGTGTAGTGTTGCTCACCAAATGTGTTAGCCAAAGTTCGAACAGTTGGCTAACCTGAAACGCGCAATTTCTGTCTTTTGTTTATTGGAAGCATGTGTAAATTTTGTGAAGTGTTTTTTTTTTAAATGTAATTGATTTAAGTTAATTTAGTGTAATTTACGTGATTTTTCTGACACCTTTATTATGTTATTGTATTATTTACTTTATTGTGTATGTTTTGACGCACGAAAAATGTATTTTTAAAGTATGTACGAAACATTTCTTGTAGGTTAGGGTTAAGATGCCTGGTGACATTTAGTGTTAACGCAATTAATGACTTGTCTAGCAAGAATTAAAGGAACAAATTTACCCGCAACGTATATTTTAATCTTATCGCATCTGACTGAACTAAATATGCCGAAAAAAGTTGTTTCTTCATCTGCCGAAAGTGACAAAGATATTTCGACAGAAAAACTTGCCGACAAGTTTTCATTTGCAGAAAAAAATAAAATACAACGGGAACAACTGGAAAAAGGTGAAAACAAACCGAAGAATCTGAGGCCGAGAAAACATACAGAACCAAGCGGCAAGAAGGTGGATAAAATAGGTAAACAAACTGTCAAAGAAAAGACAGCAAAAGCAGCGAAACGAAATTATCAGGCTGTATCATCAAACACGGATGTTAAAGTTAAGGAGGATGACAGTACAAGTTATGAGGCCGAAAAAGACATTTCAGAAAAGGGCAAAATAAAAAATGCTAAGCAAGTAACAGAAGGCACAGAGGAAAAGAAATCAAAATGGGAGCCATCAAATTGGCTTGGTATGTTAGATAATATACGGGAAATGAGAAAAGGCATGGATGCCCCCGTTGATAGTATGGGATGTCATAAATGCCATGATGATAATGCACCACCAGAGGTATGTTGTACTTCATTTTATTTTTTAGGTTTTAGTTTTCTTAAATAAAAACATTATTTTATTTGTAAATTTATCCAGTGTTCTGCTTAAATTTTAATTTAACTAAAAATTATCTCTAACAGAAAAGTAAATATAACTAAATGTATTTTATTATGATGTAAATGTAATAAAAATAAAAGGGCATGAGTGACAGGCCTGTGTATTGTTTTATTTTTTGTTTATACAGTATATATCCGTTACATATATATATATATATATATATATATATATATAAAGCTAACATATATTTGTTTAAATCAGAGTTTATATTTTCATGAGACAAATTCAGATAGGCTAAGTGATAAAAACTATAGTTCGAAAGTTATAAATAACTATGCTCTGTTTTTGATTGTTCATTGAAATATTGTGGTTTCAGGTGAAGAGATATCAAGCATTGATTTCGTTAATGCTATCAAGTCAAACAAAAGATCAAATAACTTTTGAAACAGTACAAAAACTGCGTGAACATGGCCTAACAGTAGACAACATTTTGGCAACAGAAATAGATACGCTAGCAAAATTGATCAGTCGTGTTGGATTTTGGAAAGTAAGTGATTTGCTTGTAAATTCTAACTGGTAATGTATATGGTGCTATGTAATGTTTTACCTAGTTAATATACGATTTAATTTTTAAGAATTAAAAATATAAATATATGCTAAATTTTTATTGGAGAAAAATACAATCAATACATTCTAGGCTTATGATTCATTTAGCTTATTTTAAAACTTTTAATTAGATTTTTGTAAAATGACATTTTATAATTTAGTAAAAACAGAATTTTTTAAATATACAGAACTCGATGAGCTTCATAAAAATTATTAAATGGCAGTAAAATATTCGGTAAATAAACATGTTTTCTGTAACTTTCTTAGTATGGAATATAAGTATAAAACCAAACAGAAAACACACAAATGTCTCACACACAACAGACTGATACATTACCAGTATATCAGTAGAAAGTTAGGTTGGTAGGCCTATGATTGTTAAAATGTTTTAGTTTTCTGTATTAAATTGAATTTTAGTTACAATTTGATAAACGTGTATTGGTTAATCACATTGTTGTATTAAATGTGTACGGTGCAACACACATACCCAATAAAATTGCCATTTTGTTTTATAAGAGCCTGTATGAATTATAGCGGTTTAACCACGTAAGTACATTAAACAGCTCTATGTTTTTATTTTCATGATTTGATTTAATTGTTCACAGTTGCGCTAGTGACATGGTGCACAAACTTGCATTTTATGAATTTCTGCTTATAAAAAACACAATGAGCACAGTGAACAACTTGCCTACAGTCATAATAGTGACTTTAAAAAGAATGAGGTGCGTGCCAGAATACAGGCTGACGATCCTCCAGCTCCTCATATCCTGAGCCTATCTCATCATCTCCAGATACCGACAGCGTCCCATATCCTCAACAATCAGACCTCAGTTACTCGAGTCGCTGCCTTCTCCTGCAGTTATTCTCATTCACAGCATCCTCCATCACAAAGTCTTTAAACCTAAACATGTGTATCATAACCAGTGCCCCACTAACCTATATTTTCTTATAGTTCCGCTATTATTTCCAAAGCTTGTTTATTTTTTACTTTGTCCACCCATTATGTTTTTAACATTCTCCTTTAGCACAATTCAGGTGCTTCTATTGCTCGTCTTTCAGTTTCCCTTATTATGCAGATTTAATGTTTGATGCCCCAGACATATAACTTCAGAAATGTTTTCCTAATTCATAGTCGAATATTTGACAGTAACAAATTTTTCTTCTTAGAAAAAAAACCGTTGTGGCTAGACTATTCTATTTTTGATGTCCTGTCTATGTCATCCACCCATCTGAAATATTCATCCACTTTCTTTATGCTGTCCTTCCAGTTTTAATATTTAAATCTTTCATTTTAGAGCTTTTTATAACTTGTTTTGTTGATTTTTTAAAGCAAATTTGTCTGATAATTTTTGTTATGTCATTCAATGATTTTTTAACTTCCTTGTTTTCCGCAGTCACAACAATATTGTAAGCAAATCTGAATATTTTTATTCTCTCTCCCTGAACTGTTATTTATTACAGTTCAGGGAGAAAATAGTGATCTCTTGTATTCTCTTTATAGGTGACTCTATACAAGGACTATTTTCATGATCCTGAATATGGGGATTTAACTTTCGTCACGATGAAAACTCATTTTTACTATTGAACTGGCTTCTTTGATAGTTTTTTTGTGTAAATAAAGTGCAACAAAAGCAAAATAGAAATTTTGTTGTAGGAGAAAAACACATCCAAGTGCGATTTATCTTTTTGCCATTTTGCAAGGTTTTATCAAACCAATACTTGTTTAAGGATCGTCCAGCTTCATCTTCAGGAAAATGGCTGTCCTTGTTCTGCATCTGACTTATTCCTCTATTCACCATTATATCTCGGCAGGATTGAGATTCTCACTTGGCCAAGCTTCCATATCTTGTAGAGCAGAACCGGGAACACGGTCTACATTGTTGCTAGTAATGTTCTGTCCTTCATCGCCTGTAATTTCAAGACTGTACGGTCCAACATCATCCATGGTAGCCTACTAGAATGAACTGAACCTTGTAACTGTACTTTGACACTTTCACAGTTTGAAGTATTCACATCATTAACTTTACTGTATTTATCAACAGCCTCGTTGCTAATAACATCCGTTTTATGATCGCAGGTTGATTCCGTGTAATATTTTGACACTCTGAGTTCAATTTTCCTCGAATAAAAGACTACATAATCTCTTAGGAACTTGTTGTAGTTCTTAATCTTACAATAAGAAAATCTTAATATTCCTTCATATCAAAGAAACAAGTTGTTTCTAGTTTTATAAAGTGAAAACAATTTTTTCAAGTCTATGCTCACTTTGCCGCCCTCCTGGCTATGCCGCCCAGGGCGGCTGCCCCCTGCCCCCCCCAGCTACGCCTCTGTACTGCACCTCTTTCTTATTCTTTTCCATATTGTTGTGTCCCTTTTTTATCGTTTATTTATACTGTAGCTTTGTACCTTAGTTAACTGTTTCTTATCAGTCGATTCTTGTGTCCTATATATCAGACCAATCTTTCTTAAAATTCCATATAGTTCAGCCACTTTACATTATCAAATGCCTTTTCTAAGCACACAATTGGATATGTCTTTATTTTTCATTACTGTTCCATCAGTAATTAAGCACAATGCCAAAATAGCTTCCTGTGTTTGGCTTTTTCTCCCACTTCTCCTAAAGCCAAACTGATCTTCATTTAACTCCTCCTCTATTCTGTTGTCTATTCTTCTGTATAATATTCTTGTTAGGATCTTTGTTGCATGTGATATTATGGTGACATGTGTTTATATATGTGTGCCTTTGTAGTATTGTATAATTTACACTTCTACAAGCCTGAAGGTATATCGCTGGTTTTGTGCATCTTATATATTAGTTGAAACAGTCTGGCCTGACTTATTTCTCCTGTAGTTGTAGTATCTCAGCAAGGATCTCATCTATCACTGTACCACCTTGCTGTCTTGAGGGCTTTTTTGAAATTTGTTGAATTCTGACCTCAAGATTGTTTCACCTTATCTACACCTGCCGTCTCTCCCAACACACTTTTTGATAAGTTGTCTCCTGAGTTTAGTGCTTTTGTATATTCCTGCCATCTGTCTTTTCTTCTTTCAGGTAATAATAATAGTTTGCTACCTGTACCCTAACACTGCCACAATTCCACTTTATCTCTTTGAAGTTTTGTTTAATTTTTTAAATGCTGTGTCTGTTTTGTTTGCTAGGGTGTCTTCTTTTATTTACTGGCATGTGTGTTTCAACCAGACTTCATTTGCTCTTTTTATTGCTTGATTATCTCATTTGTACAGCTCGTTTTTATTTACAGCATCTTAAAAATCAAAAAATTGCTGAAGAGTAAGCATCACGTCATTAGGACAATCTAGAAAGCCTCTAGTAGGAAGCTCAAATCAGGTTTATTATTTTATACTCTTTAAATGACATTTCATACGATGTGCTATGTGCTGTTTAATCATAAAACCCTAACAAGTAGGATATCATATCAAAGGCATTTTCAAGACTTCAAATTAAACCTAATTTGAGCTCTTTAACTGTGTGACTTTAATACATTTCTCTAATTGCTTTATGCTATTTTTACTTCCATATTCCTTAAGGAAATGGAAGTATGGTGATGGCAAAAAAAATCGTGTTCGAGATTATTGCAGATTCTGATTGTACTACACTCAAAACATGAAAAAAAGTCGTTTTTCGAAAAGTGTCTGTCTGTCTGTCTGTCTGTGTGTCTGTAGCTTTTTTTTCTATGGCAAACGATAACAGCCGCAAATTCAAACAGAATCAAATAATGTTTCGCATACAGCCCTGAATTATGGAGTTCTCAAGACCTGTTGTTTTTGGTGAAGATCGGTTAAGGGAAAGAGGTAGTTTACCAGCAACGTTTTATGTTTTAACAAGGATATTTTCTATGGCAAATGATAACAGCCGCAAATTCAAACAGAATCAAAAGATTATTTGCATACAGCCCTAAATTGCAGAGTTCTCAAGACCTATTGTTTTTGGTGAAGATCGGTTAAGGGAAAGGGGTAGTTTACCTGCAGCGTTTTTTTATCAAGGGTATTTTCTATGGCAAACGATAACAGCCGCAAATTCAAACAGAATCAAATAATTTTTTGCATACAGCCCTGATTTGTAGAGTACTCAAGACCTATTGTTTTTGGTGAAGATCGGTTAAGGGGAAGGGGTAGTTTACCAGCAACGTTTTTTATCAAGGGTAATTTTCTATGACGAACGATAACTGCCGCATATGCAAACAGAATCAAATAATTTTTTGCATATGTCACTGAATTGTAGAGAACTCAAGGCCTTTTGATTTTGGTGAAGATTGGTTAAGGGGAAGGGGTAGTTTACCTGCAACCTTTTACGTTTTAACAAGAGTAAAGTACTTGAAAATTCATTTAAACTTTTTCAAACAATGGTAATTGTTAAAAATAAAATAATTTTGTTGCCAGGCAATAAAATTATAATTTTTTCATTTTAATGTAAATCATGTATAAGAGAAAATATATCGTGCGTGGCAGGCAAGCATATCTCAGTTATGTACTGTTTACGTTTCCATTTTATTATTATGACTACCGCAATAAAAAGGCAGGGAAGACACACACACACAAAATTCGCGTTATTTCTGGCCTCATTCATGTTTATTTTCTTACATTTGCACGCTTTTTAAATGGAAAGTGCTGAAACCCATACCAACATAACGCGTGCAAGCCGAAAAAGTGTCCAGCGTGGATAGCGATTTGCTTCCTGTGGATCGCTGGGCAGTGTAACTGCACATGTTTACAGAGGAACAATTCATAGACAGACTTTTCGTCTTTAGGGAATGAACCCTCTGCAAGATGCTGAGGGTCCATGAGTGACTTCGGAGCGCTCCTTCTTTTCTGCGTGTTTGTTCTGTGAAACATATACTGTAGATTCGCAGCTTTACTGTAAGCAACGCTCAATAGGAAATGTTGAAAATTTTTGTCCACGGTGTACCCTCATACACACTAAACCTGCTCTGATGTTTTAATTATGGACATCATAATATTAAAACTTTGGAAACTTGAGCACTACTTAATGGAGATCAATCATTAACTTATACAAGCCATTAATTTTATGCATATTTTTTATATATATGTGTACAACGTTATCGGCAACAAAGAAGTAGTTTTTGTTAAAATTCCTTCCTGGGATATTTGGCCGTAGTCCAATGTTTTCTACAAAACCAGACGTTTCGGCAATGCCATCGACTTCCATCATCAGTGAAAATCGAGTGCGATAATGTGAGGTGGTATACGTTAGTGACCACAGTACTGTGGTTAAGGCTGAAGCAGTAAGTAGAAATAAGTAGTTTCAGTGGTAATATTTCATTTCGAAAATGATTTTAAATATAAATCTTAGAATATGGAAGTCATGTATGGTTCTCCATACCGATATTTCAGACTTATAATAAGCTGTAAAAAAATATTAGATTGAAAGATAAAACAAGAAAAAAATGTTTGTTGAATCACTCCTTAGGAAGTACTAATTCTGTAAACTTCTTTCTTGGTAACGAGCCATCTGTTCCACTTGCTACGTGTATTTTTTTCCTTAATGGTACTTCTAGTGGGGGCCCTCTCTTACATTTTTTTATCCTTTTCCACTTTTATGGAATATCTGTTGTAGCCTGTAGCAGGTTTCTTTTTATGAGCTAATAAGTACCTTTGATCTTGTTTCTAAAATCTGTTTCTGGTCCAGCCTACTTTGATGTGGGTTACTTATCAATTCAAGTTACAATAAGTGAATTTTCAAGTTTTGCATTCTTTCTGATATTTGTTGCTTGAAGTGATATATACATTGTTTTCCCATGGGAATTCCAACTTTGCCAGTGCTTGTCTGTGATCACTCACTCACTCACTCTGACATTGATATTCTCGAATGTCCTCTAATCTCTGTTTTAACTGACATTCTTTTCTTGTTGTTAACAGTTCTTCTCTTCTTTGGCGATCAGTGTGAAGATTGTTTGGCAGCAGTTCTCCACTCTTCATGTTTTTCCACCTTCATTTTCATTTCTTCATAGCTCTTGCATCTCACATCTTTCATAAATGGTTCACATATCATAGTTGTGGTCTTTCTGTAGATCTTTTCTCTTTTACATGTTCCTCTAAATAATGTTTTTTAGCCTCTCATGTCTCATTAAATTCCCATTACACTGCAATTTTATGATTTCCACAGGCTTCCCTTCTTACCAATTCCTCTAAGAACTTCCTCATTTGTAACTGAATCATTACATTTAATTGTCAGCAAGTGCTTATAGTACCTTATCTCAAATGACTTCACCTTCCTCTCTTCCCCAGTCCGTGGAGTCCATATTTCATAACCATATAAGGCTATATAAACCCAGTATGATAAGATTTTCATTTTCAACAACTCTGTCAGTAATCTCTTTTAGGCTGTCCTGTATCATACCAATCGTTCATGCATCATCCCATCCTCTTCGTGACCAATTGTTCTTCTTCATGATGATATACACTTAGACTATGATTGTAACCCTGTGTTTTGTTTTCACTCTAACGAGAATTATTACCTCATTATACTGAACATATCCCCTTACTCTTTGCCCCCCCAGTTTTTTGTTGAGAATAATTCTGACTCCTGTATCCCAGATTGATCCTGTGCTGTTCCACTATGTATGACTCTATAGTCACCCATCAAGAAGTCACCAGGGGTTGGCCATCTCATTTCTTATAAACTTGAAATCTCTGGTCGCTTGTATTCATGAATATTTGTGGACTTGTACCCCAGCTTCGTTATATTATTATGAAGTGCCCCTACATCAGTTTCTGCTCTATTCTCTTTGTTGGCTCCTCCGGATGTGTAACGTACATCTAGTGTCCTTTGTACCATTTTCTTTCACCTTTGTCTCACTGATGATCAGAATATCTATATTAATCTTGCTGAACTGTTCGGGATCTCTTAGTAACCACTCTTCTATTTTAATATTTTCTCTTAATAACCACTTTCACATTTCATGTCCTGAGTCTGAGCTTTCAGTTTTTCTTCCTAACCTGATTGAAATTTATAACAGGTGTTTGAAAACCCTCAAATACAGTTGAGGATTATAGGGGGGGGGGCTTCCTGTCATTGAGTTGTAATACTGTACTTGAGCCATTGAGTGAATGACTGATATTTCGCTTTACATTTACCGAGCACTGCAGTGCACGTGCAAAACTGACCACGTGTTTATGTGGGTAAGAACATGGCAGTACAGTACTATTACTGCAGTAACATTAAAGAATCCTGTAACGTGATTAGCAGAGATTTTTACATGTGCTTTTACTCCAACCACATATATCAAACACCAAAGTCGCTTACTTAATGGCTAAAGTATACACAGGAATAAACTTTTAAACATACTGCTATCGTTTCCTCAACCCTGTTGGTGTCCCACAAGTTATAGTTGTTTCTGTATATCACACTACAGC
This sequence comes from Magicicada septendecula, assembly GCA_034769895.1. Lineage (NCBI taxonomy): Eukaryota > Metazoa > Arthropoda > Insecta > Hemiptera > Cicadidae > Magicicada > Magicicada septendecula. Next base: position 343,982,618 of record CM068374.1, on the reverse strand, counting down.
CCCCATTGGAAAAGGCCTTCATGTTAACATGCACATTCTGAGATCAATGCTGTGTGCAGCTGTTCATTCTGAGACTTATATAGCATTACCTGTTAGTCTGTGGATGGTATTTCATTTCCCTCCTGCAACTCATATCTGGGAGGCTTTTCCCTGATCCACCACTCTGGAGGGTACAGGGTCCTTCCACATAGATGGTTAGCAGTTTTTCTTTTGTTTTCAGACATATCTTAATATATTCTTTATGATTAGATACACTTTTTTAACTTTATTGTGGCATTTCTTTAATAATCATAATGTGCTGAAGCTCCTGAGATTCTGTTTATCATTTTTGTTTTATTGCTTACTTCTTTCGAGCTAGACCTGTTTCTATTTTATATATAAATTCAACTTGAAAAACTGTACATTGGTAGTGCTACCCTGTAATGGGACATTACGTACACGAACCTACCCATACTCATGTTTTTTTGTTTACCTCCGCTAAAATATAAAACAGATTTTCAGAAAGCTAATAAACATTTTTTATGTATACAATAACACACTTTATCCATCTGATGTGTGTTATTTTCTAGGCCCTTTGTATTTAACCTATTTTATTCTTGACCCTCATATATATATGGTAATTTATTATGAAATGATACAATATAGTATTCAGTTTTTGAGGGATTTATTATTGTCTGACAAACTAGGAGTCATCTGTCAAACTGTCAAGCTCACAATAGATAACAATTACAGAAACGTACTTTAAAATGATGGAATGCAATTTTAGGAGTGTTGTTTTTCTCTTTGTCTGTTTGTTTTATTAAATTCAGTCAGAATTATGCATACGTTTAATTCAAACTAATTTTGTTTTTGTTTTTTTCTATCTCTTTGAGATTGGAGTACTAAAACATACCTGTAAGTTTGCATTTACATGTTCTTTTTATAGACAAAAGCAAATTATATTAAGAAGACAACAGAAATTCTGAAGCAGGAGTATAATGGTGACATACCTGATACAGTAGAGAAGCTGTGTAAGCTGCCAGGTGTAGGGCCAAAGATGGCACATCTGTGTATGCAGACTGCTTGGGGAGTTGTTTCTGGAATTGGTGAGCTATCTTGTATATAATATATATTACTTTATGCTTGAAACGATTTTTAAAATATTCAAAATTATAAGTGGTAAACTTGCTGATGATTCAGAATTCTTGTTACTTCAGACTAAAAGTTTACTGCATTAATTCAGGCTAATGTCTGAATTATTGAAACATTTTATATTAATTATGTAAGAAAAACTTTCACAATAATTAAAGACAATAAGTTATGTAGAGAAAGCAGTTATGTGCGAAAGGGGAGTCTGGAATAGTTTGACACCTCCATCATACACTGTCTGTGTAGTACTACTGCTGTGTCCAAAAACATCAGTCTCGTGCAAAATGTTTTGTGAAAACTATAAAATTGATAATATTTTTTACAGTATATAAACTAACACAATATACACAAAGTTTAAGTTCAGTGTGTATGGTAAGATATCAAAACATTAACAGTCATTAGTGAAAGTTCCTGAATTAAATATCAGATTCTTCGACTGGCTTGAAGACACTCACCAGTCTCATTGACCCTCTGCCAAGCTCATACTTTCCATATATCACAGCCTTCTTCAATCATTTGTCTGTCTCTTAAGTTTGTGTTCAGCTCATTTAATGACTATTTTATACCCCTATAGATATCTGTTTATCTACAGATGCATCTTATGTCTAGGAGATACTCCTGTGTATATTTCAACCAACCTGGCAATTCCTTCTTGTATAATTTAAATGAGCTGTTATTTAACATTGTTATGCACTTAATGAGTTTTTTTGGACCATTGAAATATGAGAACTGATATTAACAGTAACAGGAACTATCATTGAAACACAGATGGATAAATATTGTAGTTTTAAATAAAACTATTTTCATCTACAGTTTAGGTCAATCTGTAAATTGTATATAAAGTGTTTTGTAGCAATTTTGGCTTTTGCTGTTTTTGCGTGTTTTGATAATTACAAGATTATATTATAAAATTTATAACTAATTGAATTTTTTACTTGTAAATAATAATAATGAACTTCAGTTCTTATTAATTCAGGTTGTTATGTATATTTTTATAGGTGTTGATACACATGTGCATCGAATTTCAAACAGACTGGGTTGGGTGAGAAACACGAAAACACCAGAAGCGACAAGAAAAGAGCTGGAATCGTGGCTTCCCCAGCACCTGTGGAACGAAGTGAACCACCTGCTTGTCGGGTTTGGCCAGCAACACTGTCTGCCGGTGAGACCACAGTGTGAATCTTGTGTAAACAACAAGCTGTGCCCCGCAGCCAAACAGTACATGAAGGCATCTCCAGTGAAAAAGACAACAAAATATAAACATTTGAAAGTAACTTTTGAAGATGAACGGATGGATAAAGAAACGCATGTTGGGGATTCTGACAACACAGAATTAGCTGACAGCGCATCATCTACCATGACTGAACGTCCAGAAGAGGATAACGATGAAATGAAACATGACATCACAGAGGATAATGTTCAGCAAGCGAAGAGGACAGTTAGTAGCAGTACCAGTGAACAGACCAACAACAGATATGTGGACCAGAATGCTTCATCTGTGGTATAAATGTATATTTATTCTTACATTTGTTTAAACTACGAGGGAAATTAGAAAAGTAAAGATACAAGGCTCCTACTGATTATAGGGCAATTTGATTTTCGAAGTTGGTAGCACTGGTGTGTAGGTGGGAGGGGGAGTGGTGGAGAAGCAAGAAAGCATTTCCGTTCCTCAGTTTGATTGTTGTTGTTGACTCAGCGTCGTGTTAAAATGAACCCTGCGTATCAAAATCCCGCCAAGCGCGAGTTGCGCTCTGTCATACGATTTTTTTCCGTGGAAGGCAGTAGAGCAGCTGAGATTCATCGTCGACTTGTTGCGGTTTATGGTGAAGGTGTTATGACAAGACAGAATGTGACGAAGTGGGTTCTTGAGTTTAAAGAAGGAAGAACGGAAGTGCATGATGAGGAGAGGAGTGGGCGCCCTTCTGTTGTCAGTGACGGAGTTTTGCGAAAAATCGAGGAGAACATTCGTAACAATCGACGTTTGACAATTGACGAGCTTCACGAATTGTGCCCTGAAATTTCGAGAACAGTTTTGTACGATACACTTACAGAAAAGTTGGGGTATCAAAAACTTTGTGCTTGTTGGGTGCCCAAAATGTTGACTGACGAGCACAAACGGAACCGAGTTGCTTACGTTAAAGCTTTTCTCGAACGTTCTAAAGAAGGAGGTGAAGGACTGCATTGTTAGACTGCATTGGACGAGGTGAAAGATGCTGTAAAAACTTGGTTGCAGAAGGTGACGGAAGAGGTGTACAACACTGGTATACAAAAACTCGTCCCAAGACTGCAAAAGTGTATCGATCTTGACGGCGATTACGTCGAAAAATAGTGTGATATATACCTTCATGTATATATACTTTGTTTTGAAATACATGCATTTTTGAATATTTTTTGAGCCCTGTATCTTTACTTTTCGAACTTCCCTTGTACTTCGTAATATATTAAAATATAAAAACTTTTTTTGATATCAAAATATAAAAGTTTAATGGCTTTAGTAGTGATTTGGTCCCTGTTTACTAATTAGAGTTCCTGAATTCATTCTTTGAGTGCACTATGAAAATAAGGTGTATTGACTCAGCCCCAAAATTGACTCAGCCTGTAGAAATGGATATCTGCAGTAGTAATGAGTGGCTTAAGCGTAATGTTGGTCCTGTTAACATCCAAGTATACCCAACAGGCTTGTGTAAGGCAACCTACTCTGCCGAACTCCTAAAAAGGAGCCGTTATCGTTGTTGTTATAAAAAGTAGTTAAGAAGTTTTTTTAACATTTGTTCTCTCGAAAATTATGAGAATTCTGACACAAACAGTTCTGTGCATGAACATTATTTTTTTATAATTCCCGATTATGTTTGTCAGTTTACAATGTGTTTGTACAGTTTTTGTGACTTATTAGCTAATCAGCGTGAGCTTAGTTTGTCAAGGCAGTGACAATTCTGTAGGACAGGGCTCTCCAAACTTTTTCACTTGAGGGCCGAATTGAAAAATCTTGGAAGTCAGGCGGGCCAACAAGATATACATATTATATAAGGTAACAAGATTCCACCTCCAAAGAAAGACAAGTATACCATCAAAATTCGTAGTGAAATATGCAGAAATGCAATCTTATTAATATTAAAAGAAATAGAAGAATAAAATAAACTTAATAAATACAGTAATGAAGAGACTATATATTACTTAAAGATAATTAATATTTTCAAGGAATAAAAAGAAATCGAAACAAAAAGGGAAATATTATCATAAATGAATAATAGGGAAATAGAGAATGCAAATTGAGGAATTAAATAATGCAATTAATATGACAAACAATAACTGACGATGACAAATACCCAGAAGAGACGATAAAATGACAAAAAATGTAAATAGTTAATAGTAAACAATTATAATGTACAAATATTAAACTTAGCATGTAAGAAATAAGACATTGAGTATAGCCTTAGATTAAAACTATGAGGAGGTTTGCGAACCTCAAACAATTATTGTGTATAAGTGAACTACAGACTAATTAATATAAAATTACAAATATGATAATATTGAACAATAATTATAAAAGTTAGGGAGTGTAACAGTGTAAGAAGGTGAGAACAACGGTGATAGACTTTAAGAAGTAAAAACAGTGTATACTGTAAGCGAATAAACATATTTACAATATGAACATTGCATGAAACATATAATTTATATGAAACAACAAGGTAACTCATATAGTGCAATAAAACCAAGGGGAAATAATTAAAAAATAAAGAATCTTCCGTTACAAACTTTTAATGTAATAATGACAAAGATAGAATAAGATTCTGCGGAATAACATTAATTATAAATTGGGAGACCGAACCTGTGACCCATAAATATATCATTGCCAAGACCTTAACTGAATAAATTAGTGTTTTAGGAGAAAGGATTATTGTTGGAAAAAATATTGAAACTAGGCAGAACGTGTCGAATTTTAATGCTGGTTTTTATACAAGTTAAAGGAGAATATGAGTCAAAACGATACTGAAAGACTATGAAAATAAATAGAAGAAGGATATTTTAATCGATGGTGCAGAAAACTAGAAGTCCAGACGCAAAGGATCAAGAAAGAAGATCGTAAAGAAAACTACCAGATGGGTGAGATCTATCCAATAGTCAACCCAGATATTAGAAAACATCTTAACATTTAAAGTTCGAATCACAGTGATATACTATAGTAAAAAACAATAAAAACTTTAGAACAGTGAATTCTAATTGTACACCGATAATTATTAGTAATAAGAGTTTCTTTTTCAATTGTTCGTTTGCACTTTTGTATGATCCAAAGAACCCACTGATACACAACATACATCAACAACACTTAATTACCAAACATTAATTTTTAAATATTATGTTATATGATATGTTTACGACTTATGTACTATACTTTGACATGAACCCTGAGATTGAGATTTTACATGCTCTACAACAGAACTGAGTTGCAAAAAGATTAATAAAAATAATTGAATCCGAAAAAAAGAAAGTAAAGAGTTTGATTATTTATTTTAGTATAAAGAGTCTACTTACATATTTGGCACCAGCAACTTGGGGCAAGCTACATACACCCAAAAGAACATCTCCGGGGGAGAGTTACAAAATTGACGCAACCAACGTGTGGCTTTTAACCCATATTATTTTATTATTACATAATTGGCGACCAACTTGAGGGCTATAAAAAGGAAAATAAACCAAAATTGAAAGGAATTAGAGTTGTCATTTCTAGCTGGCGATCATACAAAAACAAACGAAAATGCCAGAACAAACAAATAACGTGAACAAGGATAACATAATGGAATTCTTGAAAAAATAGAGAAAAGTAACAAAGAGGAGTTTAAACATATGAGACGACGGAAAATAGAGACTCTGCAGGAAGGGATAAAACGAAACACAGAATCATTCAATGAACAAACAGAACAGTGGATCGAAGAAATAATAAATGATAATAAAACGGAGATAGAAAAAAAAAAGACGAAAATGCGTGAACAAACAAAGAACGTGAACAAGGATGACAATGGCATTCTTGAAAAAAAAATAGAGAAAAGTAACAAAGCGAAGTTTAAACAAATGAAACCACAAATGCGACGACTAGCAACTTCGTACAAGAGCACAGAAGGAACAAAAATGTCAGGACTAACAAAAACAGAGGAGGCAAAAATACTGGAGATGATGAAAATATTATGTCAGAAAATGGAAGTAATGTTCAGGTGTATAATGGAAGATAATAAGAAATCCAGAGAAAAGAACGATAAAATCATGGAAGAATTAAGAATGAGAGGAAACCCCCAATAGAAACCATAAAAGAAGATAGTGATAAAAACATTGAACCATTAAATCAGAAAATAGAAGATAAAACTGAGAAGGTAGAAGAAATAATAAAGCACAAAGAGGTCAACGTTAATGGTGTAAAGGACCAAGTAGTTATGAAGACGAAGAAAATGAGACAACTGCATCAAAATAAACTAAGAAAAACACGGGAAGAGTTGGAAATGATGAACAGTGGACTAGTTAATGTACGTAACATCCCAATTTCCGACCATAAAGAAATAATGAATTTTAAAAATCATAGAAGGAGCTTAATAGAAACTTTCAAAGGGACGCACAACCAAACAGGGAGTAATACCTTAAGAAAATCCATATTTGAATTAAATACATTAGAAAAAGAAATGCATAATAAAAAGTCAGTGATGTCATCGATAATTGATATGCCATTGAAACATCTGTTCAGTAATCTAGATTGTAAAGTGATTGATGTAGGCAGCGATACAAATAAAAATTTTACGGCAGAAAAATTGGAAGTACAAGGTAATAGCAAGAAACTCAAAAGGGACTGAAGAGAAAATTGCTAAAGACCAAGAAACAAGAGGGACCGGAATAATACTGTTCACAATAATAATCCGAATAATTACGGCAATTGAAGTAATCGACCACGGATAATTTAAGCACCAATATACCATCGAGAAAAGGGACTGATTTTCTGGGAACCGATAAAGCAAACCGTTTAAAAAAATATAATGAAACATTAACAAGGACTTAAGAGAAACTATTAAATGAGACTGAACCAATTTTGGGTAAAGACTAGACAAAAGATAAAAATAAATGTTTTAACCATAATAACAACAATAACAATTAGGACAAGCTACTATTTAAAAAAATATTAGAAATGAGTTAGGTACTTACTTCTTACTTCTTCGCACAGGCATCCAGAGCTAGGTGACTCTGATGTCCACAATATGCCGCTAATGCTAATGGCCACAGTTGTCTGTTTTTAAAAATATTTTTGAGGTTGTTCACCCTCAACTTCAGTTCATCCCTTGCCAGATTTGGAGTGGGGCAGTGAAGCAGAATATACTCAAGAGTTTCCTCCTCCACCTGACACACAGTGCAAGTTGAGCTGTCTCTAAGGCCAAATCGATGTAGATAATTGGCAGTAACAATGTGTCCCGTTCTAGCTCTGGCTGCGAAGGTAGCCACCCGTCTCGAGACCTTCCCATACAATGAGGGATCCACTGGCTCTCTTTGTATCTCAAAAAGCTGTCTACCCGTTGTCTCCGCTGCCCAGCTCTCTGTCTATTCTTCTCGTATTTTGGACTCAATGGTTTTCTCACAGTTTTTGAGGGAATATTGCGGATGATATATTGGGGCCATTGAAGCAGCCAGTCCATCAGCACACTCATTTCCCTCCACGCCACAATGCGCTGGGACCCACTAAAATACCACGCTCTTCTCCATCAGTTGCAGATGTCTATGCAGTTCTCTTATTTCGGCAAAACGAAAATAATAATCGCTGGGTTTTGAGGCCTTTAAAAGTTCCAAAGAGCATTTTGAATCTGTTAGTATGCAGACTTTTTTTTCTCTTATCTCCAAACAGCTAACCAAAGCCCCATTAATTGCCGTCAATTCTGCGTCCATGCTAGGTCTAGAATTTGTTGGGCATAGAAGCTCTCGCCTGAGTTTTGGTTGTAATAGCCAGCTCCTGATTTCTTCAAATCTAAGTTGACTGATCCGTCAGTATAAATCTTAACATAATCAGAAAATGTGGTGTTCAGCAGTTGTAAGGTCTCCTGTGGAAGTAGTTCTGGAAGATCAGCTTTAGTCAGTTTTTTTGCGAGCTCCAAATAAATTTCCATTTTCAAAAGGTCCCAAGGTGGTTCTTTAAAGCAAGGTGGGATAAGCTCTGGAGTTCCTACCGTCATTTCCTTCAAGTGTGTTTCTGCTTTGTTTGTGAAGGCTTGAGGAATGCTGGAATCAGTAAGTGACGACAGCGGGTGTGATAATGGGAGTGAGCGATTCTTCACACTTTTCTTCAAGATCATTTTCTTAAAGTACAGATCGAGAGGCTCGATGGAGAGATCTATTTCCATGGCTGCTACTGATGTGGTTCTAGGACAGCCAAGGCAAGTCCTTATTGCCGATGATTAGATAATTTTTAGTTTATCTATATGTGTTTGAGCAGCTGAGCCCCAGATCTCGCAGCAGTATGAAATTTTTGAGCGGATGAATGTTTGATAAAAATTTCTTAATGTGGTAGTATCCGCACCCCATTCCTGTCCAGCCACTGCTTTTATTGCATTCAAGCGCTTCATAGACTGCCCAGCCACTTTCTGAATGTTCTGACTCCATCGAAGTTTCTTATCTAGGTAAACTCCTAGTAATTTTGGGTAAATATCACTATAATATTGACGACTCGGAACACTAAGTTTTTTATAAGTAAAAACGTAAAGTTTTACCTTACAGCCTAAACCGGCTTTCACCTATAGAAGGCTTCATCAGAGGCTGTCGTTAGTAGCGCTGCTCGTCTTGTTGTTGGCGACGAGATAGTGTTTCGAAAGATTGAAGCTGTGTGTGTGTGGTGAGATGTGTTCGAATAATGCGTGCGATTTGAATTGTGTCTGTTCATTTAGGATGTCGTTTTTATTTGTTTTTGTGTGTTTGTATATTTCTAATTGTTCTAGAGTGTCTAGTTTTCGGCCTTTTGTGTGTACGTGTAGTATGTTCATGTTATTGTCGATGTTTTTATATGTGTGGTTTGCTTCAATGAGGTGGTTTGCGGAGGTAGATTCTGTAGTGGTGTGGAGTGCTTTTGTGTGTTCAATGTATCTCTGTTTGAAGCTACGTCCTGTCTGGCCTATGTAGAATTTACTGCAATTTGAACAATTTAGTTTATATACACCGGGTAGATCGAATTTGTTTTGTGCTTTGGGCATGCGTTTTGATAGTGTGTGTTCTGTTTTGTTCAAATTGCAGTAAATTCTACATAGGCCAGACAGGACGTAGCTTCAAACAGAGATACATTGAACACACAAAAGCACTCCACACCACTACAGAATCTACCTTCGCAAACCACCTCATTGAAGCAAACCACACATATAAAAACATCGACAATAACATGAACATACTACACGTACACACAAAAGGCCGAAAACTAGACACTCTAGAACAATCAGAAATATACAAACACACAAAAACAAATAAAAACGACATCCTAAACGAACAGACACAATTCAAATCGCACGCATTATTCGAACACATCTCACCACACACACACAGCTTCAATCTTTCGAAACACTATCTCGTCGCCAACAACAAGACGAGCAGCGCTACTAACGACAGCCTCTGATGAAGCCTTCTATAGGTGAAAGCCGGTTTAGGCTGTAAGGTAAAACTTTAGGTTTTTACTTATAAAAAACTTAGTGTTCCGAGTCGTCAATATTATAGTGATATTTAGTTAAGTAACGGACACGTCATGGACAACGAAATCCAAGAATTTAATTTTGGGTATTTATTGACTGTCAGGGAGCTGTTGTTTATTTTTAGGGAAGGATAGAAATTTGCATATATATTTCTCCTTGAGAAAAATGAGCATTTGGTCTTTTTTTATGAGATCGTTAAGGGCCATTTTTCACACCACTCAGAGATACTGTCCAGAGCCCCCTGCATCCGTTCATTGGCCACTTCCGGAATTTTGTCAGCTGTGAAAAGCGTCACATCGTCCGCAAAGATCACACAATGCATCTCAGAAGGGAGCACTCTAGTTATATCATGAAGTACAATGTTAAATAGGGTTGGGCTTATAACTGCACCCTGTACAATACTGCTCTCTACTGTAGCACTACTAGACATTACTCCATTCACTGATGTCCTGATCTGGCGTTTTTCTAGAAAACTGTTTATGAACCGCAGCATTTTTCCCCTTATCCCAAGTTTCATACATTGTAACAAAATAGTGGAGTGCGGAGTATTGTCAAAGGCCGAGTCAAAATCCAAGAATACTACAACAGTTGATCTCTGGGCCTCAAAATCTCTATAAATGGTATTTGTAAGTACTAACAAAGCATCCTTGGTACTTCTCTGTCTCCGGAAACCAAACTGAGATTCACTGAGTAAGTTGTCCATCTCCAATCTCCATGTCAGGCGGTTGTTAACCATTCTTTCAAGTAATTTCCCCAGGCAGGAAGTCAAAGCAACTGGCCGGTAGGATTCAATCTCTTCTTTCCTTTTACCAGGTTTTAGAATAGATAAGATTTTTGAAGTTTTCCACTGTTGTGGGAGGTTGCCCGAGTTCCAAATATCATTATAAAGTTCTAATATTTTGTCAAGAAAAATTAATGGGCAATTTTGCAACATTTCATTTTAAATGTTGTCCATTCCAGGGGCCGCACTAACTAACTGATCCATTCCATTTTTAAGTTCGGACATTGTGAACATTTGACTTGCTGGGTCTTTTGTAGTAAAGAACATCTCAAAGTTAGCAGTTAGTGACATTTCTAGCCTTGTTAAAGTTTTAGGCCAAGAGATTTTCTTTCCTGCTTTCTGTTTGTAAAAGTTGTTAAATGCTTCTGCTTTTTCTGAGTCCTCTTCAAGCCAAACTCCAGATGGTAATTTTATTTGTTCTATCTTTTTTCCTGTAGCGCCCTCAATTGCCCGAAACCTTCTCCACACCGCACTCCTTGGAGTGTTTGGATTCATGGAACTGACAAATTCTCTCCATGACTTTCTCTTCGCCACCAGGATTGCCTTCCTCAAAACAGCATTGCACTTATTGTAATATATGCGATGTGCAGGCCTGTATTTAGGTATTGTGCGCCCCTGTGCTCTAAGTAATATGCCGCCCCCACACACCACACCCCCACCCACACAAACTTATGACTCAAACAAGGAAACAAGCCGTGATTTTACAGACATACCAGCTCAAGTTGAGTACATTATAATAGGTAAACATAAACATATGATGGCAGTCTGTTGTAGCGTTGTAGGTATTACAAGTTACAACGTAATTTTAAATGGCGTAATTCTCTCGACATTGACATATAATTCATGTAGGATGTAGTCTACAGAAAATTTATTCTTTTTACTCTTAATCACAGTTATGTCATATTTTTTTATATTTCACAATTTCACTTAAATTATGATGGTATTTCTTAAATATTTACTCTTAACATTGTAATAATTAGACATGGAATTAAAAAGTAAGCAGTGTTTTTGACATTGATTATTTTTAATACATTACGGAATTACAGTAAGTTCAGTGAAAAGCATTTAACCAAACCTGATAAGTAAAAATGTATCTTACCTTACATAATGAACGGTTTTCGTGTGGCTTGACTGTGAGTAAAATCATTGATTATTTCGTCAAAACTTAGCCTGTTAGTTATATCTGACTCAATACACAGAACTGCTGCACTTACAAGTCGCTCTTGTCTTTGGCTTGACTGCATGTAGTTGTTCACTCTTCTTAAAACAGAAAACGATCTTTCAGCTAAACAGTTGGTTGAAGCTGTGCAGTTATAAATTTTCAGCGCAACACAAATATTAGGATAAACTTCTTGTAAGTTTCTTTCAATTAACATTTTATTCAAACTTGGCAAAGTCCAGGGTTTTTCTACTTTTTCACCTTTCTTGTTTAGCACTTCACGTTTAATATTTTTTATGAAACCTTTAAGATGGATACACTCATTTATTAGACTATCCTCCAAATCCGTATTGTACAGTTCATACAGTTCTTTTGCTGAATTCATTATACTAGTAGGTTCAAGATTTGTAAGTTTGGAAATAAAATCAAATCTAGACGCAAAATATGTGTACACAGATATTCTTTTTTCCAAATCCTCCTTCAATGTGTCAATTACAGCAAAAAAACGTGACTTGAGCTTTTTTTCATTTAAGTATATTTCTTTTGAGCCTTCCTTTATCTTCATGTGTAGATAAATTATCACCTTCCTCTTCACTCGTGTCAGAGTCAGACTGATCAAAAAATCGTTTCTTTTTCCTCTTTCTCTTAGGTGAGGTCATATTAAGTTCAGATGATGTTTTATTTAGTGTTAGTGTCATCATTGTCTCATTTATCTTTTTTACAGCTTGGGATTTGTATTCACGATACAGTTCCCTAATTTCTTCAAGATAACCAATCAACGATTCATAAAGTTCCTTGGCAGCAGAGACATCCAAATCTTCTGCTTGTAGCTTTTCCATTGTCTTCCCAAACTGTTGGAATATGGCACCCCAAAGGCTAGTCATAAATGCTGTGTCAATATGAGTTAACTGTTTAAGTAAACCTTTAGCTTTGTTTCGGTCCAAACATTTTTGGGTGGCATCTTCGGAAAATGACTTAAGAGCATTGAATATAGCTGTCCCATCTAAATTTAGACTTTTACACACTTCTTCTCGTGCACTCCAACGAGTCTGCGTAATGATTTCAATGTTGAGCTTTTTGGACCAAAATATGATAAAAGCAAATTCCATCTCTGTGTCGAACAAGAAAAAAAATTAAAAATACTCTGCAAGAAGTCAAAAAATGTTACAGACTCCCGACAACACTCTGCTGCTCGAGAACCACTCAAATTTGCTGAATGGGCAGCACAGGGAATATAGAAAGCTAGTGGACTGATTGCCTTGATTCTGGCTTGCAAACCAGAATATATACCTGACATGTTTGAACAATTGTCATAAGTTTGACCCCTACAATCAGATATCTCTAGATTTATACTTTTTAAAATCTCCAATACTGCGTCTGCAAGGTTTTCACCTGTGTGCCCAGGATTTTTGAAGAAGGTTAAAAATCTCTCATGTGCCTCCCCTATCTCATTTACATAACGAACAATGAAGGTTAATTGGTCATTATGAATAATGTCTGGAGATGAGTCAACTATTACTGAATAATATTTACACAACTGGACCTCTTCAACAATCTTAGAGACTACTTTCTCTCCCATAATTTTAATAAGGTCATCACAAATTACTGGACTCAAATATGACATCCTTCCGCTACCTGGATTTCCATAGCGTGAAATGTGAGCAGATAGAAAGGGGTCATACTCAGCTATTAATTCAAGGCACATCATAAAATTGCCATTATGCTCTGACCCAAACACTTCGTTATCTCCTCGGAATGCTAGTCCTCGAGAAGATAATTTTTTTAAGACAGAAATTACCCTCTGTAGTACATTCCTCCAATACTGGACCTCTTGCTCAAAAACAGTTACTAACGTTTTGTCAATTCTAGATAATTCATTTGCTCGGGTTTTAAATGTAATTGCACAATATCTGTGAGAGGATGAGTTTTCATGTTCGGAGATTCGTTGTACAGCGTGAATCCAATCATTAAACCCTGATTTTGAAGCAAACCCAGATAGGCCTCCAAAAATCATACAAGGAGCACAATATAGAGACCCCTGACTTGGTGAATAAACTAAATATTCTCGTTTTACAACATTCCCATTCAAAAGCTTTCTTTTAAATAAACTATCAGTACAGTTCCTCTTTCTACCATCATGATATAGACGAACTGACTTTGAAAAATCAGAATTGTCATTTTGTTTTATACCCTGTTTGATTAAGAAATCAATGGTTTCGTCAGTAATGACCCACTGATATGGATCATTGTCTGGCAAACAAATTATACTGTCATTATTTTTGTCTAGACCAGGAGATGCCGATGTTGAGGGTTCTGGATGAATCTCATTATTTTCATCAGAAGTGCTAGAACCTTGGTTGGTTGATTTGCATTCATTACCAGTACCACCAGTATTACTATCACTTGCATGAATTTTTGGTTCTTCAGATATTTTGTTTTCAGTTTTTTCATAACTAAAAAACGATTCTTATTTTCTTACTTTTTTAAGGGTGTCATCTTTTCGTTTCTTTTCTTCTGCCTTCCGTCTATATGCCGCCCCACTTAGCCTTTTTCTTCCGTCCATTTCAATTTTATACTTAAATGTCGATTTGCAATCCAATAAAGAACTAAAGAAGTAAAAAATAAACTCGTACTTTTTTTCACTTCACATCACAGTTCACAGTTTAATAAAAACTAACATAACCTAGTTGAACAGAATAGGCAAACGGTAGCACAGAGCGACGCGCGAGCCAGACCAGAGCGGCAGCCGACAGAGCAGTGTTGCCAACAAAAACCTTCCCTACCTCATTTATACAGACTAGTAGCACTAGTAGAACAGCAGCGGAATACAAATCATACCCCGCTTTGTGCGACCCCACATAACACGAATTCGCTATAACACGTTTTTTTTTCCTAAGAAAATATTTATTATACATATTAACATTTACATATACAGTACCAATAATATTGTATATATATATACGTATCATCGTAAATGTAATGAATATGTAAATTTTGAATTTAACAACTAAAGTTTGCGTATTTTATTTTGAAAATGACAAATAAACACATACAGTACTGTAATTACATTACTGTATTATTTTTTAAGGAGTACGAACACGTCAGCCTACCAACACGTTTGGTGGAAACGTAACAACAGACAGCTGATTTGTACAGATAAGTAAGAGGTTGCATTAGGTCAGACGTAGATCTGTAATAAGTGTCAGCCAAAACAAAACGTTTTGTAACATACATGGCTGTGCCATTACACATTATAAATGTTATTTGACCTTGAATACTCTCGTTGGCAGGATTCTGACGAATGAGAAATCGTATCTCTGTGCTGGAGACAAGCGGTGACGCTGAATAGACATAACACATTTTCACTACACACAGCAGTGGCTGACATTTATTAACCATTTCCGAGTTCCCGATGCCACAACTCAGACTAAACTGTGCACAATGTTTGTAGAAAAGGCGGACGTGTGTGACCTAGGCGTTAGTTTGCAGTGGAAATATCCTTTCATTGTGAATCTAAAAAATAAAAATCCAAAATTTTGCCGCCCCCCCAAATCTTGCCGCCCTGTGCGCAAACACAGAATAGCACATGCCTAAATACGGGCCTGGCGATGTGTAGTAGTACGCTTCAGTTTCCATCTTTTCCTTGCTCTGGCGCTCTCTTCTTAATGTGCTCATTTCCTCTGTCCACCAACTATTGATATGGTTTGAATTCCCAGATGGCTTCTTTTTAGGAATGGATTCGTCTGCTGCCTTTCGAAGAGCTTCCTCTATAGCTTCCACCGAGCACTCGTTATTTTGTGTTCTGCTGATCGCTTCTTTAAATGACTTCCAGTTGGCTTTCTTTATATTGTATAGTCCATGAACTGCAGTTGGATTTTCCACCCTCCTCCTGGTAGAAATGAGCTCGCAATACACAGGGAAGTGATCACTTCCTAAATCTTTCCCAACATGCCAGTTTTGTACTCTGTTTGCAACTGCTGGTGATGCCATGGTCAGGTCCAAAGTACTAAGTGAACCGTTAGCTGGAGACTGATATGTTGCTTTTTTCCTTGGTTCAGGAGAAGAACATCATGCTTCTGAATCCACTTGTAAAGAATCAGGCCATTACCATTGTCCTTTCCAGTGTTCCAAGCTTTGTGTCTACTGTTGAAATCTCCCATAATACAGTAATTTGGGGAATCTGGAATTAACACATCCAGATCCGTCTCCTTGATACCCTGACCAGGGATGTAGACATTTACCAGAGTTATCAACCAGTCTTTGTTTATTCTCAGTTTTAGTTTCATACATTCCACTCTTTCTGATATATGTATTTCCCAGTCTTCCACCTTTATAGATTCGTGGACCAATGTAACCAGTCCTCCTCCATTTCTCTCTTCACGTGGCAAGTCAAACATAGCAAAGTTTAAGAATTTTGGGTGTAAGGATTTATTCAGTGGCAATGAGGACTCTTCAACACACACTATTTTAATATTTCTCATTTCAATTCATCCACCTTCCTTCCCAGTGATCTGGCATTCCAATGCGTAGTAAGAATTTCTGTACTTTCTGTTGGTTTTGGTGAAGTGACTTTAGTTTTATGAATTTTAAGTTTTCTTTTTTTTCTTCCATCACTAAAATTTTACCCTATGGAAATATGTCCCTATTTTTTGTACTTCTTCCCAGTAGTTCTAGGACAGCTATAGTCCTGCTAGGGCACCAAATTTATGTTCTTTCTAATTTGTCTATTCCACGCTTTCTCATTATGAGATTTTTGTCAATATTAAGCTGTTGTCGCATAGATTTTATGCTTTGTACTTTCCTTCCCCATAAAATAACTTTTAATCTGTCAGGATGATTGCGTTTCGTTGATGAAACATGTCTTTATTCAGTCTTTAACAGTCTTGAGCCCTGATAAGGGCTTTTTGAAAGCATTTGTTTTGGTTTTGGCATGATTTGTGGGACTTCTGGAAGAAGCTACTGCTGGCTTTTAGTTCACTGTTTTCAGATATAAAGCACTGATTACAACTATCCAGGGGCAGGACGAGGACCAACCAGCTTCACCCCTGAAATGAGTTAGGTAAAGGAAGAAGAATCTACACATGGGGAAAATAATAATAATAATAATGAAATCTTATATATTAGAGCTGAGGTAAATGGGATACCAACAGAAGTTATGATAGATACCGGGGAGAATGTCTCATTAATTAACAGTTTTGAGTTAGGATACAAAGAGAGTGCCAAGAGATAATACCAACATTGGCCGTTAATAACATAAATCTAATCGGAGCCACTGGACGCCAAAACAAGTCTGTCAGAAAGCAGGTATTATAGAAGTTAAAAGTAATGGATCTACAATTCCCAGGTTATTTTTGGTCACAAAAGACCTATCATTTAATTTGTCAGTCGGGTATTTAATATGCTAAGGCAGTACTCGGTTATAATTGATTTAGTATGGACGGCTGAGTTGATTGGTAGCCAAAGTGCCCCTCAGATCCGTGCCAGCTATATTATGTTAGGGATATTATAATGGATGAGTTTAGATCATAACAAAATACTACAGATTACCAAGATAATAATGAAGAAATGTGGCAGAACCAAAAATTAAAGATCCAGAGATTCCAGAAAAGAAAAACTGAGTTAAATCTAAAGGCAGAACAAACAAATAAACTAATATCAATCTATAACAAATACAAACATATTTTCTCTGACATGCCCGGTAGAGTGGTAAACATTATAAAATAACACCTACGAATTGACCAATCAACAACTTAAAGGAACCTACAACCAAGCTTCTCTGAAAAAGTATTATGAAAACACGTCACAAGAATGAATGATAATTTCATCAGTCTTATAAATATGCCATCTGAAATAATCATTCTTGAATGGGGGGCATTATATAAGGTAACAAGATTCCACATCCAAAGAAAGACAAGTATACCATCAAAATTCGTAGTGAAATATGCAGAAAAGCAATCTTATCAACATTAAAAGAAATGGAAGAATAAAATAAACTTAATAAATACAGTAATGAAGAGACAATATATTACTTAAAGATAATTAATATTTTCAAGGAATAAAAATAAATCGAAACAAAAAGGGAAATATTATCATAAATGAATAATAGGGAAATAGAGAATGCAAATTGAGGAATTAAATAATGCAATTAATATGACAAAACAATAACTGACGATGACAAATACCCAGAAGAGACGATAAAATGACAAAAAATGTAAATAGTTAATAGTAAACAATTATAATGTACAAATATTAAACTTAGCATGTAAGAAATAAGACATTGAGTATAGCCTTAGATTAAAACTATGAGGAGGTCTGCGAACCTCAAACAATTATTGTGTATAAGTGAACTACAGACTAATTAATATAAAATTACAAATATGATAATATTGAACAATAATTATAAAAGTTAGGGAGTGTAACAGTGTAAGAAGGTGAGAACAACGGTGATAGACTTTAAGAAGTAAAAACAGTGTATAGTGTAAGTGAATAAACATATTTACAATATGAACATTGCATGAAACATATAATTTATATGAAACAACAAGGTAACTCATATAGTGCAATAAAACCAAGGGGAAATAATTAAAAAATAAAGAATCTTCTGTTACAAACTTTTAATGTTATAGTGACGAAGATAGAATAAGATTCTACAGAATAATATTAATTATAAATAGGGAGACCAAACCTGTGACTCATAAATATATCATTGCCAAGACCTTAACTGAATAAATTAGTGTTTTAGGAGAAAGGATTATTGTTGGAAAAAATATTGAAACTGGGCAGAACGTGTCGAATTTTAATGCTGGTTTTTATACAAATTAAAGGAGAATATGAGTCGAAACGATACTGAAAGACTATGAAATAAATAGAAGAAGGATATTTTAATCGATGGTGCAGAAAACTAGAAGTCCAGGATCAAGGATCAAAAAAGAAGATCGTAAAGAAAACTACCAGATGGGTGAGATCTATCCAATAGTCAACCCAGATATTAGAAAACATCTTAACATTTAAAGTTCGAATCACAGCGATATACTATAGTAAAAAACAATAAAAACTTTAGAACAGTGAATTCTAATTGTACACCGATAATTATTAGTAGTAAGAGTTTCTTTTTCAATTGTTCATTTGCACTTTTGTATGATCCAAAGAACCCACTGATACACAACATACATCAACAACACTTAATTACCAAACATTAATTTTTAAATATTATGTTATACGATATGTTTACGACTTATGTATACTTGCAGACAAATCATGACGTCCTCGCCTCACTCCACCGCCGAGTGTGAGTGACAGCTCGCTCGCTCGATCGCTTCCAGGAACTGAGGACGTTATGTTTTGTCTGTAACTATACTATACTTTGACATGACTTATACACGAACACTGAGATTGAGATTTTACATGCTCTACAACAGAACTGAGTTGCAAAAGATTAATAAAAATAATTGAATCTGAAAAAAAGAAAGTAACGAGTTTGATTATTTATTTTAGTATAAAGAGTCTACTTACATATTTGGCACCAGCAACTTGGGGCAAACTACATAACCACATATAATAAATAATTAGAAGGCAGGAATCCCGTCTAGTTATAATATATATGTAAACTTTTTTTTTGAAGTTTACAAAATGATCAAGTAAATAAAATAGGTATTTAAAAAAAAAATATTAATTTAAAATAATTTAAATAAAAGTAAGGAAAAAAATAACATTCAAAAATATTTCTTATGTACTATTTTTTGGCTTTCTTATGTACGGACAGCATGTGTGGAGTTGCTTCTGGCATAAAATGTCTGTCCACTTTGGGTGAAAGTTTGATGCTCCTATCACTAGAATGGATTTCAAGTGTTCGTCTGACAAGTTAGCTCTGTACTTTGATTTTATATTTATTTCTTGTGTAGTTATTTAGTAAAATGTTATAATATTTGAAGTATTTTGACGATCTATTTAAAAACTGCACGAAGCATCGGACGGGTTGCCGCGGGCCGGATCCGACCCGCGGGCCGTTTTTTTCGAGACCCTTGCTGTAGAACATTGCTGCTTGCCTCTTTGTACAGTTTCTCAGTACACTTGTTGACTTGTTGTGTACACTTGATTCTTTACATTTGTTATATTCTTTGCATAGATATATTGATCACTCAGGTAGGTTCCTGACTCATACTTTCACACCCTTGAAGCAGCCCACATATATTTCACAACGAGCTCAAGCAGCTTCATTTCTCTAAGTCCTTAGAATAAAAAAAAAACATTCATACTGTTCTTTCTTTGAAAAAGCTTAATTTTTGTCATGTACTCTATTCTTAAAATAGGTATTTATTACTATATTACACATATATGGGAAGTGACCCCACCACCAAGCTACTGGGACTGATACTTGAATATAGCATTCAATCAAACATACCAGCAGCTTTTCTGTAAATGCTTATATTTTGTTTTTTGATGTGAGGTATTCAATTCATGTAGAGCTGAGGACAGTTTATTATTATACTACAATTTTTTTGCATGTTTATACAAAATGAATATTAAACAAAAAAGACAACAAAAATAAAAAAACTAATAACAATCATTTTTGACCGATTAATAAAAGTTTTGGTTATTAGTACACCATAATTGATAATGAATGAGAGAGCACAATGTAACAGTAACAGTACTGGTATATTATTTTACTACTAGATGATGTTTAGTATTGCTAATCAAATATATATGTTTAACACTTTCGGAACCAGCATAAAATGCCAGTGTATGCTAAAACATGAATAGTTTTTGATGTTTTCAGTGTATGCAGATATTGTTCTCTTTAAGATATCTCTAAGATAAGAAAGTAGGTGTCAGTCATCATTTCTGTTAAACTACAAGTTATGTTTTCAAAAGATGTGAAATTTTAGTAGGTACTCCATATATAATTAATTGTATACAAAATTATTACCAGAAAACAGTAAAACAATTATTTATATTACTTTTTAAATTATAAAAAATTCCCTACAAAACTACCCTAAAAATATTATTCTAATTATGTGAATCCTCAAGGTTGTACTTTTAACACAATGAAAGTTTATAAAAATTTTGTGCAGTTTGTATGTAGTACCAGAATAAAATTATTTTTGAAACTAAAAGTTACCATAGTGTAGTGGAAAAAAGAAATGAAAGTTCTGTGAAAAATGTTATGTGGATTAAGTATATTATAGAAACATTTATTTATAAAATATGAATTTATAATTAATAAAAATTGTACACTATAAACAAAAATGTGTTGACAGTGTATATAACTCTCATGATTAGTCAAATCACTTGGGTTTTTTTTATATGCAGAACAATACTATTATTTATTGATTTGTTTGGGAAACCTTATATCGAATATATCTTGATATCAGATATACACATATATCTTGATATCAGATATACACATTTGCATCAGACACAAATTTTTAGAACTTTTGTATTACAAAATTGAATTGTCATTGACAATAATGAATCCTTGGATTTTAACTTTATTTGCTTTATATTACAGTCAGTTTCTGTACAACAATAACATCGCATCTTTGTGTGTGTGTGTGTGTGGGGGGGATCAAATACATAAAGCATAACCTTGTGTATACACTTGCATATACCTATAAAAATTTTTATGCAAATTTTGGCAACATTCACGTGTACCACAATTGCCACAGATGACTTATACAGTATATGAATTTTTGTCATTTTAGGTAAAACGTTACCAACTGTTGATATCACACATTCTATCCAGTCAAATGGAAGATGAAGTAATAAACAATGCAATGTTAAAGCTTTGTGAACATGGTTTAACAGTTGAGAGTATTCTGGAGACTACTGAGGAGAAATTGGGTGAATTAATTAATGGCATTCCCCAGTGGAAAGTAAGTTGTCCTTTTTTTTTGAAGCAGTATGATGGGAGTAGTCCATAATCTTGTTTTATTTTATTTATTTATTTTTTTGTAAGCTTTCTCCATTTATTCGGCTAGTTCTGGTGTGCATGTATTCGACTCCGTCTTTTCAAAAAACCGTTTTCAAAAGACTTGTAACTAGACTTCCCAGTTACGTGAGTTATGTGTGTCACTTTTGGGGAACTCTTGAGTATTTCCAGGCCTGTATTTTCATACCTGTATAGTAATCTTCATGTACAGGTAGAAATACAGCCATGCCAAATGTACAGCCATATTTTCACAGAAACATTTTACAGAATAATTTTTACCCTTTAGAAGGCTGAAAACAAGATTAATTCTACACACAGTGTTTATGTAGCCAGAATACAAGTATAATTGCTGATAGGTAAAGATTATTTTTTTTTATCCAAAAATGATGTATATTTAATTTTATTGTAACCAACTTTTTGTATCACTTTTTTAATTTAGTGGAAAATTATTATTTTAAAAGTTTTTTTTAGTGACTTATAAAAGGCCAATGGTATTTTTTTTTATCGCTATAATACCAGAGGTTATTTATCCATATCACATTTTTACAAGGATTGAAGATGCTGTGAATTGGTCTCACCTCAGTACAGAAGATGGGATTTTTTCTTTTTTCATAATCTGTTATAGACATCTTTAAATTGCATAAGTTTTTAGTTTTGTACTTTCCCCACCAGAGACAGGTTCAAAAACTGAAAAGTACAGTTTTTGTTGACATTAGTAAATAAGGGGACAAGTAGTAGTATTAAGGCAGGGATTTTTTAATTAAACACTTGTATATCATAGTTATCTATCATAAAAATTACAGTCATGCTAATTGATTTCTTCATGGTATACAGTTTGGGGGGAAATATGTATTTACAAGTTTCTACAGTGAATTTAAGATTCTGGTTTCACCGATTCAATAAACACCAAAGGAAACATTAGAGGTGCTTAAAATGTGCTTAATACTATGGCTTTATATAACCATCTATTCAAACCTTAGGTCAGATATTGCTTTTAATGCAACTCCGTACAGTAATGAAAAATGCCTATGGCCTTGATACAGACATGAATGGCATATAAAAATTAAAAAAATTATAGTTTTAGAAACATGGCCTAGCCTATATAAAATTCGTAATATTGTTACGGCGGTCTAGTGATCGTCATGTGGTACAGTGGAAAACAAAATACAAGACACCAATTAAGTCACTAATCACCAGCTTTAATTATCACAATTAAACAGTTTGTAATCAACAATATAGTCTCTTACAGCAAATCAAAAATTGTTCACACTCAATAAATATCGGTATGGAGAACCATACATGACTTCCATATTCTAAGATTTATATTTAAAATCATTTTCGAAATGAAATATTACCATAGAAACTACTTCTTTCTACTTACTGCTTCAGCCTTAACCACAGTACTGTGGTCACTAACGTATACCACCTCACGTTATCGCACTCGATTTTCACTGATGATGGAAGTCGATGGCATTGCCGAAACGTCTGGTTTTGTAGAAAATATTGGACTACGGCCAAATATCCCGGGAAGGAATTGTAACAAAAACTACTTCTTTGTTGCCGATAACGTTGTACACATATATATAAAAAATATGCATAAAATTAATGGCTTGTATAAGTTAATGATTGATCTCCATTAAGTAGTGCTCAAGTTTCCAAGTGTTTTAATATTATGATATCCGTAATTAAAACATCAGAGCAGGTTTAGTGTGAATGAGGGTACACCGTGGACAAAAATTTTCAACATTTCCTATTGAGCGTGGCTTAGAGTAAAGCTGCGAATCTACAGCGTATGTTTCACAGAACAAACACGCGAAAAAGAAGGAGCGCTCCGAAGTCACTCATGGACCCTCAGCATCTTGCAGAGGGTTCATTCCCTAAAGACGAAAAGTCTGTCTATGAATCGTTCCTCTGTAAACACGTGCAGTTACACTGCCCAGCGATCCACAGGAAGCAAATTGATGTCCATTTTCTCGGCTTGCAAGCGTTATGTTGGTGTGGGTTTCGGCACTTTCCATTTAAAAAGCGTGCAAATGTAAGAAAATAAACATGAGTGAGGCCAGAAATAACGCGAATTTTGTGTGTGTGTGTCTTCCCTGCCTTTTTATTGCTGTAGTCATAATAATAAAATGGAAACGTAAACATTACATAACTGAGATATGCTTACCTGCCACGAACGATATATTATTTTATACATGTATATTAACTCATACATAATTTACATTAAAATGAAAAAATTATAATTTTATTGCCTGGCAACAAAATTATTTTATTTTTGACAATTACCATTGTTTGAAAAAGTAAATGAATTTTCAAGTACTTTACTGTTGTTAAAACGTAAAAGTTGCAGGTAAACTACCCCTTCCCCTTAACCGATCTTCAACAAAATCGAAAGTCCTTGAGATCTCTACAATTCAAGGACGTATGCAAAAAATTATTTGATTCTGTTTGAATTTGCGGCTGTTATCGTTTGCCATATAAAATACCCTTGTTAAAAAAACGTTGCAGGTAAACTGCCCCTTTCCCTTAACCGATCTTCACCAAAAACAATAGGTCTTGAGAACTCTACAATTTAGGGCTGTATGCAAATAATCTTTTGATTCTGTTTGAATTTGCGACTGTTATCGTTTGCCATAGAAAACACCCTTTTAAAACATAAAACGTTGCAGGTAAACTACCCCTTTCCCTTAACCGATCTTCACCAAAAACAATAGGTCTTGAGAACTCTAAAATTCAGGGCTGTATGCGAAACATTATTTGATTCTGTTTGAATTTGCGGCTGTTATCGTTTGCCAAAAAAAAAATTTCCCTTGATAAAAAAAAAACTGTTGCAGGTAAACTACACCCTTCCCTCAACCGATCTTCACCAAAAACAATAGGTCGTGAGTACTCTACAAATCAGGGCTGTATGCAAAAAATTATTTGATTCTGTTTGAATTTGCGGCTGTTATCGTTTGCCATAGAAAAAAATTTATAGACAGACAGACACACACACAGACACTTTTCGGAAAACGACTTTTTTTCATGTTTTGAGTGTAGTACAATCAGAATCTGCAATAATCTCGAACACGATTTTTTTTGCCATCACCATACTTCCATTTCCTTAAGGAATATGGAAGTGAAAATGTCAACTAATATAACACACAATTGTATTAAAATAGTCCCGCGCACATAACACTTTGCCACAATACTTCGAACCGCACTGGAATAAATCACCACTTCAGCTGAACAAAGCGTTGCTGAGTACTTGTATTTATACCCCACTGAAATACCAGAATAGTCCATACTACGCATCAGCGCTACTAGAAAACACCAGAACGTAATTGATTGTGGCCTTACACATAGCGCGCGCGGACTGGTAAAATCTGGATCAGTCTCGGTTACGGATGTGTGACAAGTGTCACGTTATTGTCCTTCATCTCGAAGGAAGGACAATTTACACACACACACACACATTATAGCCGGGCTCTGGTGGAATAGCCGAGAAACACATACATGTTCTGTAATGTCGTAACAATATCATATATTATCAATTTAAACATCATATAAAGAAATTTAAATGATCAAGCAACCACTTGTTGTTTATTATTATTTATTTATTTATTTATTTTTTTTTTGATGGATTGACCTGCTTCTGTCCTCAGAATTTTTAACAATTCAGTGTTGTAGTGGCAATATTAATGACGATCAAGTGCAGCCATGGTCACATTAGTTACAGTAAGTAACATGCCCACATGGATGTTACAAAACTCTGTGCCATGTGCTGCTTTGCTTTTCGTACTAACCTGACTTAGTGGCATATTTCTTTTTTCTGCCCCCCCCCCTACTGTGCTTACTTGATTCATACCATTGTTCCCTCTTGAATACTAACCCCTCCTTACAGCTGTGGCAGCTACTAAAATTATATAACTTGAACAAAATATGTTCTCCTCAAAACTGTTCAAAATCTCTTCTTCTAAGCCTCAGCCAATTTCATCACTTATTTCTATAAATCCTAAAGGTCTCTTTCATTAATTTTTAAGTTAGTGTGCCTTCCTGTTTCACTTTAGAAATTTAGGCATATCTGATTATTTGACTCAGTTGATATTTCTGTATCCATTATTACGGAGAAAAAGTGAGCAGATACAACCTGTTTCAAAATAATATTTTCGAATGTTTGAGATAAAAGCTGAATCAGTTCATTTTGAATTTTGGGGCTCACATACTTCTCCCTGTTCTTCGAAACACTGATATCTCTTGCAACATTAATTTATTATGTAATCAAAAGATCGATGGTGGCAAAACATTTCCGCTATTGGACTGTTCTGTCTTTGCTTTGTGGGCTCTGAAGGCTAAATTTAAAGCTGCCAATGTCAGAGTAACATTTACAACATGATCCAGTACTTTGGTCCATTTATTAGTTTCCTTTAGCTGACAGCTATTGAGAAATTATACTGTAGTATTCTTTATGTATCTTTGCACCTAGTTATAACTTTATATTTGGTTATAACGTTTAATGTTTGACTGTTAAGTGTTTACGCCCCGCGTTTGGGATGCCAAATGCTATGCTAATTAGCCCCAAGTTGTGGTGCCAAATGCTACGCTACTTTGTTTTGCCTGACGTTGTGTGCGTCAAATGTAATGAAAATATTTTAATTGCTTACGATCTCAGGGTTTTTTATTTGTAGTAATTTATCCATTAGCAGTTATGCAATCATATGTTATGAGACTCTATTATTCAATATTTACTTGGAAGGTGTTGAAAACTAATTCTAATGATTAATTTAATAGGGTTATCTTCAATAAACATACAAGACGTGTTTATCTGTCTACCATTACATTTATTATGTGAAATATTACTGTCATTAGTATCATATTTCTAATTTGATAACAATTGCTTATCAAGAATTATTTTAGTACATGATTTCTATCAATAAAACAATTATAAAAACCAAAATATCTCTTCATACCTCAGTATTCCCTTTTATCTCAATATTCCTTTTTGAGTATTATTAAAACATGAATTACTTCTTACACCTAATTACTTATTTCATTATGGCGTATAAATTTAAATAGATTCATTTAAATATAAAATGTATTTAATTCTCTTTATTCTAACACTTTGACTTTAACATTTATAAGTAAGTTTTGAATGAGTACATCCTATCTTATAAAATTCTCTACATGAATTCTTTTAGAGTGACAGACAGGTGATTTTGTAAAATAAAATTAATATATAAAATTTTTACTCTTGGTACGTATCTGCAAACTACGGCGCGTTTTACATTATGTGCTCTCCCTCTCGGTTACTTAAGTCAGCGTATGGAGATGTAGATGCTCCGCCAATTGCGTTGAACACAGTCTCATTGCGTGCATAACAAATGTGACTCCTTCTTGAAATAATTGGCACATATACACTTTCACTATACACATATTCACTCCTTCTGTTGATAACCGGTAATTCCCAATTTTCAATTTAGTGGAATTATTGGTTACTATTTACTTCGGTTACGTTCACTGATATCTCGTAACGACTCATTCCGTTTCAACAGTGATATCGTTCGGGATACATGATAAGATACGGTCTTTTGTTTTGATGAGTTACTAACTAATAAACTCTATTTCTCACTTCAAAGATATTCATGATAACCTTACGTGATTTTAAGTAAAGTCTCCGAACTTTTAGCATCAAATTTCCGTAACACTTAAGCTCGAACTCCACGAAGTTTAAGTTAGACTTCTTCTTGATTCGACTCTAGACTCTAAAAATTGTAAAAGACTCCTAAAAGTGTTTTAGTCACTACTCCATAAGCATTATAATGGACTCTACCGACTCTCCGTAACTTTAGTCATCGACTTCCAAAATTTTAGCAAAGACTCCTCGATCTCACCTTCGTTTTACTTACTCGACTTTTTCCCACTACTTTCTTACAATTTCCCCACTTAAGTTCTTTTTCGTCCTTCTGCTTCGTTTCCATTGGTTCTTCTCTATATTTCTTGAGAAAGTTCCCTCCTTGTACTCCCACAAGTTACTCTGCTCTGTGTTCATTGGTTTTGCGTTTTGGATTTCCTAGACCTTCCCTTCAGGAAACCCGCCTATACTCCATGCTGCTTTCTGATAGGCGATTTCTGTTCCCACCAATTTCTTACCCCGGGTTCAGCTACCCTTTGCTCCAGTATGTTCGCTCCCACGGTCATAAATTGCTTTGGTATTGTTCTACGCCTTTTTGACAGTGACATCCTTCTTTTTGTCTTCATGCCTCTTAGCAAGACACTCGTTGTTTCTTACTTCGTCCAGAAGCGCATGTTACGTAAGTTCTCCCACGTGTGGCACTCTTTGTATTGCTAATTGTACCACTCGCCAGGATGTCTTTCAGTGACATTCTGTTGTTCCGTTGATTTAGAATGTTAGCCTTTGGCATACCATTTTCTTAGTAAATTCTCATTGTACTTCGTTCTGGCGATTGTTTGCCTTTCTTTTAGAACAATTCCTTAATTTCAACATGCTTCTGGCTGCACATGTTAACTTGGTTCTCACGCCTCTATTGTCTTTCCTGGTAAATTTTCTCTCTGCCGAACATCAGCTTCTGTTTAGATTTATGATACTTTTAGACATCTGTACGTCGACGTTGAAGGCTGTACATCCATTGTATTTATCTTCTTTTATTGTTTCACCCATTTGTCAATGTCAATTCACACGCCGCCCGGTGGTCCCTACTTTCTTTCAAAAACAAAAATAATATTTTCTACGTTTTGGCATTACATTTGTCCCTAATTTGGGTTCCGTTGTGATGATCTTCATGAATCCAAAGGATCCCAAATTTACGCCCTATGAATTGCATTTTATATTGACATTTGATATTAAATGTCCTACGTCCTATGAACCTAGTATAGTAAGTGACGTCTACCTTTTGTGACCTTATTAATGGTGAATATCAGAATATTTTTTTTTTTCTACAATGGATTCATTTGTTTGGTTACATTTATATATGATTATAATTTTACAATAACCTTCATTCATAACATCTTAAGTCTACTTTTATTTACGTCCCTACATGATTTTATTCCTACAATTCTACGATTGGTTGTCCTTATTTTCACATGACACACTAATATATACACAGAAAATAATTAAACATTACATTTAATAATAATAATTATTATTATTATAATCGTACTAATATTAGTAGTCCTGAAAATTAGATTCTCTATTCATATGTACACACTTAGTATATTATGTCAAATACTACCTAACAGTTTATTATTAAATTGACACAAATATATTATATTTTTGAATAGATAAATATTTAAGAATATTAAGGAAATACTAATTAAACAAAATTTCTACTTATTTATGAACATACAATTTAATGCTTACATCTTAATAATAGGCTAATGTATTTACTTCACTTATTTATACACTCTTCTAATTTAAGATTGCTACTGGTTTTTTTTTATGTGTTAACTTAACAAACACTTCACTACAACCTTAAACTAAAATTTTTGTGAGAATATACAGTAGAAGCCCGATATAGCGCGGTTGTCGGGTGACATACTTTCCTCCGCGTTATAGGCGTAACCGCGGTATATCGGAAGGTGACCTGTACAGTGACAAATGATGGGGAGGGAGGACCGGGAAAAAGGCTACAGCATAATGCACTACTATATACTGTACGTAAATTACGTCACCAAATGTAGAAATAAAAAATAAGAAAACTGTATTTTAATCCAGTACGTATTTTAATGTATTTTAATCCAATGGAATATAAAATACACTATTTATACATTTCTCACTCGACCTACTGTAGGCCTAATTGTTGGTCTTAAAAAAGTCCGTAATTGTTGTTTGACGGGATAATGCACAGCGTTTCTTTTCCGCGTATTGTTTTATAAACGCGAGGTGCAGCAGATGAACATTATTAGATTCACTTTGCCTCTCCATCCACGAAATTACTTTGCTTATGTATATTATCACTTCACTAACATTTGGAATAACTTCTTTCACTTCCACCCCATTTTCATTTCCATCATCGTCATCGTCTTCTTTTTCTTCGCAATTTGCATTTCGGACTGCATCGATGATATCTTTATCTCCTATACATTCTGTAACAGGCTCACCATTGTCAACTTCTGCCCAGTCATTCAAGTCATCTAGAGTGAAGTTGCAATGCAGAGCACTACTCGCAGACTGTACATCACTATTAGTGAATCCGACAACAGAGCAATTTCCATCAGCGATGTTTTGTTCAAAGGAACATTTCTTCCAGGAATTCTGAATCGTAGCCGTACTAATACTTTCCCATGCAAGACCTATTGAATACGCAACTGTTTTCAGGTTTATTGACTTAAGGTAAATTTCCATTTCCTCATCAGAATTCACTATAGCACTCAGAAGTTCACGGTGGTAATGCGCTTTAAATGCTTTTATGATGCCTTGATCTAATGGCTGGATCAGTGCTGTAGTGTTTTTCGGCAAAAACATGACTCCGATTTTCCCATCTCTTGACTGTAGCATATCAGCAGGTGGATGTGCTGGACAGTGGTCAAGGGTCAGTACAGCTTTTTCTTCGAGGTTGAGTGACCGCAGGTGGCTTCTCACAGATGGAACAAATTCTTCATGGAACCATTTACCGAAATTATCACTTGTCATCCAAGCATTTTTTGTATTACGATATGTGATGGGTAATGACGTCATGTTAACATGTTGAAAGCATCTAGGATTTCGGCTTTTCCCTATACAGAGAGGTTTAACTTTGTGGCTGCCTGATTTATTTGTGGCAAACAGGAGGGTAACTCTATCCTTATTTATTTTTAATCCAGATTTATTTATTGAATTATTCACATCCAGAGTTCTGGTAGGAAGCATTCGAAAATACAGAGCAGTTTCATCACAGTTATACACTTGATGGTCATTTAAATCGTTATCGATCATTACTTTGTTTAATGCCTGAGGAAAAAGTGCTGCAGCTTCACTGTCACATGATCGTGCTTCCCCTTCAATGCTTATCTGGCTTATACCATGATGAGATTTCCATCGCGAAAACCACCCGTCAGATGCATTAAAGTCACTGTTGCCATGTAAATCACTATGGAATTTCACAGCTTGAGCTCTAATAACTGGTCCTGACAGTGGCACACCTTCACTTCATTTTATTAAAAACCACCTGTACAGACACTCATCTAGTTCACTATCCTTACCTACTTTAGTCTTTTTTCTTTGCAACCCCACTTCACTTTCAACTGTGTTCACAAAACTTTAAGTTTATCTTCTTCCTTCATCCACCCTCTAATTGTTCCTTCTGGGATGCCACACTCACGTGATAAACTTGCCTTTGACTCTCCGTTCTTCACACGATCAATTATTTTGAGTTTATCACTCATAGAATATGCTTTTCTTTTCTGCGACATCACAAAACTCTACACTATGCGAATTTATGACAAAGACTATACACTTTGATAAGATAATATCAGAGTATGATCTTATACTGTAATATAAGAGTATGAGGGAGAGAAGGGATTTAGTTGGCTGCTTGCCTTGGCATGAATTCTTAGAAACGTAGAGACTGTAAATAGCTCGGGCAATTGTTTATGTCTACAGGTACACTTGAACTGGCAATTCTGGC
Organism: Magicicada septendecula; assembly: GCA_034769895.1. Classification (NCBI taxonomy): domain Eukaryota; kingdom Metazoa; phylum Arthropoda; class Insecta; order Hemiptera; family Cicadidae; genus Magicicada; species Magicicada septendecula. The sequence continues at coordinate 343,951,324 of CM068374.1, read as the reverse complement.
TGTTGTTTACAACGCCGTTTCCAACAACAAGCCTTTGTTTACAATAAACGCAACGCATTCCAATGTTGTGGCTACGGAAGTCACGATAAACAATTCATAATTTACTCACTCTCTACAAGTAAGAATTTTCGCTAATAACGGGCAACATGCGACACACTCTTCACCGCGTTATATCCGAATCCGCGGCATATCGGACCGTGCTATATCGGGCTTCTACTGTAATTTTAATGTTTCATACTAGTAAACTTCATAAGTGTTATACCACAAACAAAAATTTTGGACATTTTAGAATAATCTATAATAAGGTATAAGTAATCTTATATAAGGTATTTGTAAATACCTTAACAAATAACTGCCAACTGTTTGACTAAAATTTGTTAACAGGATTTTACTACAAAATTTACAAATTTCATTATATAACATTTCATTACTAAGACAATTGTTATATCAAACTTCCATTTAACATCATATAGTTAGTTATCTTTATCATAATAGTTTGCTAGAAAACTTTACTAATCGTTATTTCAGTGTTGTAAAATTTTACATTTAATTTTATACAATTCAGTTGTCATTTACAAGTTATCTTAGGCGTCAACTAAGGCAACTAAGTTTTCTGCTAAGTGTTCTGAACGATAAACCTTTTAAATTTTTTTTTTTTTTACCATCCAGGCATCTAGACAAAATCGCATATTCCCGTTCCTTTTTATTGCAGTCCCCAGAGATTGGATGTAGGGGCTTTGGGTACATTTGAATATCCCATTTTCAAGCATTCCCTAATCGCAGCCAATTCAGCCTTCTGGAACATACTGGGTGAGGAAACCCCTTTTTGCAGGTTCATTATTTTGTCATTTCCCTGTAGGCGATATTCGTAACAATTCATATTAATTAATTCCTGGGAATGTATAAATCCCATTGGTTTATCCATTCGTGACACACTTTCGCACTTATTAATTAGTAATATCAATTGATAATTAATTCCCTTCTGATCTTTCTTATAAATTTTCTTATATTTCTCATTTGTTATCTGTATTTCAGTAATATTCTGTAATTTGACGGCAATGTGTTTATTTAAATTTATCTTTATTTTATTCATATCATAGTCATAGTTATTTTCTTCGGCTAGTGCATTTCTAGCATTACCAGTATTAATTAAGGTATCTAACCTAATAATATTCATTTAAATTACTAATTCTCCTGGACTTTTAAGATCTTTTATCTTACTATTTTGTCCGTTCTTATTCATTAACTTAAATTTTATGTCTGTGAAAATCGTATTTATGAATGGGTCGAGTTTGCTGAATTCGTTGGTCTGTTTACAAACATTCGAGTTTGTTGACCTTGTTCATTCTCACTGGTGATGTTGTTCTGCGTTAATGGGTCGAACGCCTCCCCTTACTACCGGACGCTTGATTTTCTATTTCTAAAGAATTTATAACTGGTTTCTTACTTTCTACTTTCGGTCTGGGTGAGAATTTCTGCCTCCACCCTTGCTTTGGTTCATCAACCCCCTCGTTGCTGCCATGCGTCTGATGTTCCACACTTAAAGGATTTATGGCCTGACCTTCACTGTCTTTCCGAGGATGTGGTGGGAACTGGTCGCTCCATCCTTTATGCCAACTTTCCCTAGGTTTATTACCATTATTTTTGTCCGCTCGGGGATTTTTCTTTTGTCGATTCTTCTTAACTTTCTTAATAGCTCGATCGCTGGCTGTTTGTGACTCGCTATTTGCTTTAGCTTTCCTTCTCGTGTACTCGCGTAGTAATGTTTTGAAGTTATCTATATTGGTTGTATCTCTATTTATCACCGCTAATTGAATTTCTTTATCAAAATGGTGTGATAATTTTTCTATTAGATGCTGATCTGATATGGGGATATGTTGCTTGCATTGTTGTACCAACCGTTCCATATACTGTACCACATTGAGCGTTCCGTTAGGTTTAAATATTCCGTACTCAAGCTGATCACGAATGTGCTCTCTTTCTTGCATTATATTATTCTCCTCAGCTTGTCTCTGGATTTCTTTGTGTATTTCATTTATATCACTCTCATTTTTCTTTTGTACTTCTTCCAGCTTTTCTTCCCACATTTCTGATTGTTCTTGCAGATTTACCTTTATTTGATTGATCTGGCCTTGCAGATTCTTGTTTACTTCTTCAATTTTTTCTTTTAATTTTTTGTTAATCCTTTCCTCTGTCCTCATGTGCATTTCTTCATTCTGTTTTCTTGTTTCTTCATTCTTTTCGTCAATATGCTTCCTTATTTCTTCATTCTGTTTTCTTGTTTCTTCATTCTTTTCATCAATATGCTTTCTTGTTTCTTCATTCTGTTGTCTTATCAATTCTATCAACATATTGAGGTTAATCTCGCGTGGTTCCGACTTTTGTCCCCATGCCCTACTCTGGATATTTCCTTCGCTGCTGGTTGCATTTTCTTCACTTTCCGTTGTATTATTTTCAGACCCTTCAACCCCCAACTGATTATTAATATCAAACTCTTGGCTCTCCGAATTTGCGTCATTTGTTGCCATTTTTGCCCGTCTTCGCGTTATCATTCAGGCACTTAGCGACTTATTACTATATTATCTTATTCTACTTACGTCTAAACAAATTAATGATCACCCTGTCTGTCCTCTGCCCTAGCCTAATGACACTAAATATTATTTTGCCTATTAAGCCCCACGTTGAACGCTAAATATAACTTAATATTTGGTTATAACGTTTAATGTTTGACTGTTAAGTGTTTATGCCCCGCGTTTGGGACGCCAAATGCTTGCTAATTAGCCCCACATTGGGTGCCAAATATACAATTTTTTTTTAGTTATAACGTTTAATGTTTGACTGTTAAGTGTTTACGCCCCAAAATGAAAACATAAATATTTTTTGTGTAGGTTTTTATGTGTTTATTTTGCTTTAAAAAATTACTGTTTGCACTAATTGGTCATAGTTAAGAGAGGTTCACTGCAATTACATTGTGATGGTAACGTGATATAGAAATGTTGTTCTGAAGTAATGTGTGCCAGGTTATAACTGCTTTCATGGAAACATGAAACAGGGACAACTAAATATGTAAATATAGTAATGGTTTACATTATCACAATTTTCCAGGCTGTTAGGCTGTGGTCTAGATTGTCAATTGCCTATGTTTACTTGCACATGTTTTTTCCACACCGATGACAGACATTTTCAGTGATATGAAGCTCTCATTTTTCCCTGTTCATTGTTTTCCCTGGTCACTGTTCACCGCTTTTTCTTACCCTGCACAAAGAATCAAAGTAGAATAACTTTCTCCAGAAGACACCATAACCTTGTGTACTGAATGGTGACTTTTGAACATGTTTTGGTCTAGGGCAGTGGTTCGCAAACTTTTGAGCCCCTGCCCTAGACCCCCCAAATAATTTAAAATTCATGGACCCATCTGAGTTATGAAATAAAACAAACAGTAAATATGATAGGAAGTCTTATATTTTAATTAAAATGTATTCAAATCAAAATTCTCTTAACTTGCAAATTTAAAATATTAATGATATCAAACATAGTTTAATGTGTACAATGAAGCTACTTTTGCACAATTAGCTCCACAATATCGGGCTTAATGTCTGATAATTTCAATATTCAGTAACTTTCGACATCAAGTTTATTTCTTAACTGTGACTTTGAGTACGTGGGCAAGGAGACTTTGATTTCATACAACACATTTAAGGAAAACACATTTAAACACTTCAAAGCTCTTTTCCCAAGTTCAGGGCTCAGGATTGTCAGTCATTACATATAACCAGAAGTCAGCTAGCTGTAATAGCGAAAACTGTAATTTTAATGACTGTGAGTTGAAAGTTGTGCCAATGAATCTTCTTCTTGTACTGTAAGAGAGAGGTCTAGTCAGTTCGGCTGACAAACAGATCTGCTACATGACATGATTTAAAGACGTTATTAAAACCATTAGTTTGAAATTACTTTGACAATTGCAATTAGTTTGAACAAAAAAATACTGGAATCTTCTATTAATTGTTTTAAAATTCTAATATTTAGATTTAGATTTTAGAGCATAAAGAATCGGAGAAAATTATGGTATATTCTGTTTTTCTCAAAAGTGTCTGCGGACCCCCTGAAACATTGTCGCGGACCCCATGTTGGGAACCACTGGTCGAGAGAGTTGGATGGAATGTTGTCTCCAAAGTGGGGTACTTTGTCTCAGCTGAAGTCATCACTACTGGTCTCATTGCACCTCTGTTATGTCTTTATCTTTGTTATGTGAGTGATCATGTTTTCTTAATAATTCTTTGATTCTGTACTATTTTTATTAGTTTCCAATAATAAACTAGTGAAAATATTTTGGATGCAAATGTCGGTCTCTGGTTTAACCTGCTTTAATGTGGTAGTCACTGCTTAGAGACGTCACAGTTTAAGTAGGTCTTCACTGTTTCACAGCATTTTATAATACTGTTCAGAGGTAACTGGAGAGATATTGTGATCTTATAAACTATCTACCACATTTAAATTGTATTAATAAATATCGCTTACCTTGATTAGTCCAGAGTTCTTCACACGAACCTGTGAATTATAAGCGTGACTTAGGGTTTACCTCAGTAATGTATTCGACTCTCATTTTTTGTTAACTAACTCAGCTTTTATTAAACATTTTTTATCAGGCATTTTTAAACAATAATATAACTTTGGTTGATTATGATCTTTAGAATTCCAATTCAAACTACTTTCAGCTTTGAGGTCGAGACCCCAATTAATACAAACACATAGATTTCAGCATTTTTATTATTCAAATTCTTATTATTACTCACTTGCTGACTATTGGTTAAAATTCCTTATATTATATAAAGGCAGCCCAGTAATTGCTCGTACACACATTCATTCATTCTACCCCATTATACTTTATTTCGAGCTCTCGTTAATTTATAGTTTCATAGTTAACTGAAGATTGATTGATATACAGTTACGTATTAACGGCGTCCCTGCTGACACGTGCTGCACTCCGTATTTGTATCACTATTTGTCCGAAAATGTTACTGTTTTAATTCCGAAAAGTGGCTGTTGCTTACATTTATTCACTGTATCAAAAGTTACCATTTTCACTGTTTTACTCGAGTTTTATGAAATTTTCGGCTCACGCGCCTTTGTGTTGAACCGGCCACGAGCCACAGCTGTAGACGGCAGACGCTGTACTGTTTTTCAAGATGGTCACAATTTCTTTCAAGCCCGGCAATTTGGTCTCTCATTGGTCCAAAGGGTACCACGTCACACGCTAATTAGTTAAATTCGTCTTCCTTCCATTATAAACTTTGGGTTCAAGATTACATACCTTCCCATGTCCTTTTGTCCTCTGAGCACATGTCGCAAAAAGGCGGCACACACGCGTGCTCGCACCCACATTCCAACGTTTTATTGTTCTCGTACTTCGCTCGGGTTGACACCGAGCTAACCATAGGGTGTTAAACAAATCACGCTTTTGTGACAATAAATGTTGCCCAACCAAGTTGGCCCCAGATTATTACAATTATTATAATAATAAAAAAAATAAACCCTCAACTCTATTTGCCCCATTACAATACCCCCCCCCAATGAGAGGTTTTCTGCCGATACAGAAAAACTCTCATTGCTAAACCCTAAGAGGATCAGCAAGGATATGGTGCCAACAACCCCCCTTTAATTCTTTAACACATCATGGGTAAACTACCCCCTAGCTCGGCGACTATGGCTGCATCTGAACGACATTACTGGACTTCTCTGGGCGAGATCCCAACACCGTAAAGTCGGACAGTTACTGATCACAGTACCACCTAACCTTGTAACATGCTAAATAAAATCAGCAACTAGCCTTATACCATACCAGATCCTCAACCGATATATCTCCCCTTACATACATACTGGGTTGCCTTTAGCAAGTACTGGGTGCGTACACATACTCATTATTACATTAAACACAACATCTCCACATTAATTCTTAATCTAAAATTCACAGAAATATTTTATATTTTAAATTCAATTCCATTTCCCAACTTTTAATCGTTTGCCTTACATTATTATTTCAAATCAAATTAAATTCTTTAAATTTTGTTCAAATAGTGAAATAAATCTAAGTCCTTTATCAAAGCTTCCCTTTCAAGATAATTTACATCATCTCTTTCCATCAATTAATTTAATCATTATTCTCAAAATTCCCAAAATCCTTTAAATGAATTTACTTTATTACTTCTCTTAACTAGATGCTAATAGTCGTAATAAACAAAGTAAAATAAACAAATTTTTTCTATCATAAATTCCCTTATCACTACATTTGTTTACAAAACATATAATATGAACAATATAAATCAGTTAATACATTATCAACACACATAATCAGCAATATATCCTGAACATAAAAACACAACAAACTGTACCTCAAAAAAATAATTTTTTTGTTTTTTCAATAATTAAATGAATTAAAATTCCAGAAACATATATTCTGATAATTACAAAAAAAATTATTAAATTAAATCAATCATTAAAAGGACATATGAATTGATTACATTGAACATTATACAGTTCACACTAGTCATCAGCTGACGTCTTACTAACAAGTGAATGACCTTTCTGTAGGCACACCGTATACAACTAACACAAATACACAAAATTATATAATTACAATCATAAATGTTCTTGTAGATTAAAATCATTATAATTGACCCTAGCACTTAAATAAAATCGTTTGTTCTCATAAGTGAAATACATCACTAATCATTGAATCATAGTTATAGTAACCGTTACTGAACAGGAACTGGGTCATCAACCACCAACCCTCTCTTTAGAGTAAGTGAAATTGAATGTCCCGCTGTTTACAGAGGTCGTTACCTTCTCACTGATTGCTCAGTTACTACTCCTACTACATCATTCTTCTTAATTTCCCCCTTTATACCCAGTTACAATTAAATTAAGTAACCACCCGCCGGATAAACCGGATCGAGCGTTTGCCTTATGCACAGATGCGTTATCTGTGCCCCTGGCTTGTAACGGCCAGCTCCTTTTCCACACACACTATTGTTTCCTGATGGTGGACTGTAGCGTCCATTTGCATCCCCAAGAACTGAAGTTTATATATCTAGGGTATAGACGCTGCCTATACCGTTCTTGGTTCAGCATTATTAAAAAAATTCGGCATTACTGATGTCCGAGGACACCAGTAATCCTACTAAATATTATTTTTCACACCCTTAACACGGCACTATCACCCCCTACGATGATAGCCGCTGTTCCATAGTTTGGTGATTCCCCTGAATTTACCCCCCCAGTTAATTTCTAAATTCACCAATTTTGAAAATAATAACAAGTATGGCTAGGATACAACCTGCCCAACCACACTTTCTACCAATAATCCAAATCCACGGTCAGGGTTCGGTGACTCTGTGACCACCCGAAAGTTGGGGAATCACAAGTAAAATATATATATTTGTGATATATTCAAATTTAACATTTACAATTGTAACCCCTCTTTCCTTTTTATGCCTTTTTATTTATTTTTATTTATATTTAATTTTCTATTTCCTTATTTATTTTCTTTTTGAAAGAGAGGCCACAAGTTATTTAGAACTAGGCCGGAGCCTAGAGAAGCCAAAATTGTGCTGGGTCCAGTGTGACGGGACTTGCAATGAAACTCGGCTGTAATATAACAATAACAGTTTTTATTGTATCCCATCATTCGCTATATGCAGATGAAACTTTATCACATAATTATCACAAATAAATCCCACATATATCATAAATAAATAAGCCCCATGTTTCAATTGTGTGGAAAGACAAAGTCTGTATATCATTAACAAATATTTTTATATATATATATATGTATAGAATCATGTTCAATAAACATATAATTCTCCCCCATTTTGTGACTAGCTTAACCTAGACTAAACATAACAACACGTACAGAAGCATAAGGCACATATACTCACAATTATACACCAATATTCTAAACACGAATGCCCCTGGAATGCACCTGCTTTGTAGGCAGTGTTACTACCATGCCCAGAAACCAGTGGTGATAAATGTTTGCCATCAGCAACCCGTTTCTATTGAACTACATAAAGCGAAAACCCCAGAAAGGATGATAATCACTCATAACCCAACCTCATAGCCCATATGTATAGAATTCCACTGATAAATGACCCCTCATGAGCATATGAAACTTTAAGTTCCTTCAACAGCATTAAATAAAAATTTAAAAAGAAACTACATCACCTGATTTTAAGTAATTGTTATACGGTTCTAAAATGTTAATTCAGAAGGATTCAATTAATCAGTATATACTTTACAAGTAGGAAAATTAATCCGTAGATGCTTTACAAATTAAAATTAAATTAAACTGTATATGTTTTACAAGTAGAAAAATTAATCCGTAGATGCTTTACAAGAAAAAAATTAATCAGTATATGTTTCTTTGTAAAGTACAAAATTAATTAGTATATGCCCAGGAAAAATGTGCAAATTCTTTTCTATTAAAACCCGACTGGCTATATAAATATATACAAAATGAATTACAAAAGAACGTTTGTGCCCTAGCAGCTGTGGGAGCGCGCCAGCATGCGGTTAACAAAGTTTGACAGGAATCTAACCTGCCTCAAGCTGCACCAACATGTGCCAGGCAAAACTATGTCCCTTTTTATACCCCAGAAAACAGCCAAAAAGAAAACAAAAAAAAACACCCCAGCCCTTAAATGTTAAACCCAAGGTGAATTGAATATCACTACATTCTGTTCCAGCCGGAACAGAATACCTAACATGTCATATAAATTTTGTAAAGAGTAAGATGATGAATATGTGCAAACTGTAAAATGTCTAAGTGTACAAATATCTCTGGCACGCTCCCCCAGTGCAGCACACAATTACAAGCATTGCACTTAGTGTTAGGTAATTCAGTTATTAAAGTGTTCTTTGAAATTAACTCATAATGTTCAGAATGATGATCAGCTGACCCCCTTTATAGCAGACTGTCTGGCCACGTGGTCACATGGATTCAAAAGAATTTTACAGTAAAACAGGTGCACTGCCGGCCCGGCCCCAAAAGGAAAATAAAAGAGTGCATATCACCTTAAGTGTGCTGACTAAGTGTTACATCTTGATCAGGTCACCGACTCCTTCTCCGAACAGAATAGTTTCTAATGGTCCATGGCTGATGCGGATGGAAGTCAATCAGCAAGGCCAAATCTCCGTCTTAATCGAGAACCCTGTTAATTCATAAAAATTAGAAAGATGTTCACAAAAAATGTACCCCCAAGTTCAGGTAATTAACCTCAGAACGGGCCTTCAACCAACTCAAGATAAATGCACAAAGTTTCAGTAATAAAGTCTTTGCAACCTGCTTAAAGAGTGGAAAAGTCTGCCATGGAAAAATTAATTTTAAAAATAAAAAGATTTTATTAAAAGGCGTAGTGTAAAAGTCATCAGCACAATCTCTACACGCCTCAACAGAAATTAACAGGTTAGCCAGCCACGTGGTGACACGATAATCGCTATTTGTCCAAAAAGATCAAGCTTCAAAGCACTCACAGTATTAATAATGTTTTAACATTAATAATGTTTCCTCTACGGATGTTCTCACAAGTAATTTCTTTACTGTAAAGTTAATTAAAGAGCACACCGACAATCTGATGCATGAATGAGCATAGTTCATTACCTAACTACGCACTAACGTCTAGCCTCGAATTCATATAACATTCTACACATTTATCATGACAATGACAATTACAGTACCTCTCACACTATTATAGTAATAATAAAAGGAACATGGGCTATATACTGAACATTAAGTAAATTTTCTTTTAATATAGAAAGTGTCGGATCGCACTCACACGCATACGTCCTTTTCATACGGTGCATACACCTTGTTATTAATTATTTATTTAATTCTAATTATTTTTGAACCCATACAATAATATAATATCTTACCGGGAGTCTCGTAAGTTTCAGCCAGCCATAATAGTTGAAGAAAAACTACGCAGTAACTATTCGGAGAGCGGAGCCGATGTATCTCGGAGTCGGGCAGTGAACTGAATACCGCTGTAACCGACTGAGCAAGCCGACCCCTTACTACGAGTTGCGCGCGCAACCGTACACTTACGTAGCCGTACAAGGGTCATTCTGAATAACTGGCGATATTTTACAATTAAATTTTCTAGAATTTTCAACGGCCGGAATAATACCGGCACACAATTCTCATTACACGATGTTCATAGTCTTGCTTATGTGCTCTAACACCATACATTTTCTTTCTTAACTTTCTCTATTGTGCCTTACATAACCATAAAATAGTGAGTACAACAAAATATTTACTTGTTCACCTAAACTAATCTATTCCTACTTACACAATCTAGCACCAACTAACGATTAAATCCTTAATTACAATTTAATTTACAATTTAATAAAAAGAACTTACTCTCCCTCCTTCCATTAAAATAAACATTTAATTTGCATCTGAATAAAAATTACAGACATTTAAAATTTAGGTTTAGTTTCAAATTCTATTAACTATTTATCTTGTTACATTTTATTATTACCTTTAAATTATGAATTTCTATTAATCATTTTCGTCATCAATTGGTTTGGGTGATTCTCAGTTATCCACAATGATCTAATTTATCGAATGGGCATTTAAATATAACCTTACCCCCCTTCTTCCCTTCTAACAATCACTAACAGATTTACATAGGGTGACACCAATATCTCAAAAATATTTACCTCCATTAACTTCTCTAACTCAACTTAAATCATTCTCCTCTTATTACTAAATACCTGATACCCTCTTTGTACTTAGGATGTGTGTTCCCTCCCTTATACTCATTACCTGGCCTCTCCCAGGTAACTCCGCCAACGCTCATTTACGGTTCACCTCCCGCCACAACGCCTTGCGTTGAGGACTCCTTACCACACCACCCTCATTACAAAATCTCCCCATCATGTATTTACTCTCTAATTACATTACTCTCCCTTTCTCTACATACATTCATTATCTACGGTAATAATGAATACCCTACTACTACCCTGTTTCTGTATTACTTTTATTCCAAAATTCTTATTCTGTCTAATACCCATTTAAAATTAACTTTGATTGACTCAAATGCCTTATTGAAACAATTATCACCCCAAACTCCATCTATTACAACATTTTACATTAATATGATCATTGAAAACGACACTAGAAAACTCATAACTACCTCAAATTAATTTCATCATTTAATTTAAACCTTTGACACTCATTTAAAATTTATTATTCAAACATTTTACTCTATTTAAATTGCATTATAAACTTCATACTTACATTACCTCGCTCAGTTGAATAAACACATGATTCCTGTCATAGACACAAAATTATAAACATTCATTTCAACCAATATAGCGTACATAACTCCATGTATCTTCTGAAACATTATAACAATCATATGACTCCACAACTAAACACATTTTACATTCCTTTACTATTTATTATCCAGTTCAAATCTCAGAAACATCATTTAGATTCATTATCAAAATTTATTTATACAACATTTATTTATTTATTAATCTCGAATCCTTTAATTCAATCAATTATTTAAAACACAAGTTATTTTAATTACCTTACTCCAAAACGATTACAATTCATTTATTACCAACTCTCATTCATTACCAACTACCATATCTACATACACACAATGTTTACACAAAATACATTTTACAACATAAACACAATTAATTTCACTATAAGTTTATTTACAAATTTTTGTCCTTATTTTTCTGTTTACCACACCTCATTACATAATCTAGCCAGGTCATTACCATGAACTAAAATAATAAAATGTTCGTTAACAACACAATATTTACCCTCCATCATTGTACAATAGTCTTACTTTTATATAACAATTATCGTCTTTAATTACACTCCTTACATTATAATGATTTATATTATAACCCTCGCATATTAATTTATCCCCTCTATCACAAGAATAATGCAACAGATTGTTCTCCCCTGTTAACTCATAAAACCCGTTTACTATGGTATTTTTGGTCCCGTCTCCGTCAGTATTTTTAGTTAACATAAGGTAAGTTATTTTATCATATTCTTCTACTATATTCACCACATCATAAGGTAAGTGTTTATCATCTACAACGGTATCATCAAAATAATCATCAATCTTTATTTCACCAGGTAAGCATTTCATATAGTTTATTTTTTCCAACTCTAACCTCTCTATCAACTCTTTATAACTTCTACTCAACTTAAATACTTTTATCATTCTCTCTCTCTCTCTCTCTCTCTCTCTCTCTCTCTCTCTCTCTCTCTCTCTCTCTCTCTCTCTCTCTCTCTCTCTCTCTCTCATCATCATAACACCTGTCACAACCCCCCTGAACTACTTCACTACATGCAAAGGGCACAACAAAATCCTTATTACACCTCCTGGCTTTAACAGGTAAACCACAAAAAAATAGGGGACCATTTTGAGACACCATGTCTCCCACACAACCTCTGGAGGAAACTCTGTCCTCATAAAACACTTGTGAAACCTCTGTTTCACCATATACTCGGGGAAAATTTGCCCTTTGCCCACCTAACCTCTCATCACACTCTCTCTCAATTTCATTAACACTTGCTAACACGTTACTAAACTCTACTTCAACAAAATCTTCCTTATCACTCTCAACATTAACCACCTTACTCTCTAACGCCATATTTTTAATTATATCACTGTTATCGCTTACTTCAATATTAAACTCATTACTATAATTACCACTAACCTCGTTGATTGTTTCTCCATTATTATTCATATTTATCTCCCCATTATAATTAACAACATTATTACCACTTACCTGTTTTAATTCAACTTCTGTATTCTCCTTTAATTGACATCTATCTCCTTCCCACTTTTTGTTTCATTCTTTCATATCATTGATCATTTGTTTTTGTGAATTTATTATCTCCTTGCACATCATAATCATCATCTTCATCATATGCGTCTTATCAGATTCACTCAAATCATCGTTACTTACCTCATTATCTGCCACCTGATCGACTTTATTCTTGTTAAATTGATCTGTCTCTCTACCATTTTCTACCACCACTACTACACTATCATCCCTATCATTAGGCCTATTCACTGTCTTATTTTCTACCATTATCACTTCAACTATTTTACCTTTATTATTTGTCATCTCACTACCAATAATAATGTCATCACTATGCTTTTTAATTTTGGCGTATATTCCCTCTTATTGTTCTTCCATTCGGCTCAAATTATCATCCAAATTACCCCACTCATCGTCCGTCATTCTATCCACAATCCCTCTGAATTCGCCTTCCCATTCATCCCATACAAAATCTATTTCGTTTACTTGTATCATGTTAAACAAAATTTATTTATATTATATACAAAACGATTATCTATTAAAAAACCCACTATTATCATTAACACAATCGTTATCAAAAAGTAAAAGTAAACACACCAACGCTACCGAAACATAACTTTATCCAACGTGTACATATATGTAATACACCTTAACCTCTAAATCACGCTTATACCCACTCGTAGGTGTGGTTTATATAAATTATTTTATAAACAGTCTAAGTTCGGATGCGCCATTTGTGATCTTATAAACTATCTACCACATTTAAATTGTATTAATAAATATCGCTTACCTTGATTAGTCCAGAGTTCTTCACACGAACCTGTGAATTATAAGCGTGACTTAGAGTTTACCTCATTAATGTATTCGACTCTCATTTTTTGTTAACTAACTCAGCTTTTATTAAACATTTTTTATCAGGCATTTTTAAACAAGAATATTACTTCGGTTGATTATGATCTTTAGAATTCCAATTCAAACTACTTCAGCTTTGAGGTCGAGACCCCAATTAATACAAACACATAGACTTCAGCATTTTTATTATTCAAATTCTTATTATTACTCACTTGCTGACTATTGGTTAAAATTCCTTATATTATATAAAGGCAGCCCAGTAATTGCTCGTACACACATTCATTCATTCTACCCCATTATACTTTATTTCGAGCTCTCGTTAATTTATAGTTTCATAGTTGATTGAAGATTGATTGATATACAGTTACGTATTAACGGCATCCCTGCTGACACGTGCTGCACTCCGTATTTGTATCACTATTTGTCCGAAAATGTTACTGTTTTAATTCCGAAAAGTGGCTGTTGCTTACATTTATTCACTGTATCAAAAGTTACCATTTTCACTGTTTTACTCGAGTTTTATGAAATTTTCGGCTCGCGCGCCTTTGTGTTGAACTGGTCGCGAGCCACAGCTGTAGACGACCGATGCTGTACTGTTTTTCAAGATGGTCACAATTTCTTTCAAGCCCGGCAACTTGGTCTTTCATTGGTCCAAAAGGTACCACGTCACACGCTAATTAGTTAAATTCGTCTTCCTTCCATTATAAACTTTGGGTTCAAGATTACATACCTTCCCATGTCCTTTTGTCCTCTGAGCACATGTCGCAAAAAGGCGGCACACATGCGCGCTCGCACCCACATTCCAACATTTTATTGTTCTTGTACTTCGCTCAGCCTGACACCGAGCTAACCATAGGGTGTTAAACAAATCACGCTTTTGTGACAATAAATGTTGCCCAACCAAGTTGGCCCCAGATTATTACAATTATTATAAAAATAAACCCTCAACTCTATTTGCCCCGTTACAATATACATTAAAGTGTTTTTTTTAATTACATTTGTATGTGTGGTTGTGTCACAGCTTACAACAGACTTTGTCCAAGCAATACTGGCCTGTTTTCAAATTCCTGTTTTGTTATTGTTTATAGATATCTGTATATCACATTTAGTTTTTAATAAAATTCACAAATAATTTTTATGGTAACCAGATTTTAAAAACTGACTACATTTGCTTCGAAATTTTAAAGCAGTTTCATTTATTTAATTTTAAACGATTATTTATTAAATTTAATTTATCTGACTAGTCTTATTTGAGGTTCATTAGATTAGGATGTGCTTGTTCTTTTCTGGTGGAGGCTTCAAGATTAAAATGAAACCGAGGTATACTTGGTTTACATTTACATTTGATAGATGACACAGCAGTTAACATCAAACCAAAAAATGGAGTCTAGCCCCCCAAAAATTTGAATCTTTTTTACTTATGACTACTTCAGATTCCTTCCTATCCATCAGCCTTCTGGCATCCCAATATAGATAATTGATATTATCTGAGTTTGTAGAGTTTACATCAACTTTCTGGCACTGTAGGAGATGACCTTATGGGGAACTCTTCTTGAGTTAGGTTCATGGTGAATTTTACATTCTTCTGAGTCGCAGACGTTGGAGTGTTGCCACCCCCATAGGAAGTGATTCTTGGTCCCTGGATCATACAGATACGCCAAGGTCTCACAATGCAAACATTCCTAAAATGACGTCCTTGTTGAGTCCAAACAGTTTCTGAATATACTTGCAGTCTTCACTCTTTCAAATCAACTATTAAATGATGAGGAACCCATGTTCTTGAATCGAAAGTTGAGTAATCTGTTTGACAGGACAGAGACCACTGCCCAAGTATCATGGCTGATAGCAGGCCACATCTAGTAATCTAGTGCATAATGGTCTCCATGACAGAAGCTCTATAAGAACCTCGTGACGCGGCACAACAGCGGGCAATGGGCATTGTCTCACACAACCCCTGGTCATCATCAGACCACTGCCCAAGTTTCATGGCTGATAGCAAGCCACATCTAGTAATCTAGTGCATAATGGTCTCCACGGCAGAAGCTCGGGACGCGGCACAACAGAGGGGGACGGGCATCATCTCACACAACCCTGGTCATCATCAGACCACTGCCCAAGTATCATGGCTGATAGCAGGCCACATCTAGTAATCTAGTGCATAATGGTCTCCACGGCAGAAGCTCTATAAGAAACTCGTGGCGTGGCACAACAGAGGACGATGGTCTCGTCTTGCACACCCCCTGGTCATCATCAGACCACTGCCCAAGTTCCTTACTAATCTGCGATAGTAATACACAGGTCAGAGCGAATTATGCCACCAACCCTGTTTTTTTTTTTTTTTTTTTTTTTTTTTTTTTTTTTTTTTTTTTTTGTGACTGTTGTCATTGCAGTTTGTCCTTCTCAACCAGTGCTATACCTTCTTTAAACTTTTCCACTATATTCGCATGATGCTTTCATCAATAATTGTTGCTCACCATACATGTTTCTGAGCATTTTGTAGATGTCAGCAGCATTACATCCTCTTTGCTCAAGAACGTGATAACTGCTTGTTGTTTTTGCTTCATATCCATGGTATTGTAGCATTTAGCAAATAAAAAATTATGTCAGTCAAGCAGTAACAGATACAGTATCTGTTAATATTAAAGCATTTCATGTGAGTTAATTGTTTTACATGAATGGCAAACATACCCCTTGTAGTTGAGCTAAGGTAGCTATAGGCCATAACTCAGTATAATATTATTTTTATATATTATTATATTATTTTTATAGAGCAAAGCAAAGAATATAAAGAAGACTACAGAAATTCTGAAAAATAAACACAATGGAGATGTACCTAATAATTTACAAGAACTCTCTCTTCTTCCTGGAATTGGAAAAAAG
Organism: Magicicada septendecula; assembly: GCA_034769895.1. Lineage (NCBI taxonomy): Eukaryota > Metazoa > Arthropoda > Insecta > Hemiptera > Cicadidae > Magicicada > Magicicada septendecula. Next base: position 343,934,737 of record CM068374.1, on the reverse strand, counting down.
ATGGCTGAGCTTTTTATAAATGCAATCTGGGGAACCAAAGACGAAAAAGGTAAGTTGTGTAGGCATTTTTATATATAAGTACTCCAAATCTATGGCCACACTGGGGGTTTCTGTCGCCGCGTTAGATACGTTGTGACAGAATCAAGAAATGTAAAGCATGTAATCAAATGGAGCCGGTCACACTAGGCGTACGATGACAGTGACAGTGTTTCGAATGCAAGACAGAGCGCACTTGTCCATTGCAGCAACATATACCCTCACCGTATAGGCGTTTCTGTCGCTGCTTGTCTTCCCCACTCTTCCACTCATGTGGCAATCCACATTCACTCTTCGTTGATGTTTCAGCTGAGTTATATTGATAACTGAATTAACTGCATTATTTTTGTTATTTGCTCGGTTCTGTACTGTTATTATTGTTAGGCCTGTTATAGTTATTTAGTAAAAAAAAACATGTTTGACACCGAATTGTTTATTAACGCGGTAAGTGTTCGTCCTCCACTATGGGACATGACACTTAAAGACTACAACAGTAGAGATATAAAAGTGAAATTGTGGATTGAAATAGCTTGTGTCTTCATGGAAAATTGGGAGCAATTATCTAACGAAGAAAAGAACAAACAGGGTAAGTTATTTTAAATTTACTATTTAATATTCAAGTTATTTAGAACATTCAATTTTTTGAATTATGTGAATCCAGTTTATTTATTTATAGCTAGATGGTGGAAAACATTACTAAAATTAAATAAAACTAAAAATGTGTTTATAGCCTTATTACAATAAATTCATTATTGTTACACTCATTTATGTAAATACTATAAATTCATTACTACTAAGTAAAATACACTTTCTGAAAGTCTATGCCTGTAAAATTATTTGTACAATGATTAAGTCATGTCATACTACAATGGAACACTTCCTGCTGGTACAGTGAAATAGTCAGCAAATATATCCCTGTTTCTTTTAGAACTCAAAGATGATCTTCCCATCACTGGTATATTTTCTATGGGACAGGTTAGAGTATTGTCAAATTGGAAACCAACTCTTACTTGAACAAAATTGTGCAACACACAGGCAGCTAAAACAGTTTCTTTAACAAAATCTAGATAAAAAAAAAATAGATGTGTGAAACACTCTCCACTTGTTGGCAAATATGCCAAAATCACATTCCACAAAATGATGAGATCTTGACAGCCTATAGTTAAAAACTCGTTTCTTGTTATCAAGGTTCTGTCTAGAATGTGGTCTGATAACATGATGGCTCATGGCAAAGGCTTTGTCAGCCACAATAACGTGTCGAACTGGAGTATTGTTTCCAAAGTTAGGTAACGGTTTTCTGTCAGGCAAATTAAGTGTTTTGTTCATTAATTTTTTATACAAGACGGATTGTCTGAAAATGTTAGTCAGAGGATTTCCCATAACATCCCACATCTACTACAGTAAAACAATAGTTTGTGTCAACTAAAGCCAACAGAATGATAAAGAAAAAGAGTTTATAATTGAAAAACTGTGATCCTCTCCCCTCAGGTTTTATCACTGTCACGTGTTTTCCGTCTAAGGCACCAACACAGTTGGAAAAATTTGCTCAGGTTTTGAATTCATCACCTATTTTTATCCATTCTTTGGTTGTTGGTAGTTTCATGACCTTTCCCTTCAGGTTAGTCCATATCACATTGCAAGTCTCCTGTACAATTTTACTAATCATAGATCTTCCAATACGAATTCAAATGATAATGATTTGGAAGTATTCCCGGATCCAAGGTATCTGAAAAAAGGAAAGGAGTTTGTATTCTTTGATTTATTCATTATTCAAATACATTTTCACTCATTTTTGTTCATATTTCAGTGAAAGAACTACAACAAAAAATGGAAATCTTTAAGAGATGCTTTTATGAGAGAGATGCGAGCCCAAAAAAAGGCCAAGCGGAAGTGGTCTCAAACCAAGAAATATATATATAGATCAGTTTCTGTTTCTTTCTGGCTCAATTGAAGACAAAGGGTAAGACACACTAACCAAACGGAAGGACAGTAATTATAATTACAATGCTTTTTAACCATTTTTAGGATGGTGGTATAATAATTTACCATTTACAAAAATGTTTTTTTCCAAAATGTTTACAGCTATAATAATTTAGCAATAGCATAATACTACAGCTAAACACATCTAAAATGGCCATTCTGCTTTTCATGGACAGTAAACCTGGTTGTTCTTAAATTAAGGGTGGAAAATCTTGCACGTGGTAAAATAGTATACCAGTGAGCATTGCTATACATGAGTTTGGTTTTTTATGTTGTCAGTTGCATGCTCATAGTAAATGTATAATTTTGTGTGAACATGCTGACATAAGAAAAACGTTGGTTATCTCTTTTACTTATTATTTATACTGTTGATTTTATTTACATTCTTGAACTGTTTTAGTGACTTTTTAAATATTTAATTTGTTATTTTTTACTTCATGTTCCATAAGGAAATGGAAAAAGGAAGGTGATGGTGAAAAAACTTGTGTTCGAGATAAGGGCTGATTCTGATTGTACTACCCTCAAAACATGAAGAAAAGTCATTTTTTGAAAAGTGTCTGTCTGTATGTGTGTCTGCGTAGAATTTTTTTCTATGGCAAACGATAACTGCCGCAAATTCAAACAGAATCAAGTCAATTTTTGCGTATGTGCCCGAGTTGTAGAGGACTCAAGGCGTATTGATTTTGGTGAAGATCGGTTAAGGGGAAGGGGTAGTTTACCTGCAACGTTGTATGTTTTAACAAGAGTAAAGTACTTAATTTTGATAAATAAAGTATCCTGAAAAGAACGTCATAATAATCCACTATAGAAAGGTAGATGATATATCTATAAATGAAAAAGGTAGTTGAAGGAGGAGGGGGTAATTTTTTATATGTGTACTATGTTATCGCCAACAAAGAATACCCTAGTTTGTTATTAAAATTGCTTCCTGGACTGTTTGGCCGTGGTCCAATGTTTTCTGCAAAACCAAACGTTTCAGCAGTGCCATCGACTGCCATCATCAGTGAAAATCGAGTGCACTAACGTGAGGTGGTATACGTTAGTGACAGTACTGTCGTTAAGGCTGAAGCAAGAAGTAGAAAGAAGTAGTTCCTATGGAAATATTACATTTCGAAAATGATTTTAAACATAAATCTTAGAACATGGAAGTCATGTATGGTTCTCCATACCGATATTTTTACTGGTGTCAACATAACCTCTCTCACAATTTCATAGTTCTTGATTATATAAAATGTGCATTATTTGTATTTCTTTTAATTTGTCAGGATTTTACTTGTGTGAAATCTTTCCTCAGATATGTCGTTTATGAAAACTTGTTGTGTAAGTAAGACAAAATATTCCCCCAGGGATAGAATTTTAATTTTACTTACCCAATTCACACATCCATTTTTTTGTAAATGCACATTAATCAATTTTTTTTACTAGAGTGCAGAAACAAGACCGGTCAGTTTGTCCATATCTTATTTCTACAATTATTATATTTAAAAAAATAAAAAATCAAATAACTTTTTTAAATTACATATAATGTTTTGAGTAAATATTACGTTTTGCCAAAGTAAACTAGGAAGAAGAGAGAATGAAATCCAAATTTTGTATGTGCTGAAGATCATGTATCAGACTTTGGTTCACACAGAGGCATGCTTATTGCAGGCACAGAGAAAAGCAGAACAGATAAAATTTGGTTTGCAGAAAATAGGTTGCAACTCATGTTTTGCACCATATCATAACAATTAATAAATTTATTTTTATTAGTAACAAATAAAGATTATTCTTTGAATAATTTTGTTTCTGCTTTTACTTTTCTTTAAATGTTTATACATTTTCTTTAAGCTCTTCAGTTATTATATTTCGTAAAGTCTATTTCATTATATAAAGTTCAAACAAAAATTAATTTAACTATGCTTAAGTAATTTAAATTCTTTAAAGTTTACAATGTGCAATTCCAATGTGTTTAAAATTGTTTATATTGTGTATAGTCTATTACGTGAGGAATTTTCTGCCGATTTTTAGTTAGTGTCCATGGATCCTTCTGATTTTTTTTTGCAAAATCTTCATGAAGGGTTATGAACTAAAGTTAAGGAAATTTTTTGGCCCGATCTTAAAACTAGGGGTTGTTTTCACCCCTTTTTTGGGGGTAAAAAAAACAAAATTTAATTAACCCCGGGACCCGATAGAGAATTAAATTCTAAGCAAAAAGGTGGTATACACTTTTCCGATAAAATGCGTTGTTTGCGAGGTACAAGGTTCAGAGTTAAAAAAAACGTGTTTTTTAAACTTAATCTGCAAATAACTCAAAAACGACGCCATTTTGTGAAACATTTGTATAACTCAAACTTAAAGTATATTACCAGGCGAACATTTTCCACATTGTTTGGTTTCCGTATGTCAAATGGTTCTCGAGATGTAACAATAAAAATATACGCCGAAATATATTAATACATAAACTACACTACCAGGACTTACCTGTACTCAGCCACAACTACTTACCGTATTAAAATTTCATCAGAAGATCAGGGTCGCCACGATTATTTTTTATAGGCTAAAATATCGAAAACCTTTACACTCCACCTTAAATAAAAAGGACAATTTTGCAATCTGACAACACCCAAGTAATAATTCAGAAAGATTCCGGAACGTTTAGACGAATTTTGCAACACAGAAATGAGAAAGTGGTAATGACGAAATAACTTAGTCTAACACATGATTATATTGTGAATTCAGTAATTTTAATTTCTCACACACATTTTATGGATACTGCCAGAATACTACAAGATGAAATTTTTAAATCTAATTTTATTTTTTGGTACCATTTTTAATCATTATTAAGACAGCCCATTCTGTACATTCTCTCTTTCATTCAAATTCATACGTTACCCCTCGTTTGATTTATTTACAGATCCATTTATTTAGTTTTTCACTGTCACTATTCAGGACGAATAAAACACGTGTCGGTCACTCGAGCCAAATGTTCATTACTCATTATTGTAAGTCACCACGCCACCGCACAAATGATACTCGGTACTTCGTAACTTCCTCGAGTCCCGGTCGGTATTAGCGATATTGTTGTTTTGCTCGCATCTTATAAAACAACACCGACCGGGACGCCGACAAAACTGTAAACGTTTGTTAACGGAGTCTGCTTCTTGTTGACTGCCTAGCGTCTCTGCCTAATGTAGACTGTGTTGAGGCGGGAGGAAGCTGCCGTTCACTACCATCTGATTTCATTGTTGTTCATGGCTGATTTGCTGTGGCTTATGAGCTCTATGCATGAAACATAGTAGTTAGTTCAGCCCAGTGTGTAGACGATATTTGGCGCTGCTAGACTGATGTCACTAGCAGTAGGCGGGGCTTAACTACATTTCCTGTAAGTCGGCCAAGGAGACGGTGAATAGATTTGTTCTCCAGACATCTTGGTTTTTGGGACAACGGCGTCCCCCGAGCGCGGACTTGTACTGCTCGTGGGTGCGTGTTCACATTTATGCAAAGTTCTGAGAAATTTAGGGTGGTGCAAATTCCTTGCCTGGTTACACAACAGAAACTGTGTCTCGTTGCTTTGTTCCAACACTGTTTCTTACCACGTGTTCTGTTCCAATGGAAATAACGTTGCACAATATTTTTTACAAATCCCAAAAAATGGAATAAATGAAATACAAATACCCCAGAAACTCAATAAATAAAATAACCCAATTTTGACATGTTACAATACCCCCCCAATGAGAATTCTGCTGTCCAGAACAGAAGAAATCTCATTGATAAAACCCTTAAGAGGACCGGTGAGGAACTGGTGCCAACAACCCCCTTGTTCTTAATCTGCATGGGTACCCGACCCCCCGGCTTGGCGACTATGGACGCATCTGAACGAGATCACTGGACTTCTCCGTAAGAGATCCCAACACCGAAGAATCGAACAGACAAGTACCACAGCACACCTCGCCGTCTAACATGCTACCCCCAAAAAATCCTCAATCCCTGGCTCAGACTATGCCAGATCCTCCACCGATATGTTTCCCCTTTTATGCAAGCTGGGCTGCCTTTAGCAGATACTGGGCTCACACACACTCACATTACATACTGACATTACATATCATAAAATTGACAAATTTCTCAAAAGTTATTTGAATTACAACCCATCGGTTGTTTTCAGGTAAAATCGATTCATAAATTTTGTATAAATTTTAAATTATTCTCTTCCTTGTTTTCAGTTTTTATTTAAAATAAGTTAATTTAAGTATTTCTTATAATTAATAACATCCTTAACCTAACATGTGAATACTTAGAGTCTAACAATACAAGTCGATACAATAAATCAATAAAATAAACATGGTTAGTACACAAACAATAAAATAATCAAAGCTTAAAATTATTCATTAGCTGGCAGGCGCAAAATCATTTTTTTTTTTTTTTTTTTTTAAATATTTTCCAAAAATTTTTAAATTCAAAGAAAAAATTTTAAATTTATTAAAAGGTTTCCTTTACATATAGAAATTATTTAAAATTTGTTTGAATTGATAAAAAAACAAAAGCTGAATTAACTTCCATACTATTAACTTATATGACCTCACTCTCAGCTGATTAAAACTAGGTCAAATCCAAAAACCTTGACCCACATACGTTATGTACAATTTCTATCTGAAAATACATTTGACATCTGTAATACCCTAACTTGAAACACAAAACATAATAAAATAAAATATTTAAAATAACAAAATATTATTATAATAATAAGCAAATTGACATTTAAATTATTCAAAATAAACAATTCTTAATTTTACATTATTTCCACATTCTATCAAAATTTTGTCACTGGTTGTAAATTAAAATTTTTATATTTTTATTATAAATCTCTTTCTTTATTTAACAATCTTACTCTCCATTACTGTGGGTGATTTAAACATTTATCTCATTTAATTTACTACTTGATCTGTATACATATATAATCTTTCTCCCTCTGACTCTAATACTCATCAACGTTAACTAACCTGACACCCATCTCTATCAAAATCTCCCAAAACACTCTCTAACCCCAACTTATCATTAAACTCAAATCACCATCTTCTCTCTCTATATATAAAAAAATACTCTCTAACCCTTTGTACTTAGGATACGTGTTTCCCCCCAAAAAAACTCATTTCCCATTATCTGGTCCCTGGATTCTACCTAAGGCGGCCCCGTCCCCACTAAATCGGCCCTATCCCGTCCCAACTTATCATTATGTTGCGGACTCCTACATTACACTACCCCCTACTACAAAATTGCCATCCCCAAAATCTCAATCTTATTACCTCACTTCAACTTCAACAAAATAACAACATCAATTATAAACAACAATATGTCACTCAAAAACTCTACATATATTCTCCACAACTACTGTGTCAACATCAATACTTCTCAAAACTCTATAACATACGTTAACTCAAAACAACATTACATTATTTTCATCTCTACTATTTCTTTAACTTTGACTTCAACTTGGACAGATCTATGTGTCCCATAAAATATTCATCACCCAAAAAAAACGATCTCTTATTAGATTTCACAAATTATTACTTTAACTCTCACTTTATCAAATTATTTTTATCATCACTTTAAAACATCTGTAATACATTAAAACATTACATTGAACATTGATTACTTGGAATATTTATAAACCATTTTACCAGTGACATGTTATTGCTGATCAGCTGATCTTACTAACACCATGAAAACACATCTCAAAATTGAACACATTACATGACATATATATGTTTATCAATATTCGCTTCTAACCTCTTTGTTTCCCATTTCTCTGATTCTGATAATTCATGTTAACCGCCTGCCAGACGGCTTAATTATCTGCTTAGTTTAAAAAATACACACATAATGAAAACACATATTTTTATCAATACCTATATCTAACGTACAACAATAAAATATTACATTTAAAATTATGGAATGAACACCTTATTTTGAATGTCTGAGCGTATAGTTATTCAAACAGAACACAAGCATTTTTATTGGATCAAATTTGAATTAGCAAACTTTTTATGTGGTAAGATTTAAATTCGTGACTCATCTGAGCCACCTCCCATCCACACACTCTATTGCAAGTTATGGAGGACTGTATCGTCCTTTCGCTTTCACAAAGACGGCATATTTTGGAGTAGTTTGACCTCTCTGTGTCTTTGCTTCGGCTGTTACATTTAACGTCTGAATATCAACATATTCTTGTATATAATTAAACGCCCTTAAATGGGTCTACCACCTGGCTATGCTGTTCCTACTCGAACAGAGTGGTAGCCGCTGTTCCCTAGTACCTGGATTTCCCCTAAAGTTCACCCCCCCATTTAATTTCTACTATATACCAATTTCAAGTCAGCTATGGTCAAGGGACTTGATATGACCATAGTTGGCCGCTAGCCAAATCCACGATTAGTGCTGGTAAGGCAGTAATCGCCCGAAAAGTCGGGGAAATCTAATTTCATTTCATTGCCTGCTCTACTTCATCATTAGTATGTGCGACACGATCGTCTATCAGTGTGTAAATTGAGTTTACACGAAAAGGTGTGTCACACATTTTCGCCATTTTCGCCTCTGATGGAGGTAACACTCTCTGTTACCCCCAACCCATTTCACTATCTACGAGAGCACAGGCCACCCCGCAATAGCAACTTAATAACTAACTAATTAAATTTTTATATACATTCTAATATAGTATTTGCATCAATAATCATTTAACTCATTCATAACTTTCTACCATTGGACTTTCTTAAAATTTTCAACATTTATTATTAATTATTAGTATATATCATTTTTCAGTTATTATTAAAATTTTTAATTATCATTTTTATTGAACACAATTATTTCAAATAATCTCACTACTGAATTGAAATCTTAGTTACACCTGTAAACATTTTTATTATACATGATTCATATTGTAAAAGTTCTATACTTACAGTCCATTTAACATGATATACACAAAACATATTCCCCATACCACATTACTTTCACCTCACCTCTGAAACATTTAACACAAACATTAATTTAAATCAAACAATTTAGCCATCTAATTACCAAATTCCCAAATCTCGTAAAATAATTTAAATTCATAAAAAAATTTTACTTAATTAACCTTTAAATAATTAATCAAAATATTTAAAACATATCAAACTGGTTTAATTAAATTAATTACTGAAAATACAAATTACCTAGCTATCAAAACAATTACAATTAGTCAATTACTGTTTTTTTTTTTAAATTAATTCTATGTATTTATTTAGCTTGCAAATATTTTAATATTATTATTACTGTTACTTACCTACATATATACATTGCTTAGCTGATCTTCTACAATACACATAAATGCACTACAATTATTTACAGACTTTAGTTATCAACTGTTCAGTTTTGCCGCACTTCATTGTCCAAATCGGCCATGTCAGAACCATAAAACATAATGTTTATCACTGTCTTTTATTGTTTTATCATTTAGCCTCCATCGTCATGGATTAATCTGGGTTTTATGTAACATCGTTCAATCTCATTAACATACAAATCACTGTTTTGTATGTTATAACCATAAAAACTGACTTCATTCATCTTACCCAAATACTCATTAAACCAGTCGACGTTAGGTATTTTTGTTAAGTCTCCGTCATTAAATTTATTCACTATCGGGTTAATTACTTTTGTCAAATCATCATAGTCATTATTATTCACATATACTTTTAAACTTTCTTTCCATTCGTCATACTTTCTATTCAAATTATACAATTCTGTTACATACCATTCTCTACTTACCCCTCTCTCTTCATAACACCACATCACACTCTCACAATTATTCCGGACAGAGGGTACACAATTACTCAACAAAAATAAACACCTCAATTCATCTATCAATACGGGACTCTTGCCCTTCAACAACAACACTTGTGAACTCATTAAATCATCATAAACATTATCAACAATAAGGGGAAAATTTACCCTCTGTCCCCACTCTACCACAACATTATGTGTCCTCTCTCTCTCTAACTCATAAATACACATTAACCTTTCATTCTCACATTCCACCAACTCATCAGTACTCTCATTATTTAGTTTCTCCGATACTAATTCTTCAAATACATTATTATACTCAATATTACTATTCTCATTATTTTCGACATTGTTACGCTCGTCATTATAATTTTCATTTGTATTATTACCTCCCATACATATACACTCTCTTGACTCCTTTGCTTCTCTACATATTTCGTTTAACTTACTCTCAAGACTACACAGTGAATTGGTTAATACATCAAATTTGGCATCATTGGCATCAAAACGATTATTCATGTCGCTACTTATTACGTTGAATTTACTATTCATTTTCTCTAATTGACTGAGTATGCTACTCATTATATCGTTATATTGCATTAAAGACATGTTTACAGTTTCTTTCTACAACACTTTTTATATATAAAACCCCTTTTTCCTATAATCAAACGCCTAATCACAACACAAACATAACCTACGTAAATATGTGCGATACAATTTTTTATACATTCGTCATTACCACATCCTATTTTCTGTGCATTAAAATAGGTCTATCTCGTATAAATACAATTAAAACGAAAATCCTGGCAGGGTCGCCATTTGTAACAATAAAAATATACGCCGGAATATATTAATACATAAACTACACTACCAGGACTTACCTGTACTCAGCCACAACTACTTACCGTATTAAAATTTCATCAGAAGATCAGGGTCGCCACGATTATTTTTTATAGGCTAAAATATCGAAAACCTTTACACTCCACCTTAAATAAAAAGGACAATTTTGCAATCTGACAACACCCAAGTAATAATTCAGAAAGATTCCGGAACGTTTAGACGAATTTTGCAACACAGAAATGAGAAAGTGGTAATAACGAAATAACTTAGTCTAACACATGATTATATTGTGAATTCAATAATTTTAATTTCTCACACACATTTTATGGATACTGCCAGAATACTACAAGATGAAATTTTTAAATCTAATTTTATTTTTTGGTACCATTTTTAATCATTATTAAGACAGCCCATTCTGCACATTCTCTCTTTCATTCAAATTCATACGTTACCCCTCGTTTGATTTATTTACAGATCCATTTATTTAGTTTTTCACTGTCACTATTCAGGACGAATAAAACACGTGTCGGTCACTCGAGCCAAATGTTCATTACTCATTATTGTAAGTCACCACGCCACCGCACAAATGATACTCGGTACTTCGTAACTTCCTCGAGTCCCGGTCGGTATTAGCGATATTGTTGTTTTGCTCGCATCTTATAAAACAACACCGACCGGGACGCCGACAAAACTGTAAACGTTTGTTAACGGAGTCTGCTTCTTGTTGACTGCCTAGCGTCTCTGCCTAATGTAGACTGTGTTGAGGCGGGAGGAAGCTGCCGTTCACTGCCATCTGATTTCATTGTTGTTCATGGCTGATTTGCTGTGGCTTATGAGCTCTATGCATGAAACATAGTAGTTAGTTCAGCCCAGTGTGTAGACGATATTTGGCGCTGCTAGACTGATGTCACTAGCAGTAGGCGGGGCTTAACTACATTTCCTGTAAGTCGGCCAAGGAGACGGTGAATAGATTTGTTCTCCAGACATCTTGGTTTTTGGGACAACGGCGTCCCCCGAGCGCGGACTTGTACTGCTCGTGGGTGCGTGTTCACATTTATGCAAAGTTCTGAGAAATTTAGGGTGGTGCAAATTCCTTGCCTGGTTACACAACAGAAACTGCGTCTCGTTGCTTTGTTCCAACACTGTTTCTTACCACGTGTTCTGTTCCAATGGAAATAACGTTGCACAATATTTTTTACAAATCCCAAAAAATGAAATAAATGAAATACAAATACCCCAGAAACTCAATAAATAAAATAACCCAATTTTGACACGTTACAGAGACAGCCGAAACAAGACGGCGGTTCACCGGTTTTTGATCAAATTACGTGCTTAAAACTGATATATCTCGTTAAAAAATTGTTCGACCGTAACCAAGTTAGTATCAAATGAAAATTCTGTTAATTTCCTAAAAACTCTAGGTTAATTATTTGTGTAGCTTAAAACATTACGAAGTTATGTAGGAAAATATCATAATTTCTTCAAATTTTTTCCAAGAAATTAAGAAGGGACATCCACCATTTTGTCAAGTATGCATATTAAGCCGAGATACTGTAGTTTTGTAGTTTTCGGTTGTCTATTATATTAACAATGTCCTAAATTTTTTTGAAATATATATGTATTGCTGTACAGTAACACGTAATGTTTTAAGAAAATTCAAGTTTTTGGATTTTAAAATGATTCATTTTATCGAAAAATTGTTATGAATCAGAAGTAAAGCTTATAGAAAAACAAAACTTTTAAATTTTGTTTCATTCCTTTATGACTAAAACTCGATGAGTTAAAGCAGTTTAAAGGTGTATTTTGCCGACATCGTGTAAAACATATTTGACTTCTAGGCAAAATATCTAGTGTACAGTAGGTTTTTTTACTATAGTGCATACGACAATAGTTGTAGCTCTTTAAATTTCCTACAAAATGCATTTTAATTGAAATTTTTTTCTTAAATATTAACCGTGTTATGACTAAAAATGTAAACGCGCTCCAACAGTTAGATTTTTAATCATACGTTATATATTCGGGGGTGGTTGTGAGTCTATTAATTTATACTAAACTAAACTTTTTTCAAATTGACAATAGAATTAAGTGTTATTTTTATTTTTTTAACGTCTGTTGTAAACAAAACAATATATGTTGCAATTTGTCACTGTCTGTACTGCTGGTTCGTTATATCAGTTGAATATTTAATTTAATAAAACAATATAATGTTTATGGTTCAACTTTTCTTTGATTAAATTTTATAAGTATGGATGAGATATATATTTTTTTTGACTGAATTTTGAATGTAGGTACCCAATTTCAGGACTTCAAAGTACATCCTTGCGTTGTTTCACGTTTTCAACCCTTTATGGGTGGTTTTCAACGCTTTCAAGTCTAACCCTTGCGTCGGATGTATTCCTTGACGTCGAAATCGTAATCAGCACCCCCAAAAACATATAGGTACTCACTTTCGAGGCTTTGACCGGCATTCTCGCGAAGTTTAATACTTACACCCTCTGATTATAGTCTGCTTCAACCCTTTAAAAACTACGCTTTGCGTCAAATATAATTTTGGACGTCAGAATCGTAATCAGCACCCCCCAAAAACCTATAAGTACCTAATTTCAGGGCTTCAAAATGCATACTCACGTTGTTTCGTATTTTCAACCCTTTAGGGGTAGTTTTCAACCATTCATGGGTTAGAGCGGGCCAAAATTTTTCCTTAACTTTGTTCTAGAACCTTTTAGGAAGCGATAGCAAAAGGAATCAAAAAATTACATAGACACTAACTCAAAATCGGCAGATAGGCCTTTTGTCATGCCTCACATAATAGACTAGTAGCCTGATGTTTATAGTTTACATACTACGTTACTATTTGTGTTTAATAACAAATATAAATCGTGTCAAAATATAACAAACTGTTACTGGGAAACTATTATACCACCAATCCCTTCTGACTACACTTAGCTAAAATCTTCTTCCTAAATGCACTGTGGTATATTATTTTACCAACCATTTCCAAAAAAATCAGAATTTCAGAAAACATTTTGGTTTCTATATACATATACTTAATTCTATATGCCCAAAACTAAAATGAAAATCTCAAGTCAATACAGCTACTAGAACCTTATGTCCTATAAAGGGTTAACTTCAGTTTAAAATAAAAGTTGAAGTCTACAAATAAAAATAAAAAGCTATACTGAAATATAAATTAAATTGTACACAGAAAAAATGAAACCCATCAGAATGTATTCCTTTTTATTTAAATATCATTAAGTTAACGTCTTATACATTTACCTTAGCCTGTTATGTACCACACACACACACACACACACACACACACACACACACACACACACAGGCTCAAAATTATAAAAATACAAAAATATTCGTTATCTGTCACATTTATAATTTTTGAGAAATCGTATTTTAGAGAATAATGTGTAATTAATCATTTCAGGTTAACAGCAAACCTTCCTGATTCACCAAACCATTCAACTGATCAACAAGTGAATGAAGAGAATGCTGAGGGTGTCTCAACTAGAGGAACAACACATGAGAGAACACCAAAGCGTGAGCAAAAAAGGAAACAGTTTCCATCTGAAATGGCTGTTTTAAAATACATCTCAAAGGGGAAACCATCTGATGAGGAGGAAGAGGGAGACAAACATTTTTTACTGTTATTCTTGCCAATGTTTAAAAAACTTGCAGTTGAGAGGAAGCTGTGGACTCGAATGAAAATTAAGGAAGTAGTACAGTAAGCTATGATTACACCTTCCTTCAATCCAACTTTCCAACTCCTGTTCAACCTCCCCATTTTCCTAATCAGTTCCAAGCACCAAATTTTCAAAATGTTCCACCACCTTATCAATATAACCATCCTGAATATACAACTGTATCAACATTCCCATTTTAATACACACCCCACCGAAATGAGCAGCCGCCAACAAGTTCAAGTCAAGTTTTTTCCCCAACACCATCTGAGACTGAAAGTAACACAGCTGTTTTCAGTGTTCTTTGTGCGCTTTAGGCTAATAAGGAGTGAAAGTGCTAATTTGCTAATTTGAATGCTAATTTGGAGCATTCAGATGTTCCAAAATAACCAAAATTTAATTGATTTACAAATCTCTATAAAGTAAGTGTGCTGTTATATATCCTTTATGTATTAAGATGTAATGTATTATTGTAACCGTCGGCTTATGTAGTAGCAAATAAATTCTGTATAAAGATATCACATTCTTTTTTTCAGTCCCTGTTGAGACATTTGGGTTTTAGTTTGGATATCCGGTATTGAAATCGATTTATTGTGCTATGTCACAAAGTTTCTTGAAAAATAGAATATAAAACAGATAACAGCTTAATTATTTTTTACTTGGATATCGGGTGTTGAAGTAGAATGTTTGTGCTACAACAGGTTTCTTCAACAATAGAACACAAAACAGGTAACAACTTAATTATTTTTTACTTTTCTTAAAGTAACAGCTAATCTTTCTCCTGCTGGAATATACAGTCTAAACTTCGAGTCCTGTTTGGAAATGTCACCCTCAGTATATGACAACAATTCATTAAACGATGAACCACTCATTCGAAAATAAGAAAAAAATTCATCATCATCATTTTTGAGTAAACTAACGTATAAAACTGGCCGTACTTCAAACGTATAACATTGATCGGGTGTATACCAAATCTCCTCTTTTTCTTCTTTTTTAAATAACTTCTCACAGTAACTGCGAGTAACACATCAGCTTCACTCAAAGAAGACATCTTGATCACTGAAAAAGTGTGCATTAGTTGCCAAGTGTGACACCCCCGCAAGCCTGCGACACTCGCTGCATAAGCCAGAAACGCCAAGTGTAACCATAGCCTAAATAACTTATAATTTGTTTTTTCCTATTCTTTGCAGAGAGACAGCAATTTGGAGTAAAAAGTGACATTCAGAAAGTTTTGAAACTCATAAATGTGTATAATTATTGTTTTATAAACACTTATGTAAGTTTATATTAATATCGCAAACGAAACCAAATTGCTTTCTACTAACGAGTGTTTATGTTCTCAAAACAGGGCTTTCAGTAAATGATTACTCATTGTTAGGTTCCACAATAAACCATTCTGTTCAGACACTTGAGTTTATTGAACACTAGTACAGAGATTGAGTCAATTATCAAAATTTGTAGAAGGCAATTCAGATTCATTCAGTTACCATGAGCTGATCTGATTGCACATTAATAACTGTGTTTGTATAAATTTTTAATGTTGATTGTTTATTCAGGAGCTTCAGGAAAAGACAAAGTTCAGAAGCCATAGGCGTTTACATCGGCAGTATTAGGTGAAATAAGAAAAGAGTATCTCTCTTTCGACAAACCTGTATTAAGTACCTGTATTTAATTTAAGCATGTTCCATTCCAGAAAAAGTCATCTGCAGTGTTTCAATATTACTTCTTCACATTGCAGGTATTAAAGGTTATGTATTATGTATTTTTTGAACTACAGACGCAAGAAAACAAACTTTCATGTAATAAGTTACTAGTACAATTTATAGAATCATTTTAGCCACATAGCATAAAGTTGCTGCGAAGAAGTAAGTGGTAGTTCTTATAGTACAAAGTATAACTACATACAGTATTTTACCATATAATGTAACCTCTCTATGTATTGTTTGTTTTTTATGGTCTATGTAGTCCACCGAACTTTGTGATTAATTATTACAAGAAATTGGTTGTGCCATGTTAGACATTTATAACATGCATTTAGGTCTTTATGCATAAGTGTTAACTTCAATTGATTTGGTTAATGAATCCCTTTACAGTAAAATAACTTTCTAATTTAATGTGGTTTTTGAATAACTTAAAATGATGAGCAGTTTATATATTTTCTAGTTCTATGTTTATTGCATGTAAATAGAAGTTTGAATCCAGGTAAAACGTATCCTAATAATACAATTCAGTGCCTCTGTTATATTTTTAGCTTCACTGAATTTACAAGCACAGTGATTAAATAAAAAGTCATACCATAACAAACTCATGAAAATACCTTTTATGTTTATTTAGTAATACTTTTCTCAGGCTTTGGTAGCCTACTTACTTATTTCTATTATTGCATCGACTTGATATTCATCTCAAGCTCCTACGACTTTACTTCGTAGTGAAATCAGGTGCAGATAAAAA
Organism: Magicicada septendecula; assembly: GCA_034769895.1. NCBI lineage: Eukaryota > Metazoa > Arthropoda > Insecta > Hemiptera > Cicadidae > Magicicada > Magicicada septendecula. The sequence goes on along the minus strand of CM068374.1, from coordinate 343,917,947 downwards.
TGTTATCCATACAAGTAGCTCTTTTCGTAGTTTTTATGTGCCTTGGTTCCACAGCTGATTTCACTTTCCTTTGTCTTTCATCAGTACCTTCTTGTTTTGTATCTTTAGCTTCCCCGCATTTGTCTGCAATGGATCCTTCCCAACTTGATTCGGTCTTGTTCTTGGTTTGTCCTAAATGGTCTCCACATAGGTACATTCCGTATTATCACTTTGAGAGTTCTCTGCACATGACCAAACTCTCTGTGATTTTCAGTGTACGTATTGGTAAACGTAAACTCTTGGGTATATTTAGCCTTTCCCATTTCCATTTGGCTTTGACTAGTTTACTGTACCTTTAAGTGATAAACTGTGACATTTTAAAATCAGGATTTGTTAAATATATTTTTTAAGTTTATTATAATTTTGAAATGTCGAGGAAACAAATTAATAGCATTTAAACCAGAAAGGAAATGCTGTGGACACTTGTATAATTGTCTTGTTTTGTGAGATCAGAACAATTATTTTATGATTTAAACATTTACCACTTCAAAATTAAATTAAAAAATTAACATAATTTTCTGCACAAGAGTTAATAAACTTAAGAATAATGAATATATAAGATGTATGTATGTATAAGAAAAAAAAAGTAATGAATGTATAAGAAGAGACTAAATGTATAATTTTAAGTTATACTTCCCTTGAAAGCAAATGAATTGTGACATTTCTCTCTCTAATTACTGACGTTAATATTTAAAATATAATGTGTTATTGTCCATAGCTTTCCTGTTAAAACTATATTTTTTATAATGTTCGCGCTTCTTATATACAGTAAGTTTTTCATTTTGTTTGTATTTAGTATTAAAAAAAAAATTATTAAACAGCTATTAAAAGTTGAGTTGATAGATTTGGGTTTATTTCCTTTACCATCATAATTTTTATCCTGTTTACTGATATGTCAATAACATTCACTCTATCTACAGACATCACCCAGTAGAATGATGGATAAAATCTCTTAAGGACAAATACAACAGCATGTCCAAATTGACATATAAATGTCAGAATTGACTTAATAACCATATATCCCATGTAGAAATTAATATAACTGTCTACTTTATGTTGCTACTTCAAATGTAATAACAGTTACTTAATTTGAGGCACAGAACATTAAAATTATGTGTATACAAGTTTATGTAACATACAGTTTCTATTAAAACTTCATTTAAAATTGTGGTTTTTACATGTAAACAAAATTTATTCAGAACATTACTGCAATTTTTACTTTACGTTTATATGTTACTCTAATGATCCATATAGGACAACAAAAGTGATTAATTTCAGACATGTTATTGCTATTTCATTATCATACTGTGTCAGAAAAATTCTTATTTTTAATTCTGAGTATGCTTTCAATTGAAGTGATAATATTTTATCTTATTTAAGAGTATTGCATCTTTTTGTTACATTTTTTAACTAAATATAAATTTAGTTAATTCATTTTTTAAATCAGTTATTATTTGAATGTTAGTGTATTTGTACATGCCTACATCATGTCATCCGTACAACTGTATAAAATGAATCATCCTGCGTGCATGCACACACGCACACACACACACACACACACACACACACACACACACACACACACACAATTATAAAAGTTGGAATATACTTCCCTGCAGTGTGATTATCTTCAGTACTCGACAATAACTTCACTGAGTAGAGGAGACAGAAACACTGCAAATCACAGTAACAGTAACTTTTACGGTAGATGCGGCGTTCTTCAAAAGCCATCCATATACGACTGTTAAGCTAGCGTAGTACAAGAAAATGTGATTCGCCTGTTTCAGTGAGATGTGATTCATAGGATTGAACTAATAGATGTCTATAATTTTGAAAGAGTAAAAGGCTTCGTATATCTGGGGACACACTTTATGTAAAGTCTTAGTACATTTCTTTATTCCTTTTATGATAAAACGTGTACATTGTCTGTACTAAAGAAAAATCCTATGTAAAATATGATCTGTCTTATTTGTTTTTTGGAAAAACAAATTTGATAAATATTGTTTGCGTATCCATGGTTATGTAAGCCATTGTTTTGATAAAAATTGTGTATTGTTTATCTTGTTGAGTTTAATTTTCTGTTACTGCAAAAAGTATGTTAGAAGTACTGCTCAGATAAACAGAAAGAAAGATTTGACATTTCTGACAATAAAAAGTGTAAAGCAGCCATCAATTGATTTATATATTCTTATAAATGTAAGTCAGGTTGTTTCTATATACAAAATTCCGTAATCTTTTTAAAGTACAGTATATGTACAATTTTAATGTTATAAGTACAGTTCATCATTGACTTTTTAAAATAATTTATCCACAAGATTGGTTTTGGGTTTCTGTACTATCTCTAGTACAATGAATTGTATGGTATATATTGTAATGTTCCTTCCATCATATGGGTTGCATTGTATTTATATATTATTATTATATTATATGTTATTAATTTTATTTATTGAATATGTCAATAATGGTATGAGTAGATTTATGCTAAATTGTAGTTGTGTTGAATTACACTGCCCGTAGCACTCGTTAGTTGATGTGTGGTGATAATTAATTATGTGGTTTATCTCACTAATTACTTACTTAGATTGTTAATTCTTCATTCGTGATAACCCTATTCATCACGTTATAGTCATGGATGATAATTGAAGATTTGAAATACTTCAATTCGGCGGGCCATTGGTGCTACCAACTGATTCAGATGTAAACATAACCTTCACTCATAACCACTAAAACTTGTTAACTAAATAAAATGAATTCATGCTGCATTAAAGTTGTTTAAATACTTTTTATTCATCATAGGTTGTTATTGCAATCTCCTTTTAAAAACAATCCGTTTATCGTTACTGAAAACCATCTGTTATTGGTTGGAAACTCATATCTCAGAGTTGGTCAAAGTGTTGTATAAATAGCCTTTGTTTACAAAATTATCCAAGTTTATTATATACAAAAAAGGTCCTTTGAACTGCAAAATATGCAATGCTTATTGTCTCTTATCAATGTCCCATCTTGTCATAGGAGCGTGATTACATATCCGTAAAAATGTCTTAGCCTAATACAATAAAGTGCGACAGTACATGGATATCACAATTGGAGGTGTGACAGTACATAAAGACCTATTACAATGATTATGGGATTAAGGGATCTCATATTGTATTTTTTACTATATATATGAATGTCAACCAGGGTTAGGTCAGTTTTATGTCCCAAGAAACAACGCATATTCAACAAGAGGGGAGTGAATCCAAGGTCACCGGGAGACGGGCGAAGTCTAACATGTATAATGGCGGAGTATGTGAAAACGAACTATAAATATGAACTTTCATTGGTCCACAAGGCTGTGTCATTATTATTAAATGCTGATGACATAATACCAAGAACGTACAAACCAGGGCGTTGGCCGTAGAAACAAAAGACGACGTCATATACACTACTACTTACGCAGAAGTTGCGTATAACCCGTTCTCAGTCTGCATTAACAACTCAGAGTGTACACACGCTCAATTGTGTATTGAGCAGTTTTTGCCAACAAAGGTGTTAATAAATTTGTAAAAATGTAATCATACAAATAACTATTTTCAATGGACAGTTAAATGTAGTAATGTAAATTCAGTGCACTCAGGAAAAGACAGATCACAAAGTTCGGCCGAACATCCGCCAACCGTCATGGGAATAGTCTGAGGAGCGTCATTACCACTTCAAATCAGGAAAGCCCTTTTTAAATTATTCTAAATTCTAAACAGGAAAAAATGAGCTCAAAATATATTTAGTACAGAAATGTAATCATCATCAAAGTATGAAAGGTTTGTGTGAGAAAGTGAAAGTGAAAGGTTGCCGGCTTTTAATAACCAATATCTGGGGCGTTGGTTTGTGTTAAGTATATGTATTATTTAATGAATCTAAAGAAACAAGTAATTTTGAATATTATACTGCAGTAAAATACGTTACTTTAAAAGATTAAAGTACAGAACAAATAAGCGCTATATAGAGATGAAAGCATGGCAAAAGGCAGAAGTCATGAAGCCGCCATTTTGGTAATTGTTTAACTGAGTAATGACTCCCATTGTCTATAACACTTGAATATTAAAAAATCAAATAAAGCCAAAATTGTTTACAATATGTTGTACGAATGGTTATTTCAAAAACCCGACTACCTCTGCCTTTTCGCTTAACGAAGCCCTGGACCCGAAAGACCAAATTTATGTTGATAAGAAAGACACATGTTGTAACGTACCAAATTGGCAGTTACACAAAATAACTATCTATTACGTCAAGTAAAGGGAGATCATGAAAATATTTCAATGTGTATAAAAGAAGGAACAGGAGAATATAAACAAAGTGTGTATCTACAAACGAATATTATTGAAACAACACAACAAAGAAGAAGGAAGAGTAATAAGGATATCATCGAGTATAAAAGAGAGAGAAAATGACAACGAGCCAATATAATATGTTAGCATCCAGGCCCAATAGATCCAAAATAGTGAGGGGATATGACGAAAATAATTACTAAAATAAAAAGGATACGAATCAAGTACAACCAAAATGATGATAAAACAAACGAATTTGTTTATTAGTATAAAATAATATGGAACAATGATTACCATAACCACGAATAAAAATATGGAAGAGTATGACAAGACTAAGGGAACATTGATTATCACAAATAATGTATAACCCAGGAGAACACTGATAGTGAGCAACAACTAACCAGAAGAAGAAAAGAAGAAGAAGAGGAAAGGAAACATACCATGAAGAATAAAGATAATGTATGAACAGTACAAGACATCAACATTCACAAGATATACAAGGAACTAAAATTAATATAGTGACCGGAAGAAGTGTAATGATTATTCGAAGATCAATGACAAAGAAACCAGTGTTTAGCATCATTGAGTGATCACGAACAATAACAGTGAAAGCTTAATATAAGTGTAACAACCTGTGATATGATAACCATTTTACCCCAAATAAACACCACAAACAATACAAGTGAAAATGTTTATAACGGAGAAAAATGATTAACCATTATAAGTGAAAGAATCCAAGATTAACTAGTTAAAATGCACAGACAATTAGTGTGACAAGTTTAATCAAGATTGTAACATCACATAGATAATCATTAAGACCACCAAAAGAAATATGAGACAGAACAGTAAATTAATTGTTCATAGGGACTGATAATAAAAGCTTTGTAAGCCTTAAAATGAAATGTGCCTGAATGCCATAGCAAGACAGGACAAAATATAAATGAATTCCAGAACAAACAGTAGCAAATAAGCTAGTTTGTTAGGTATAAAACAATCAATGTACCAAAAACTAGGTGCAACCCACCAAGAAATGTAATATTATTAGACTAAGAATACCTGTGTTATTGTTTCAACAAATAGTGTAAAAACGTGTATAACTTAATAATTAAACCGTTGTAGTAGAATGCCATAATGAGATGGAAATAGTTGAATCAAACACTGCATAAAAATATGTTGCACATTGTTGTCAGACAACTGACACATAACCTCACAGAAAGTGAACCTATAACATAAAATCATGTACATTAGTTAAACCAAGCAAGTATCCACAATTGTTTCAAACAAAGACTAGTTAAGAATAATAATGCAAACCAATAAATACCATATGTACTGAAGGACACAGCAAATGAATCAGATTGAATATGATATCATAAAGCCAAATGAACAGAACCCCAATGTGACAAGATAGTTAGTAAAAAAGCATTACCAAAACTTATCAAAAGATTGTGACAAATGTTACCAGTATTTAGAGAAATGTCTAATACTGCTATGAGAACACCTCACAAATGTAATACTAGTAGTTTAATAATTGAAATATTATAAACTAACTAACTGCAATTATAAAACCAGATGTAAATAAACACTATACTATGAATTGGAGAGCTTTCAGATAACGAAAAGTTAATAAATACATTGAACCAACAAGGTACAACAGTTGTACACTATTTTAATTAATAACATTATATCCCTTGTGTAATAAAATAATTACATAAGTGACAAAATGGAGAAATGAGAACAGAAAGTATTTTGATCATGCTATAAGTATGTAAAAAATAACATTTTTAGCAAAATAAAATGTGAACAAATGTAAATAAATGTACATATTAGTGTTAGGATGTCAAACATATGTAATAGGATAAGGAATAATAGCGTTACATGTAATTATAAACAATTGAACATGGTCGGTATGGACGCCATTAACAGATATTGTTTAAAATGTAAATATAACTATTTTATGTACTAACATGAAAGAGAAATGGACTCGAGATGTTTAGTAATGAGTATTACAGTGTAATTGTAACGAAATATGGTGAAACAGACTTATTTATATTAAGAATCACCATATGAGTTTTTGAGATGGCTAAGTGAATTAATAATGAACGGATTTAGTGCTTGTTGAAGGATAAAACGAAATTTCTTATTCGAGTTACTCGCGCCTTTATCTGTCCACGTTTACGTGTTAAAGTTTTCATATTAGCATCCATCTTAAACGAGTATAGGGATTACAAAGTACAGTAATAATAAACTTAATAATAAAAAGAAGTAATAATAAAAGTACTGGTAACATGAACTAGAATAAGAACGTAAATAATACTACTGATAACTAATAACTTAGATACAAGTAAAATATTAATAATTTGCCTTAACTGCTAATGATACTGATAATCTATTAATAATATATTGTGTTCAAAAATAGATTGTGTAATATCTTTACATGAGTTGAGTTGAACTGCAACACAATTAAGAGTTTATCGCGCACAAAGAATTGTAACAATAAAAAAATATAGGCCTAAATATATAAAATAAATAAGATCCACTGCCAGAACTTACCTGTACGCCATCAATTACTTACCATATCCAAATTTCACCAGAAGACCAAGGTCGCCACGATTATTTTTTATAGGATAAAATATCGAAAACCTTTACACTCCACCTTAATAAAACGGACAATTTTGCAATCTGACCCACCCAATTAATAACTCAGAAGATTCCGGTCCGTTAGACGAATTTCGCAACACAGAAATGAGAAAGTGGTAATGACGAAATAACTTAGACTAACACATTTTGTTATGAAAGAATGCTTTACTTACTAAATACGGACATCCTTAATCCAAAAACACCAAGGAACGAAAACATAAACTGAGTTAGTTACATGACTCTTACATTTACAATATGATTTTTACTTACAAGGTAGCCCAGCTCTGCTCATTCACTCGATCACACCCCATACAAACCCTTTTTCAAATATTATAAAAAATTAGAAAAGAAAAAAATAGTTGTTCTTTAAGGATCCCGGTTTCGTTTTGCATTAGTTTGATATGCGCGAGGCCGGCCGAGCACGTGCTTTCGTTACGGTCACATTTTATGTTATTAGCTGCTCTCGAATCGTCACTGTACTGTACTGCACTGTTTGTAATATCGTTCACTTCCTCGGTCCCGGTCGGTCTTCCTGAATTACTTACATTTTCCGAAAACTTGACCAACCGGGCCCGAAACAAAATATATACGTCTGTAGCGGAACTCTGTATCTCGTTGACCGCTTGGCGTCTCTGACTAATGTCGACTGGCACCTAGAACGTAACAGGTACAACTACCTGTTCCTGCATGGAAGCTGGTTCTCTACCGCCACAATGTTTTCGTCGTCGCTCATGCTTTGCTGTTGTGTAACCATTTTATGCGTGGCATAGAGCTGATATCTGTGTGTGACCAGAGGACAATATTGGCTTCTGCTCTGCTGATGTCATTTAAGTGGGCCGGACTTAAAACAGCATTTCCGTAGTGAAACCAAATGAAGGATGAAAATTTCCCTCTCTGGCCATCTTAGTTTTTTGCCAGAGCGTCACTTGGAGCGTGATTGAGCAGTTGCGTATGTGCGCTGCCACACACAGGTACAAAGTTCTCAGAATTTTGTGGAGGTAAACTCTTCAGCCGCATTCCTCAACAACAACTGCGTCTTATAGCGTTGTTTCACTGTTCTGTTACATTGACTGTTATACTGACACATACGTTGCACAATGATTTTATGAAAAGTCCGCCCAAAACGAAATACATAAAAATATAAATATATGCCCCAAACGGTTAAAATAAAACACCCAAAATTCGACCCGCTACAATACCCCCTCGATGAGAATTCTGCTGTCCACGACAGAAGAAATCTCATCGATAACCCCGAAGAGGACCGGAGAGGAACTGGTGCCAACAACCCCCTTGTTCTTAACCTCATGGGTACACGACCCCCCTGGCTCAGTGACCATGGACTCATCTGAACGAGATCACTGGACTTCTCCGTAAGAGATCCCAACACCGAGAAATTGATCAGACTCGCACCACAGCACACCTCGCCTTCTAACATGCTACCCCCAAAATCCTCAATCCCTGGCTAAAATTACTCCAGCTCCTCCGCCGATATGTTTCCCCTTTTTTGCAAGCTGGGCTGCCTTTAGCAGATACTGGGCTCACACACTTTAACATTACATATTATCATAACACCTTAAAATAAAAAATTTCTTTTAAAATTTATAAAAAATTTACAAAAACTCAAAATTCAAAAAAAAATAATATTTTATCAAAAAATTCTCTTCCTTGTTTTTCTACTTTTTGTTGCAAATGACCTAACCTAGACATTTCTACTAATATAAACACATCCTTACTCTAGCATGAGAACAATTTATAGCCTACCAATATAAAGCAATACAATAAAAGAAACATCATTAATACATACACAATAAAATAATAATTATCTAACATATTCACTCGCTGGCAGGCGACAAATCAAAAAAAAATTTTTTTTTTTTTTTCAAAAAAATTTAAAATTTTCAAAATTTTAAAATTCAAAAAAATTATTCATTAAATATTTATTAAATTTATTGGTTAAATAACATTTATTAAAATTATTCAAAGATTAGTTTGAATTAATCAAGCAAACAAATTAAAGTTGAATTCCTACTCTACAAGCTTAGTAGGTGTATGAACTCATCAGCTGATCATAACTAGGTCAAGTACAAAACCCTTGACCTACATATGTTATGTATGATTTCTGAAAACACCTTGAACATTTTCAATATCCTACCTTGAAATACAAAACATAATAACATAGAATATTTATAATAAACAAAATATTAATACAAATAATAAACAGATTGACATTTACATTATTTAAAACAAACAATTCTTGACTTTATATTATTTTCACTTCTATCAAAATTCTGTCACTGGTTGAAAAAACAATTGTACATTCTTTATTATAAATTCCTCTCCTTAGTTAACAGTTAATTCTACCTTACTGGGGGTGATGTAAATTATTTACTCTCAATTACCGTATTAGATCTCTATACATATATAAACTTTCTCCCTCTGACTCTGATATTAATCAACTCAACTCCCAAGACACCCAACTCTATCAAAATCTCTACTAATCAGGACATTCTAAACCCCAACTTATCATTTAACTCAAAACGCCGCCTTCTCCCCATATATAAAAAAAAATACTCTCCAACCCTTTGTACATAGGATACGTGTTTCCTTCCCAAAACTCATCCCCTTATGTTGGTCCCTGGACTCCCCCTAGGTAACCCTTTCCGGCGCCAATCGGTCCCTATCCCGTCCCAACCCTTGTTGCGGACTCCCCAAATACACTACCCCCTAATACAAAATTGCCATCCCCAAAAATCTCAATCTCATTACATTACTACAAATACACAAAATAACCTCATTAACTATAAACACAAATATAGATCATTCAAAACTCTACATAAATTCCCCACAACTGTGTCAACCTTAATACTTCACCAACTTCTATAACATACATTAACTCAAAAACAACATTACATCATACTCATCTCTACTATTTCACATTCAACTTTTAATTCAACTTGGACAGGTCTACGTGTCCCATAAAACATTTATCACCCATAAATTATCTTTTATTAATCTGCATATTCTTTTTATCTTTACTTTGAAATATCTGTAGCCCACTAAACATTAATTACTTGTAACATTTACAAACCAATACACCAGTGACATGGTATTGCTGATCAGCTGATATCCTAACATAATAAAAACACCATGGATACCTTTCAAAATTGAACAATTACATGTAATACATTATCAACACTTACTTCTATTATGTTGATTGCCTGCCAGGCGTCTAATGATTGGCTGAGAAAAAAAATTATACACATAATGAAAATACATTTTATCAACAACTATATCTAACACGCAACAATAAAATGATTGCACAAATAGCAATAAACCTGGATTATTAGCATACATCAAACAAACAATTCTCTTTTAAATAATTTGTATAAAATTTATAAACATTATTATTTAAAATTTTTCATCAACTCTTTTTATTTATCATCATGATGAATTTATCCTGTGTTGTAATCAGATTTTCAAAAATTCTAAATTTATTATTACTATATATTTTTAACCATTATGTTCCACAAAATAAACCATTTAACATTTATTTACTTATTAATTATTATTAAATCAAAATCTCACCAAACAATTTAAATTCATTATAAAATTCAAACACACAACATTCAATCACAATATCTAAACATCTCAACTTATTTAATTCATTTGATTATTAAAATAACGTATTTCAATTATTATCAACATTCTATAAATCATTAACTATTGTCTTCATAATTATTTTCTTATTTAATTGGAATGCCAAAATATTAATAATATTATTATTATTAATACAACATTTTCTAAAACATATACACATTACATTTCACAATACACACAAATGAATTCAATATTATTTACAAAATATACGTCAAAACTGTTCAAGTGTATCTCACTTCAGATGTCCAAATCAGCAAGGTCATTACCCGAATTTACAATATCTAACAAGGTCTACACACTGATATTCTAGTTTAGCCACCATCGTCAAAAATTAATCTTGGTTCTATATAACACTGTTGCTTTTTATTTACAAACAAATGGTTACTTTGTGTGTCATAACCAGAACAACCAAATTCACTCATTTTACCAGAATACTCATTAAACCAGTCTACGTTAAGTATTTTTGTTAAGTCTCCGTCATTACATTCATTCACTCTCGGTCTAATTATTTTTTCCAAATCATTGTAATCATTATTATTCAAATATATTTCTAAGCCTTCTTTCCATTCATCATACTTTCTATTCAAATTATACAATTCTGTTACATACCATTCTCTATTTTCTTCTCTCTCTTCATAACACCACATTACACTCTCACAATTATTCCGGACAGAGGGTACACAATTACTCCACAAAAATAAACACCTCAATTCATCTACCAATACGGGACTCTTGCCCTTCAACCACAACACTTGTGGACTCAATAAATCATCATAAATAATAAAGGGAAAATTTGCCCTCTGTCCCCACTCTACCACAACATTATTTCTCCTCTCTCTCTCCAACTCACTGACACACATTAACATTTCATTATCAACTTCTACTCTTTCTACCATTACGTTATCACTCTCAACATCTACACCATCATTTTCTAACACCACATTTTTATTTGTATTATCATTGTTATTACTTGTCAACTCATTATCTGGCATTGCATTCATCACCTGTACTCCCATTCGCTCTACACTTTGTTCTAATTTATTCAAACTGGATCTTATCGTTTCATTAGTACTTTCTACACATTTATTCATTTCTTGTATTTCATTTTTTAACTCGTGAAACTTGACATTGGAATCACTTTGTTGCTCTTTATAATTGCTATTTATATTTTCAAACATGGTTTTCATAGCAATTTGTTGCTCTTTATAATTGCTATTTATATTTTCAGACATGGTTTTCATTAGATTAAACAGGTCGTCTATCGACACCTTTTTTTCTTCCACCCCTACGCTAGCGTTAGGTCTATTCTTACCTTGTACATCGGTCATTTTCAAAATTTATTTATATCATACCCTTTATATAACGTCCCCTTAAATCAAAATACCCCATACAGAAAACAGTTATTAATACGTCAAAGTAAACACCCGCTCGCTCTACCTAAAAATAACCTTACTTAGCGTAATTATATACGATAAATCATATTTATAAATTCGTCATTACCACATCCTATCTTCTGTGTATTAAAATAGGTCTATCTCGTATAAAATTATAATTAAACGAAAATCCTGGCAGCGCGTCGACATTTGTAACAATAAAAAAATATAGGCCTAAATATATAAAATAAATAAGATCCACTGCCAGAACTTACCTGTACGCCATCAATTACTTACCATATCCAAATTTCACCAGAAGACCAAGGTCGCCACGATTATTTTTTATAGGATAAAATATCGAAAACCTTTACACTCCACCTTAATAAAACGGACAATTTTGCAATCTGACCCACCCAATTAATAACTCAGAAGATTCCGGTCCGTTAGACGAATTTCGCAACACAGAAATGAGAAAGTGGTAATGACGAAATAACTTAGACTAACACATTTTGTTATGAAAGAATGCTTTACTTACTAAATACGGACATCCTTAATCCAAAAACACCAAGGAACGAAAACATAAACTGAGTTAGTTACATGACTCTTACATTTACAATATGATTTTTACTTACAAGGTAGCCCAGCTCTGCTCATTCACTCGATCACACCCCATACAAACCCTTTTTCAAATATTATAAAAAATTAGAAAAGAAAAAAATAGTTGTTCTTTAAGGATCCCGGTTTCGTTTTGCATTAGTTTGATATGCGCGAGGCCGGCCGAGCACGTGCTTTCGTTACGGTCACATTTTATGTTATTAGCTGCTCTCGAATCGTCACTGTACTGTACTGCACTGTTTGTAATATCGTTCACTTCCTCGGTCCCGGTCGGTCTTCCTGAATTACTTACATTTTCCGAAAACTTGACCAACCGGGCCCGAAACAAAATATATACGTCTGTAGCGGAACTCTGTATCTCGTTGACCGCTTGGCGTCTCTGACTAATGTCGACTGGCACCTAGAACGTAACAGGTACAACTACCTGTTCCTGCATGGAAGCTGGTTCTCTACCGCCACAATGTTTTCGTCGTCGCTCATGCTTTGCTGTTGTGTAACCATTTTATGCGTGGCATAGAGCTGATATCTGTGTGTGACCAGAGGACAATATTGGCTTCTGCTCTGCTGATGTCATTTAAGTGGGCCGGACTTAAAACAGCATTTCCGTAGTGAAACCAAATGAAGGATGAAAATTTCCCTCTCTGGCCATCTTAGTTTTTTGCCAGAGCGTCACTTGGAGCGTGATTGAGCAGTTGCGTATGTGCGCTGCCACACACAGGTACAAAGTTCTCAGAATTTTGTGGAGGTAAACTCTTCAGCCGCATTCCTCAACAACAACTGCGTCTTATAGCGTTGTTTCACTGTTCTGTTACATTGACTGTTATACTGACACATACGTTGCACAATGATTTTATGAAAAGTCCGCCCAAAACGAAATACATAAAAATATAAATATAGGCCCCAAACGGTTAAAATAAAACACCCAAAAATCGACCCGCTACAGAATAAAAATATCAACAAGAATACAAAGAATGTTCATTAACTACGAATGTTATTACAAAAACTGTCATTAAGCAATCAGTAACATTTAGTTAGCATTGACAAAGAGGTCTTTGTTCTCTGAGCTACGCCACCGCTGGCTAGAACCATTCAAAGGGTGACGTGCTACGCACATAAAAACTTTTACGACCCAACACTTGACAAAAATGATGCCACACAAGCTGTGTCGTAATAGGTTTCTTTATAGCAAGGGTTAGCGTTAAGTGGAAACTAGACCTTAACTTAAACGTTTAAATCAAGTGTTTTTTTTTTAATAATAAATCTATATTTGTGAAACTGTGATGATATTTAATTAAATAAATATGTGATATTGTGAAACTCATCTGGTCAAACGTTGACGAACTGTTGATGTCGTCGTTATTGCAGTAATGCCTTAAACTGTTTACACTTCCACACACTGGCGTATTTCTGAAACTGTTTTTACACTTTACATTGTTTCACTACACTTTACACTGTTTCGTTTATGTTATACAACGATTAAATCACGTCGGGGTCACCAATGTTTGTAGTTTAAAAGGCAGGTGAAATAAGATTCACGCAAAAATGTTACTAAGTATAAAACACTATATTGTTTATAGTACAAATTGTTTATGGAGTTTACAAGTTTAAAAGTTTACATATAGTAGTTTACTGCTTGATAATACAAGTTTACAAAGTTTACATAATGTAGTTTACTGCTTGCTGCTGGCGCACAGAATCGGCACTGCCTGTCTCCAGACTCCCCACCCTCACCGCTGCTGGATTTGTAGTGGGACAGTCTCCCCACTTATGACAGACGTTGAACACTCTTTTACAACATTTCACCTTAATATACCACTAGAAAATTCATCACTTACCTTACAATCCTAAAACAACTCAATATCCAAATATATCATATGCTTAATCATTTACTAACCATTAGAATCTGAATCCCATAATATCATTTAAAATCATCAAACTTCCTTAAATTATTTAAAATTCTACCGTACCTGGTTTACATATAAAATACACAACAGCAAAATACACCAATACACTGACATTAATACACAAAAATATACAATCCACATTATCATTAATCATTTACCATAATCAGTCATAAACAGTCCATCCTGAAAAACACTGTTCACATAATTAAATGTTCATAAACACAATTAGAATAATTAGCCTCCATCGTCAAATAATAGTCTTATCTTAAAACTATATACATGGTTTAATATTGAATGTCTTATATTATTACTATCAATATAATATTTATCTAATTCTTCATATATTTCCACAATACTATCTGAATTAATATGCTTATTCCATATTACTATCTCATATAATTTGTCACGATCGAGTATGGTCATGTCGCCTTTGGTATAGTCTGTTACAATCAGGTAAGTTATAAAGTCATCTTTATCAACATCATCTCCCACTGCTGCTATATCAGCTTCAACCCAAGGTAAGTATTCATTATATTTATCACTTCTCTCTCCACCTAACCTTTCTATCAGCTCTTCATATGTTCTATTTACTCTATATAACTCTATCTCCCAATTATCACACAACTCTCTTTCACAATAACTCCTATCATAACCCCAAATCACATTCTCTCTCTCAATATATGCAGGGGACACTACAACTTTATTCTTGCACCACCTATCAGGTGCACAAAAAATCCAGGGACAACTATTTGCATATCTTTTGTCTCCCAAATCTACATCGAAGGCACTCTCGTCCTTCCTAAAAAACATGTATATCACCCCCAAATACACCATTAAGGGAAAAATCTAACCCCTGCAATTCTTTTACAATTAAACTCTCTCTACACACTCTCTTTAACCCTTCAACACACATTATCATTCCATCATTATTATATTCTATTCCCCATAAAATTTCATTATTACTACCAACATCCACACTATTATCTCCTATTACCATATTTTTATTTATTTTATCATAATTTCCAGTACTACTTACCTTATCTTTGTTTCTATCTAATCTGTCTATTTCTCTACTCTTATTTTCTAACTCTATCTCATTAATTCTATTGTCTAATTTCTCCTCTAATTGATCTAATTTTGCGTTTTGCAAGTTATTTTGTTTCTTGAGCTCATTCTCAAAACTGTCTAACTTTACATTAAACGTACTATTCATTTGGTTAAATTTGTCCTCGAATTTGAGATTCTGTTGTTCAAATTTGTTACTAATTAATGTAAATAAATCTTCCAACGAGATTTTATTTTCAACTGTTTTGGATGTTGAGTTGGCATTTATTCCTTCTAATAAAATTGATTCTGTTTCTGTATTTTCCATTTCTAAGCTATTATTATTTTCTGCCATTTTGGTAGTTTGATTGTTTGAATGACTATTTGGTTCTACTTGTAATTAGTTACACAATTACTACTTACTATGTTTTGTCAACATAACCTCTCGTGTACTAGGTTATGCGCCGTTCTGTCACCTTCTTTGTTTCTAAATCTGGCCTATGTTTTATATAAAATGACTTTATATAATGTCCGTAGTTCGGGGGCCATTTGTTAACACACTCCGCTTATACACACAAATTTTATCTTTATGTACATATAAATATGATCGTTATAAGGTAAACACATGTACTTACCAAATTTAAATATGTGAGAGCACGTGCTTTTCATTCTCTTATAAATCTCTCTCTAAGGGGGCCAGGGTTCTTTCTCGGCGAGATTTCAGATTCAAAGAAGGTTGATAGAAATAAGAACACTGATAGTTCACTGATTGTAATTATTGGATTTTAATAGTTGAACAAAATAAACGTATATAATTAACAATGCCTCAAAATGGCGTCACGCCCAATGGTACAAAACAAAATGGTGGTTAATTTTATTCAAAATCTATTCAGTCATATTATTTCCACTATTGTGAATCTTGTTACTCTTTTATAAAATTTAGACTTTTGGCTGCAGCTCTAATTCTATAATGAATCGTATTCTAACAACTACACAAACCAATGCCGTTTGCATATGTGATCATGGCCATGCGTTCACTCATTCGCACTCACATTCATTCGCCCCATTATAAATATATTGATCAAATTTTGTTAATATCGATAAATGAGCTCATTATTAAT
This sequence comes from Magicicada septendecula, assembly GCA_034769895.1. Classification (NCBI taxonomy): domain Eukaryota; kingdom Metazoa; phylum Arthropoda; class Insecta; order Hemiptera; family Cicadidae; genus Magicicada; species Magicicada septendecula. The sequence goes on along the minus strand of CM068374.1, from coordinate 343,901,253 downwards.
ACTATAAAAAGGTGATAATGGTTCAACTTCTCTAAATGTAGTCGGAGTGGATCCCCCGCTGAAGTTGGCTGTTCTTCCAAGGTATGGCCGGTGTTCGCCTCATGGTTCTTGTTTAATACTTTGTGCACTGATTTTACATTTTATGTGTTACTGTTAATAAAAACTTGAGCCCTCTACTGCTCCACTATCACATTTTGGTTTAGATTCTAGTACATTTAAACTTTTGTTGAAAAACTGCCCAGACAGCGATACATCGCTGCTGACCTTTTGGATTACGGAAGCTGACTGAGAAAAAGGAATATGCAGATTTGTGCTTGTGTGTGTTCATTTTACGTCATCAGGCTTTGTTCGGTGGGACAACGCCTAGTTACATGCGTTGTGTTTTATGCGTCATTGTCTTTTGTTATGACGAAACAGCTTCATGAACCAATCACAATGAATATTTATAATCTGTCGTCATATACACCGCCATTTCCTCGACCGGCTTTCGCTCGTCCAACGGTGACCTTGGCATGGTACTCATCTCACCGAATCTGCGCTGTTCCTTTGTATATAGGGACAATGGACCTAACCATTCTGTATTTGACAGTTATACAATAAAACATAAAAATTAACCTCAGATCCCATAATTAAAGTATGGGGCCTTTATGTACTGTTACAACCACACATACAAATCATCGACAATAACATGAACATTCTACACGTACACACAAAAGGCCAAAAACTAGACACTCTAGAACAATTAGAAATATACAAACACACGAAAACAAATAAAAACAACATCCTAAACGAACAGACACAGTTCAAATCGCACGCATTATTCGAACACATCTCACCCCACCAACACAGCATCGATCTTTCGAAATTCGATTCTGTCGCCCACAACAGGACGGACAGCGCTAGCAGCGGCAGCCTCTGAAGAAGCCTTTTAAAGGTGAAAACCGGTTCAGGCTGTAAGGTAAAACTTTATGTTTTTACTTATAAAAAACTTTGTGTTCCGAATCGTTAATATAATAGTTGTATTTAGTTAAGTAACGGACACGTCATGGACAACGAAATCCAAGAATATCTTATTACTAAATACACATCTTAGTTCCTAGTAAGTTTTATAATATTTTGTCTCAGCTTGACATTCTTAATCCCTGATAATTATAACTAATAAACCTTGCATCTTATTGCCACAGGTCTTGTTCATTAGATATATTCTTATTAGTTTGTTATTATTGATAATTATGGTTTGGTTTATTTACCAATAGTTAGTCCTCTCATCGCTTGTTGTGAGTACTATTTACATGCACTTATAATTGGTATATCTGTGGTTTTTTAATATACAATCTGAGTACTTTAGACTCTATTATATTATTCATGGTAAATTACATTAATTACAATAATTACACCATCTTGGGGATCTAACCCCTGTCTTAGAATTGTCTTTGTCATTTAGTTTCCTCTAGGTATAATATATAATAGTTTTCCTTCATTTTTAATACATATTTTTGTATTTACCAGTGTAAATTCCCTGCTGGGTAGGTTAGGTTGACTCCTTTTATCATTGACTAAAATTAGTTCACAGGTATTTGTTTTTTCTAGTTCTTGTACGCTATTATTATTATTTATTAATAATACTATGTATTATTCATTATTCTGATTACAGTTATCTAGTTTGTCTTATTCTAAGTACAATTTTTAATTATTAATCAGTCATTTATGATATTCATTTGGTTACATTAATGGTCTTTTGTAATAATAAGATACAATCTTATTATTTTATATCATACATTGTCCTATCATTCATAATTATATGGTTAGTAATTCACTCTCCTAATCTAGTTTGGTATCTTTTTATTTTAAGTCTACGTTATTGTCATTGTCCTGTCATTATTGTCTTGTCTGTTATTTTAATAATTACTTTTCCTTCAATTTGGAGTTCTATTTTCTCTTCTCTTTATCTTGTAGATACTATCTTCTTTATTTATAGTGGTTGAGTTATGTTATTTCTCATTTACTTTATAAACTTAATTGTTTCTTATGATTCTTTTGATCCCATTTATTTTCCATTGTCATATATCCCTTACAAGTTATTTTTGTATTGTGTTGATTCTGTCCTATGTATAGTTTTGTAATTATTCTACTCACTATCCTAATCTATTTGGTATTTTTGAGTCCACTTGGTCTAGTTTATACGTCGGTTTGCATTCATTACTTTAGCCTTTATTTTCAATTTGTGTTTTTGTGGTACTGTGCCTTTGTAATGTTACATATTGCCCCCTTACCAAAATGATTATTTCAGAAAATACCTTTACAGGGTTTGAGGAAATTATCATTCAGATTGTTTTTTATTCTTCAACGTATTTCTTCAAGGATGATTGATTGTATGTTCATTTCGTTCTTTTAGTGACTAGGTCCATTATTTCATAAGTGTTGTGATTATTCTTAGCAATAGTATACAGGCCAGTATAAAGTAATAACAGTTTCTTTGCAATCCCTTCCATGGTACTGGGTAATTCTCTGTTTTTTAATAATACTTTGTCTCTGACTTGATACTGTATCACCTTGGGTTGTATTTTCTGGTACTTACTTTTTCCCTTCTCTGTCCGTTCCACAGTTTTATTATAAAATTTTACACTGTCAAATTGGTATTCCTCACAATTAGGAAAATTGATTAGCTCAGTAATTTCTTGAGGTGGTAGTTTTTCAAACATTGCTGTGTATGGAGTTTGTTTCTATGGATTGGTGATGATGATGAGCGAGATTGATAAAGTCTTTGTAACGTGTCAAAATTGGGGACTTTTATTTCGTACAGTATGGGGTATTTACATTTTTGTTTATTTCATTTTGTGGGGGATGTTATAAATTTAGATGAAAGTTTTATTTCCCGGCGAACGTTATTTCCGTTACTACAGAACTCATGGCAAGTGGAACAGTTTGAGACAAAGGCGAGACGCAGTTGCTGTTGAGTAATGCGGCCAGGAATCCGCGCCACCCTAAAAATTCTAAGAAATCTGTACATGTGTGTCGATGCACGAGCGCAACTACTCAAGCAGGCGCTCAGGGGACGCGGCCAGTCCGAAAACCAAAATGGCTAAAGAACAAATTTATTCATCGTTTCCGTAGTGGCCCTCAGGAAATGCTGCTAAGGACCGCCCACTTTAATGACGTCAGCCAGTGCCTAGCTGAAATCGTCGCTATCTTAACTTCAAAAACTACATGCATAGCATGGGACGAAGCTTCGGCGACGAAGGTCAAGGCAGTGATTTCCGTACAAAGTATGAGATCACATCAGCAATACCTGCTACGCTTTCGTCCCCAGTCTACTAACTGAACTCCCCGGTACCGGGACGAGCGAAGTAGGCTCGTCACAAAAAAATTTAATTTAACTGTAAAAAAGTGGAACAATTAGTAAAAAGTCTGTGACCGCGGTCAATCTAACGAGTGGAACCGGATCAAATGTTTTTTTTTTGAAAATAAACCATAATAAATTAACAAATCATGAGTGCGCGCGCGAACATGTGGCCGGCGGTTGAAGTGTAAGGGCTGGGGGGTTTTATTATAAAATGTTAAGGGGTGTGTTTGAGTGAGTGTTTAAAATATGCAGGCTGGGCTCTGTCTGTGTGCATGTATGAATATGAGGTAAGATGTTAGGATAAGTTCATAATTATATTGTGATCAGAGAGTGGATCACCGAAAAGCATTAGGCCTGTATTTCAAAGTTAATTGAATCTTTTTAATGTTAACTAAATTCAAAAGATAAAAAATTAAATTTTAATTCTCTTCAAAATGAGTTGTGTCAGTGCTTTGGTTAACCTGTAAACCATGTTTGTATCTAGCGTACATGTGATCGAACCCTGGAACCTAGCAGAAGAGATCGTAGAGGTAGGTGAATATTAAATAATATTTTGTATTTAATAAATATTGTCAAGTAAAGAGTATAACAATGGCGCCGCGAAACAGGCACGAATTATAATTAATTATAATTAATTAAATTCCACATGTACAAAGATACAAACATGTTTTAGGTTAGCGTAGCAAAATAACATTACATTACAAAATTTAATTAATTACATTATTTATTTAATTAAGTTATTTAATTTAATTTAATCAATTATAAAAATGTCAGATAATGAGAATAAAGTAAATGAAAATAGTGTCGAAAATTTCGACGACTCAAATACGAGCAATTTTGAAACACATTCGACTCCGAGTGCGAGTCAGAATGAAACAGAAATAAGTGAAACAGAATCAAGAATTATGAGTGAAGGAATTCATTCAATGCCAATTCAGAATAAAAACTCTGATAACAATAATATGATGAAATATTTATGTAGCATGCAGACGATGTTAGAGTTAAAATTCAGTGAACAGAAGAGTGATTCTGACGCTAAATTCAATATGCAAAATTCAATAATCAATAACAAGTTTGACGAGTTGAAAAATGAGATTCAAGAAATTAATAAACGTTGTGAAAATACCAAAGTAGAATTTACTGATAAAATTAAACAAGTAGATGCCAAGTTAGATAATTCAATACAGCAGATAGATGTTAAATTTAATGAAATCGATAGTCAGATAAGTAGAGTTGAGAAGCAAATCAATGAGAATAATGAAATATTAATAAATTCAATGAATGAGTATAACAATGACATAGAATCTAAAATTTATAAATGTAACACTGAAACTGAATGTAAGCTGAGTAGTGTAGTAATGACAGTTGAAAAAATTAGTCAGAATATTGATGAACACCAAAATAAGGTAGACTCTAAGATAAATGAAATTGAAAATAAGTATAAGACAGAAATACAAGCAGTAAATGAATCTATTGAAGTAATATCGAAAAATAATGTACATTCTGAATATAGTAATGACAAAAAATTATATTCACTTGAACAAAACATTAGTAGTATGAGAAACGAATTAAGTTTAGTAAAAAATCAAAATGTAAACAGTGTTACTGAACGCATAGTTATGACACGAGACACAAATAATGAAATAGAACTAGAAACTTTTAGTAGTGAAAATAGGAGAGTGCATCCAATGCAATTTTTGAATAGAGTACGAGAATTTGACAGATTTAATGGTAGTAGTTGGGAGGTTAAACTTATAAAAATTTTGAAATGTTTTAAAGGCAATTCAGAGATATGGGCGGAGACACATCGAAACGAATGGGAGAGGTATGAAGATTTTAAAAAAGCCTTTCGAAATAAGTACTGGTCGGAGGAGGAGCAGGAGATACTACGAAGCCAAATAATGGGAACCGGGAGCTTTGGAAGAAACAACCGGAATATTACCGTGTATACCATGAAGCTATACAACGAAGCGAAGTACTTAGAACCACCGTTGCCATTCCAGTCGTTTGTACGCCACATCAGTAAGCACCTACCGAGGGAAGTGCAGATCATGTTAATGACCAGAGAGGTAAGCGATATAAATGAATTAGAAAAAATATTGGATGTTTTTCAGAATATTAAGGACCAGGAAGACAGCAGACGCATACAACAACTTAATATGCAAAATGGAGGTAACTATACACCAAGAGGAGGACCAAACGGGGGAACCACACACAATGGTCGAGAACAGGACAGACGATACCCGATGTGGAAATGTGACGGGTGTCTGGGGGAAAATTATGCTGACCGTAATTTTTGTTATAGATGTAGAAGGGCGAGGCCCGGACAGCAGCAAAGGACACAACAGAGATTCGACAACCCACAGCAGAGGAACGGGGACCGACGAGCAGAGAATACGAGAAACGAAGGAGGAAATCAGCATATGGGTAGAGTGTATACGCCCCGAAGTGCAGACGAGAGGACGGGAAACTAAGGAGGACAATGGATGAGGAGGCCCGGCCATTGTCGAGGAATAACCACGGGGTCCACGAAAATAAATACAGGAATAACACGATTCTCACGGACTTGGCTACGGAATTGATGGAAGAAGAGGAGGCGGAAACGAGGAGACAAGAGGCGTGGTTGACTGAGGTAAAACTGGAAATAGAAGGTAAGTCAGTCTTGACACTTATAGACACAGGTAGTGAAATATCTGTAATAGCAGAACATGTACTGAATAAATTGAAAGAGACTAACAAACATATTCCGTCTTTGCCAGTAGCGGGAGTAACAATTGTAGGCATTACAGGTGTTAGAAGTAAACAGGTTACAACACAGGTCCAGTTGAACATGTCAATAAATGGGGAAAGCTATGAGAATACATTTCTAGTTGTAAGGGGTTTAAATTTAGAAGTGATTTTGGGTAATGACTTTTTAATAAGGAATAATGCGGTCATCAATTTTAGAAAAAGAATTTTAGAATTGAGTAATGAAAATAAACAAATAACGGTTAATTTTGAACGGGTTTTAGACACAGTAAAGATTTCGGGTATAAGGGTTATACCAGATAAGACCATAAATAGGGATATGGAATTTAGTATACATGTGTGTAGAGAGAGTGTGAGTGAAGAGAGTGGGGAGAGAATATGGGCGGATAGAGAGGTTAAATTTTGCGGGGAGGGTGGCGTAATAGGGAGTTCTCAGCGTAAAGCGCTGTGGCGGGTAGTCGAGGATTATAGGGGAGTGTTTGCCGGGGAACCAGGAAGGGCAAAAGGTTATGAATGCGAGTTAAAGGTGAGGGAGCATGCACCATATGTCCAACGTAGTTATCCGGTACCATATTCGAAGCGGGAGGCCGTACAATTAGAATTGGATAAGATGTTAGCAGGGAATATTATAGAAAGGTCGGTATCAACTTATTCCAACCCTTTGGTAGTAGTGATCAAAAAAGATGGGAGAGTGAGGTTATGTCTAGATGCCCGCAAAATCAATCAAATAATTATTCCAGACCGGGAGTCACCCGAAGCTATTGAAGAGATTTTTCAGAAATTCAGCGGTGTGAAATATATGACCTCTTTAGACCTGACTGCCAGGTATTGGCAAGTCCCGTTGGCAGTAAATAGCAGGAAATATACCGCGTTCTTGTTCAACGGAAAAAATTATCAATTTAAGCGTTTGCCGTTTGGTTTGAACACCAGTGTAGCCAGCTTTATTAAGTGTCTTGATGAGATTTTGCAACCGCATAACTTAGATTTTTTAACCATATATGTGGATGACATACTGATAGCTTCTAGAACATTTGAGGAGCATGTCGAACATTTAGAGTATGTATTGGAGAAGTTACACCAGGGAGGTTTGACGGTGAATTGGGACAAATCAAAATTTTTGCAAACTGAGATACATTTTTTAGGTTTCATCATAACACCTACCGGAATACGTGCTAATCCGGATAAAGTAGAATCCATCCTGACGTTCCCGGAGCCTAAAAATATAAAACAATTGCAAAGTTTTCTTGGTCTCTGTAATTTTTACAGGAAGTTCCAGCGGAACTACGCCCAGATGACGGCCCGACTCAGCGCAGTGCTGCAAAAGAATAAACAATGGAGGTGGGGCGATAACGAAAGAGCAGCGTTCAACGAAATCAAAAATAAGTTCGCTGATATGATATTAATGAACCATCCGAATTTTAATGATAAATTTTACTTACAGACAGATGCTAGTAATATAGCACTGGGAGCGGAACTTTACCAAGAGGACGAGGCGAAAGAACATAAAACCATTGCTTTTGCCAGCCGGACGCTGCTAGCTGCAGAGCGCAACTATACTACCACCGAGAAGGAGCTCCTCAGTATAGTGTTCGCCGTGAGGAAGTTCCGTACGTATCTGCTGGGTAATAGAACCATCATCAGGACGGACCATAAAGCGCTGTCGTTCCTGAATACTTGCAAACTCACACACAGCCGGATAACCAGGTGGGTGTTAGCTCTTCAAGAGTATAATTTTTCTTGGGAATACATTAAGGGTGTGGAGAACAGGGTGCCAGACACACTATCACGAGTAGACATAGACAGAAATAGAACGGGTAGAGATATCAAAGAAATAGAGATTTATAGATTGTCCAGGGAAGATAAACTTTTTGGGGAAGAATTAAAGGATATAAATGTAATGCAAAGAGCTGATAGTAAATTAAATAAAATCATTACTAGCGTAGAATCAGATGTAGATGAGTTTGGGTATAAACAATATTTTCAAGTGTTTAAAGGGAGTTTGTTTAAAAAAGTAGAGGGGAGAGAGAGGGATTGGAGGTTAGTTATACCTGAAGGGTTGATAGAGAAAATAGTGTGAGACTGTCACCTTAGATACGGGCATTTTGGGGCAAGGAAGTGTGTGAATGTGTTAAAGGAATCCTGTCTATTTAAAAATATGGAAGTCCGAAAAATACTTAGAGTTTGCGAACTATGTCAGAAATCTAAAGTTGTGAATTATAGATTAGAAGGAGAACAAAATTACATTAAAGTAGAAAAACCATTTGATTTAGTAGCGGTAGATTTGTATGGCCCATTGCCGAAAGGTAGGGGTGGAGTGATGCATATTTTTGTTGTACTTGATACTTTTTCCAAATATGTAAGGTTATATAGCATGAAGCGAGCAACAAGTAAGGTGCTGAGTGAGAAGATCACACGCGACTACATGATCAACATGGGAAAGCCGAAGGTGATATTATCCGACCATGGACCGCAGTTCATCAGCGGAAGATGGCGCCAGACTCTCGGATGGGAAGGTATCATCCCAAAGCACACCGCAGTGTATCATCCACAGTCCAATCAGGCGGAGCGAGTTATGAGAGAGTTGGGCAGAATTTTCCGAACGTACTGCCACGCCAAACATAGCGAGTGGCCACTCTATGTGCAGAAAATTGAAAATTGGCTTAACTGCACCACCCACGAGTCGACAGGGTTCACACCTTACGAGTTAATAAGAGGAAAGCGTCCACAGAGAATTTTGGAACAATTAATTGAGTATCCACCGGAAACCAACACTATTGGCCACGATATTAAACTTAGGCTAGCGAATGAAAGTTTGTTGACGAAGGGGGAGAAGAGAAAACAGAGACATGACATGAAAGGTAAGTGGACGCAGTACAAGGTTGGACAGCTGGTATTGGTACGACGACATGATTTATCGAGCGCTCAAGATAAGGAGATCAAGAAATTTTTCTTATTGTACGAGGGGCCGTACGAGATAATAGAGGTAAAAATGAAGAATTCATATGTGTTACAGAATAGAGAAACGAGGGAGATAGTTGGAACGCACAACGCTACAAATTTGAAATTATATTGGTCAATATAAGGATTTTCTCCATGATTAATGGTATGAATGAAGTTTAATTGTTTTTATATCTGTTTTCAGAAGGGATCCTCCCCCATTTTCGGGCGGTCACGATCTTACCAGTCCTGGCCGTGGAATTCGGAATTCGGAGACGGGCCATGGTTGGCGGATCTTCCTTTGGGCGGTGAAAACAACGATGGTCTGGCTCCACCAAAATTGGTACAAAGTAGAAATTTAACTACATATTTGAATGGGGAGGGGGACCCCAACAGGTACGTGACACAAATTATCATTAATACACTCTAGGTGCAACAATCTCGGTGTACCTGTCACGTACCTGCACTGCCCTAGAGTGTTGTATATAATGGAGGCTACACCTAAATATAGGGCAGTGCATACAAACTTAAATATTTTAGTGTCAATGGCAAAATTCAAATTGCGCCATTGACAATAGTATTGCTTAAGCCGAAATGAAGAGTTTTGCTGGGAGGCGGATTTGACGAGGATTCAGACGGTGGGTCTGGAGAAATGAGAGTCAGAGGGAGAAAAGTAGGAAGTAAAGGGGGGAGTAATTTCACAAAGCAGATCTGAATTTTCATCAAAACTGCCTCATAGCAAGACACCCCCATTTCAGATGCGTCCATGGTCGCCCAAGAAAAAAAAAAAATACCAAAATAACTTTGGATGTGTATAATTTTAAATTTAAATAAATTTTAGAATTAAGTGACCAAATATAATTGTCAAGTTTTAGTATCAGTGAGTATGGGAACATTTTGAAAAGATGTGTAATAAAATATGAACTTGTTATCAATACAAGATGTGGGGATAATTTTGGGGGGTAGTTTGGTGCTCAATGAGGTGATAGAACAATGGAGTGTGGAACTGCAATTGTAGAAAGTTTAGTTATCAATGTTAATTAATTAGTTATTAAGTTGCTATTGTGGGGGTGGCCTGTGCCCTCGTAGATAGCGAAATGGGTTGGGGGTAACAGAGAGTGTTACCTCCATCGGAGGCCAAAATGGCGAAAATGTGCGGCACACCTTTTTTTCGTGTAAGTTAAAATTTACACACTGATAGACGACCGTGTCGCACATAATAAGACGATGTATAACAGGCAGTGAAATGAAGTTAGATTTCCCCGACTTTTCGGGCGATTACTGCCTTACCAGCACTAATCGTGGATTTGGCTAGCGGCCAGCTATGGCCATACTAAGTCCCTTGACCATAGCTGACTTGAAATTGGTATATAGTAGAGATTCAATGGGGGGCGAACATTAAGGGGAATCACCAAACTAGGGAACAGCGGCTACCACTCTGCCCGCGTGGGGGCAGCAAAGCCAGGTGGTAGACCCGCATTAAGGGCATATAATTATAGACCAGAACATGTTGATGTTCATAACTTTTAAAATGTAACAGCGGAAGCAAAGACACGGAGAGGTAAAACTACTCCAAAATATGCCGTCTTTGCCGAAGCGAAAGGGCGATACAGTCCTCCATAACTGGAAATAGTGTGTGTGGATGGGAGGTGTCTCAGATGAGCCACGAATTTAAATTTTACATCAAAAATTTTTTTGCTAGTTCAAATTTGATCCAATAAAAATGCTTGTGCTCTGTTTAAATCACTAGCTGCTCAGACACTCAATATAAGGTGTTCATGCTATAATTTTAAATGTATTATTTTATTATCATAGGTTAGATATAAGCATTGATAACAACATGTGTTTTCATCATGTGTATATATTTTAAACTAAGCCAATAATTAAACTGTCTGGCAGGCGGTCAACATAAATGATCAGAATCAGAAAGAGGGGAAACAATGAGGTGAGAAGTAATGATAAATAAATATATATATATATATATATTTCATGTAATTTGTTCAATTGTGAGATGTGTTTTCATTGTGTTAGTAAGATCAGCTGATCAGCCATAAAATGTCACTGGTAAACTGGTTTATAACTGTTCCAAGTAATTAAGGTTCAGTGTAATGTTTTAATGTATTACAGATGTTTTAAAGTAATGATAAAAATAATTTGATAAAGTGAGAAGTAAAGTAATAATTTGTGAAAGTTAATAAAAGATAGTTTTGGGTGAGAAATATTTTGTGGGACATATAGATCTGTCCAAGTTGAAGTTAGAGTTGAAGTAAAGATCGAAATATTGTTTTGAAGTAATGTAATGTTGTTTTGAGTTAATATATGTTATAGAATTTTGAGAAGCATCGATGTTGACACAGTAGTAATGGAGAATAATTGTAGAGTTTTGAGGGATATATTGATGTTTATAATTAATGATGTTATTTTGTTGTATTTGTAGTGAGGTAATGAGATTGAGATTTTGGGGATGGCAATTTTGTAGTAGGGGGTAGTATAATGTGGGAGTCCGCCACATAATGATAAGTGGGGACGGGATTAGAATCGATTTAGTGGAGGAGGGGCCGCCTTAGGTAGAATCCAGGGGCCAAATAAGGGAATTTAGTTTTTTTGGGTGGGGGAAACACGTATCCTATGTACAAAGGGTTAGAGAGTATTTTTTATATATAGAGAGAAGGTGGCGATTTGAGTTTAAGGATAAGTCGGGTTTAGAGTGTTTTGGGATAGATATTTTGATAGAGATGGGTGTCATGTTACTAAAAGTTGTTAGAAGTTAGAGTCAGAGGGAGAAAGTTGACATATGTGTATGCAGGTCAAGTAGTAAATTAAATGAGAATAAATATTTACATCACCCACAGTAAGGGAGAATCAGATTGTTAAATAAAGAGAGAGATTTATGATAAAGAATATAAAATTTTATTTTTGAAACCAGTGACAAAACTTTGAGAGGATTTGATAATGTAAAGATATCAGGTGTTTATTTTGAATAATTTAAATGTCAATTTGCTTATTATTTATATTAATATTTTGTTTATTTTAAATGTTTTATTTTATTGTTTTGTGTTTCAAGTTAGGATGTTACAGATGTTAAATGTATTTTCAGAAGAGTATACATAACGTATGTAGGTCAAGGGTCTTGGACCTGACCTAGTTTCGATCAGCTGATGAGGTCATATGCATACTAAGCTTGTGCAGGAGGAAGTCAATTCAGTTTGTTTATTTAACCAATTTAAACCAATTCTTAAATAATTTCTACATATAAAGGAAACATTTAAATAAAATTAAAATTTTTTTCTTGAATTTTAAAATTTTTGGGGAAAATAGATTTTTGAAAAAAAAAAAATCTGGATTTTTCGCCTGCCAGCGAATGAATATTTTAAGTGTTGATTATTTTATTATTTGTGTGTTCACCATGTTTATTTTATTGATTTATTTTGTATCGCATTGTATTGTTAGACTCTAAGTATTCACATGTTAGAGTAAGGATATGTTTTGATTAGGAGAAAGGTTTAAATTAATGCATTTTAAGTAAAAACAGAAAAAAAGGGAAGAGAATTTTTTGATAAAATGTTTTATTTTGAATTTTGTTTCTTAGATGAGATGATAAATCTTAAAGAATTTTTCAATATATAAGATGTAATGTGAGTGTGTGAGCCCAGTATCTGCTAAAGGCAGCCCAGCTTGCATAAAAGGGGAAACATATCGTTGGAGGATCTGGCATAATTTACGCCAGGGATTGAGGATTACTTGAGGGTAGCATGTTAGAAGGCGAGGTGGACGGTGGTACTTATCTGTTCGATTTTTCGGTGTTGGGATCTCTTACGGAGAAGTCCAGTGATCTCGTTCAGATGGGTCCATAGTCGCCAAGCCAGGGGGGTCGTGTACCCATGTAGATTAAGAACAAGGGGGTTGTTGGCACCAGTTCCTCCCCGGTCCTCTTCGGGGTTTATCAATGAGATTTCTTCTGTTTTGGACAGCAGAATTCTCATTGAGGGGGTATTGTAACGTGTCAAAATTGGGGACTTTTATTTCGTACAGTATGGGGTATTTACATTTTTGTTTATTTCATTTAGTGGGGGATGTTATAAATTTAGATGAAAGTTTTATTTCCCGGCGAACGTTATTTCCGTTACTACAGAACTCATGGCAAGTGGAACAGTTTGAGACAAAGGCGAGACGCAGTTGCTGTTGAGTAATGCGGCCAGGAATCCGCGCCACCCTAAAAATTCTAAGAAATCTGTACATGTGTGTCGATGCACGAGCGCAACTACTCAAGCAGGCGCTCGGGGGACGCGGCCAGTCCGAAAACCAAAATGGCTAAAGAACAAATTTATTCATCGTCTCCGTAGCGGCCCTCAGGAAATGCTGCTAAGGACCGCCCACTTTAATGACGTCAGCCAGTGCCTAGCTGAAATCGTCTGCTATCTTAACTTCAAAAACTACATGCATAGCATGGGACGAAGCTTCGGCGACGAAGGTCAAGGCAGTGATTTCCGTACAAAGTATGAGATCACATCAGCAATACCTGCTACGCTTTCGTCCCCAGTCTACTAACTGAACTCCCCGGTACCGGGACGAGCGAAGTAGGCTCGTCACAAAAAATTTTTAATTTAACTGTAAAAAAGTGGAACAATTAGTAAAAAGTCTGTGACCGCGGTCAATCTAACGAGTGGAACCGGATCAAATGTTTTTTTTTTTTAAATAAACCATAATAAATTAACAAATGATGAGTGCGCGCGCGAACACGTAGCCGGTGGTTGAAGTGTAAGGGCTGGGGGGTTTTATTATAAAATGTTAAGGGGTGTGTTTGAGTGAGTGTTTAAAATATGCAGGCTGGGCTCTGTCTGTGTGCATGTATGAATATGAGGTAAGATGTTAGGATAAGTTCATAATTACATTGTGATCAGAGAGTGGATCACCGAAAAGCATTAGGCCTGTATTTCAAAGTTAATTGAATCTTTTTAATGTTAACTAAATTCAAAAGATAAAAAATTAAATTTTAATTCTCTTCAAAATGAGTTGTGTCAGTGCTTTGGTTAACCTGTAAACCATGTTTGTATCTAGCGTACATGTGATCGAACCCTGGAACCTAGCAGAAGAGATCGTAGAGGTAGGTGAATATTAAATAATATTTTGTATTTAATAAATATTGTCAAGTAAAGAGTATAACATCTTCTGCTCCTGATAAGTACTTATTCCATTTTCGCTGTTGGTCGTAACAATAGGTTCTGAGGATTCTCCCCACTTCTCTTAATACTCTTTCAGCAAGGTTGCTGCTTGGATGGTACACCGAAGTTTTATAAGTTTTTACCCCATTATTCAATAGTGTCCTTACATTTCCTCCCCTTGAATTGCGTACCGTGATCTGTTATTATTGATTTTGGTGTTCCCACCTCTGGTATGTAATGTTGAATGATTACCCCTAAAATTTTCTTTGTGGTTGCACGATTTATTGGATATAATTTGGTGTAATGATCAAAGATTATTATGATGAACTTGTATTGATGTTGTCCTCCACTGCGTGGGAATGGACCGCATATGTCTACGAAGACCTTTTCTAATTTACTCGACGATGTTATGGGTATCATTATCCCCTCTTTTTTATCGTTGTTGCACTTAACTAGCTGACATATGTGGCAATGTTTAATATAATTGTGTACCCTTCTATTGATGTCCTTAATGTACACATGCTCCTCAAGCGCCTTTACCACTTTTAACACTCCCATGTGACCATATCGGATGTGGTAATCGAGTATTATTTCTTTTTCAATGGCTCGTGGTATGACTATCTTCCACGTATTGTGATGGTATTTTGTTTTAATGAATAAAATATCCTTATGTATGCAGTAGAATGGTGTTATTCGGTTATCTTGTTCAGTCAGTCTTTGTTGAATTTTAATTAATTTAGTGTCCTTCTTCTGTTGTTGTCCAATTTCTTTAATAATGTCTGCTAGATTGGATCTACTTTTGAACTCCAATCTGGCTTTACCATTATCTGGCATTTGTCCTGCTCAGTATTTAGACATCTCACAACGCATAATTCTGTTTACTATTAACAATTTAGTGTCCTTCTTCTGTTGTCCAATTTCTTTAATAATGTCTGCTAGATTGGATCTACTTTTGAACTCCAATCTGGCGTTACCATTATCTGGCATTTGTCCTGCTCAGTATTTAGACATCTCACAATGCATAATTCTGTTTACTATTAATAAAGATAATATTTTTCTTATATTCAAATACAATATTTGTTATTAAAATATGTCTTATAGTTATTTAATGAACATCTTGTTATGAGATATATTGACTACAATGAATTCCATGTCCTTTGTTGTAATTAATTAATGAAGATCGGAATAATTTTTATATAGTGGTGTGCAATATTGATCATTCTGATTGTAATTAATTAATGTTAAAAACATTCAATGGTGAATGTAACATGACGAATTTTGAGGGATTTTATTTGATTAAATTTTTGGTGTTTATTAAAAATATTCATAAATTTAATTTCCATCTGTGACCAGTCCACGTGTTGAATAAAGCATTGTGCGGACAAATGAACAGTACGCCTTAACTGTTGTGCAACCTTTACAAAAGAATGTACGAAGCGTCATTTCTTGGAACTTTGCGGGTGTGTGGCAGTTACGCCTGAACGCACCATACAAGCGTGTGCGCAGACGACACCACTGCAGTAAAACTCAAAATGGCTATGAGACGAAAGTTTGGACGCACATGAAATCAGAACGACGGATGTAAGTCTAAGCCCAACCTCTTTTGTGACGTCAACCAGTGCTGACCAAATGTCATCCACGTCAAACACACAAAACACCACGTGTGTTGAGTGGGACACAATAGTGGCAAAGAAATAGCAGGCATTGTTGTCCACCTTGCGAGACGCAATCTAGTTGACAGTGAGCGTAGAGACGCTCTTCCCAGTTCGGCTACAGACAGTGCCTCACCAGGTACTTGCCCCAAGGGGTTTTTTCAAAATTTTATAAGTTCAAGTAAAAAGTGAGTTTTCAGTTAACCGTAATGTGACAGTGGCGTGATTATTCAATTAAAGTACATCAAAATCTATTTCGGACACACGACTAAATTAAAAATGAGAAGTCACGAGCTCGAGTGGACACCACGTTGCCGGCAGGAGTATTACATAATGTGTTAAGGGTTTTGGTAAATAAAAAAATCAGGGGAGGGTATTAAATATAGTGTGAATGAGAGAATGAGCAGGCTGGGCGGTCTGTTAGATATATAAGGTAAGCCGTTAGAATAAGATAAGATTAGTGATTGTCGCAGGTATGGAGTAAACAACAGAAAAGTATTATACTTGTATTTCATTTCAAATGTTGACTAAACAGTCTAACAAAAGTTTTTTTTTTCTAAAGAAATAAAATCATAATTCTCTTCAAAAGATGAGTTGAGTAAGTAATTCAATTAACCCGTAAACCACGTTTGCATCCTAGTTGTTCGTGTGACGCAACTCTGGTTGTAGAAAAAGGGATTCTAAGGTGAGTGGAATAAATAAAATTATGTATTTGTATTTAAAAGAGAAATAAACTTAACAATGGCGCATCCGATACAGGGACGAATTTGATTAATTTAACAATGATAATTCCACACCTACAAAGGATGCAGGCGTGCTTTTAAGGTTAAAGTAGTGAAGGAGAAATAAGTAATTTACACATTATATATGCAAGATTGAGATTGTAATAAAGTAAAGTAATAAGTTTTTGAAAATAAACAATGAAGAATAATAAGAGCATAAATAATGAAGTCAGCTTCTCTGACAGTCAAACAGAGAGTCAAATAAATACCGACTCAGGTATCCAAACAGAGTCAATGTTAACAAGTAGTAATAACGAAGTCAGCTTCGTTGATAGAAATGTAGGAGCACAATCTACTCCAACGACAACACGAGTTAAAGAGTTGTCGATGGACGATATGTTCAATCTGATAAAAACAATGTCCGAAAATATAAGTAGTAATCTAAATGAATTGAAAAAACAAAATAAAGAACAACAAATTGATTCCAATGTTAAATATAATAAAATGAATGACAAATTGGATAGACAAAGTGTAACAGGCCTATTTTGGGGTAATAAAGCAGTTTGTATATTGTTTCATAAAACAAATAACATTTTTCGAATATTAGGGACAAACGTATAAACTGCTTGGGACATTAAATACGAGAAAATTATTGAAACAACCGACGGAATTGTGCCAATGTCAACCAATGACACACAAAAACTGTCAACAAATTATGTAACGAATCGTCAGGCGACATTACGTCAGCGCGCAATACATAACGAAGAATGCAGGGTGTGTCGACGCCAACAGCTTTGTGACACACAGCAAACAAAGGCAGTCGGAAAACAACATCTACAAGTGACGGACGCATAAAACACTGTCGCGTCCGCCGACTGGCCGGCTGTGCATGATTTTCGCGCCCGCAACCAATAAAATGTGAAAAAATGTATAATTAAACACTTCACGGTTAATACCGTTGTGACAGTTACTTCAAAATGTGAAATCGGTAATATGAACTCAATAGAATCGGTGAAAACCGCTAGTTATGTTGTGCGGGTAACATCTTCATCTTTAGGACTCAATGAACAGATAAGTAACCAGGACAAAACACCACTTTAAATGAAAATTCACACAGTCAATATTTTAATAAAATTGTTAACATAAAATGAGATCTCTTAAGTAACTTGGTGTGTGTGTGCGTGAGTATGTGAGTGAAATCATGTAAATTAAGAAGGCTGGTTTGTGTGTATAAAAATTATTTCTATTTAATATCTTGATTCTTTTTTATACGAAAGGTTTTTTTTATATTAAAGGTTTATACTATATTTCAATTTTATTTTATGTGAGTTTTTTAGAATGAGAATAGATGAGGGAGGTAAAGACGTAGTGTGTTAATGATCTTTTAAAAGTTAAATGATGTGAATATCCAATTGTTAATAAAACGTAATTATGGGAAACAATATAAAGTTTTCTTTATTTTGAACAACCAATTCTGATCTCCTGTTCACCAAAAAGAACCCCAAAATGATAGGTACAATTTTTGTGTTTTGTTTGCTTGTAAATCATAAAAACAAGATGGCGCCCGATAATTATACAATGTATGTTAGTAAATTAGTTAGTTTTATGTGACACAAATTAAGTAGCTTCACATTTGGCTTCCGAACGTAGGGACCATTTATATAAATACATTTATATAAATATAGGCCACGTGGAGAGCAGAATGGTTGTTTAAGGTAACTAAAAAATGTGTAAAGATAAGTAGTAAGGTTATGTCATGTTTTGGTAGTATGGGTGAGTAGAATATGTTTTTGAGAAGTATGTGTTACATATAATAATATTTTGCAAAGAATTATATATCTAAAAGATTTAAAAAAAAAAAAAAATGGCAGATAATAACGACGTCAGCTTATCTGACAGTCAGATAGAAAGTCAGTTATGTAGCGATTCGGGAGTACAAATGAATGACAGTAATTTAGAGAGTCAGTTGACCGAATCGAAAATAATGAAGGTGTGACGAGTCAGTCAACGCCGACCTTAATTAAGAGAGAAAGTAATAGTGATATGATGAGTATCATGCTCAGTCAATTCGAGAAAATGAATAGTAATTTTGAGACCAAATTTAATGTGCTAAGTAGTCGTTTTGATATGAATAATAGTGATTTCAATATTAAATTCAATGAACAGAAAAACGAGATAAATGTGAAATTAGATATACAGAATACTGAATTAAACAAACGTTTTGATGTATTAACTAATTCACTGTGTAGCATTGAAGACCGAATGAACGAAATATGTAGAGAAATACAGGAGTCAAGAGAGTGTGTATGTGTGGGAGATAATAAAACAAATGAAAATTGTAGTGACAAATGTAAAAATATGATGCCAGATAAAGAATTAATAAATAATAATGATGTTGTTGAAAATAATGAGAATAATAATATAATTGAAAATGTCATATCAAAGAGTACTGATGAGTTTGTGGAATGTGATTATGAGATGTTAAGGTGTATTGATGAAGTAGAGAGAGAGTGGAAAAATAATATAGTAGTTGAATGGGGGCAGAGGGTAAATTTTTTCATTAATTTTTCTGAACCAAGGTGTTCACAAATGTCGTTTTTGCAGGGCAAGAGACCCGTATTAGTAGATGAATTGAAGTGTATATTGATGTTGTATAATGTTGTACCCTCTGTCTGTAATAATTGTGAGAGTGTGAGGTGGTGTTATGAAGAGAGAGAGTTGTGTATTGAGAGAGAGATAGAATTATATAAGTTAAAAAGAAATTATGATGAATTGAGAAAATTATTAGAAGGGGTGAAGATGAACCATATAAAATACTTACCTGTTGAAAGAGAGATAGAGAATTATTTTGATAATATTTTTATAAACGATAATGACTTACCTGACGTAGTAGAGGAATATAAAAATGATATAACAACTTACCTGACATTGACCAATAATACTGATGGAGACTGGACAATAATGACTTATGTTGACAAGGTTTATGAAATATTAATAGGGAATAACCCTATAAATTATAATGGCATAATGAATGAAATAAAGGTAATGGATTATTATAATAATAATAAACTGTATGTGGATAACAATGATGCATGTTACAAATATATTAGATATCTATTTGACGATGGAGGCTGAACTAAAAAATCAGTGAATGGACATGGTGAAGTATTGTAAATTTTGGTAACGACCTTGCAGATTTGGACATATGAAGTGTGAAACAATTGAACAGTTATTGACGAATACTTTGTAAATAATGTAGTGAATTCATTTGTGTGTATTACGAAATGTTAGGTAAATAATGTGTATATGTAGTAGAAAAATGTTGTGATAATAATAATAATATTATTAATATTTTGCAGTCTAAATAAATAATAAAATAATTATGAAGACAATAATTAATGATTTGTAAAATTTTGATAGTAATTGAAATATGTTGTGTTTTAATACTAAATTGAAGTAAATAATTTGAGGTGTTTAAATATTGTGATTGAAGGTTATATGTTTGAATTTTTATAATGAATTTAAATTCTTTCACGAGATTTCAATTTAATAACAATTAATGAATAAATAAATAAATTTCAAATGGTTTAGTTGGTGGAATAGCATAATGGTTAAAAATATAGATTAATAATAAATTTGAAAATTTTGAGGAACCTAATTACAGCAAAGGATAAATAATGAAATGATGATATATGAAAGAGTTAATAAAAATTTCAAATTATAGTGTTTATAAAGTTTTTATACAAATTATATAAAAGAGAATTGTTTGTTTAATGTATGCTAATAATCCAGGTTAATGTCTATTGTTTATTATGTTATGTAATGTATTATACAAGATGTGGGGATAATTTTAGGGGGTAGATTGGTGCCCAAAGAAGTGACATAACAGTGTAGTGTGGAACTGCAATGGTGGGAGGTTGTAAATTTTGTATTTAATATTTTATGTTCATGATGGTTAAGCTTACATATAAAGGGGGTTAAAACACCATCCAAACTAATAATGTCATTTAAGTATAAATTATTAAGTTTAGTGTTACAAAAGATATTTTACTTGTGATTCCCCAACTTTTCGGGCGGTCACGGCCTCACCGAACCCTGACCGTGGAATTGGTTTAGCTTTAACAGCTATGGTTGGGGCACATTACGATTACGCGCTGACCATACTGGCCATAGCTGTTATCGTTGTCAAGGTGTATTTTGAAATTGATGGGGGGTGAAATTAAGGGGAATCACCAAACTAGGGAACAGCGGCTACCACTCTGTCCGCATGGGGGCAGCAAAGCCAGGTGGTAGACCCGCATTAAGGGCGTGTAACTATAGACAGAGATATGTTGATATCTGAACCTTTTCAAATGTAACGCAGAAGCAAGGACACGGAGATGTCAGATTCCTCCAAAATTTCAGTCCTTGTGGACGCAACTGGATGCCACAGTCCAGGGGGGGTAATAGTGTGTGTGGCAGGGAGGTTATCCAGGGGGGTAACGAATTAGAATTGTGTTGTATTTTAATAATGATGACTCGCTACTAAATAATTTTGTTTTTGATTTGCAAAATGCACTACATACTTCCTATATTGTTTTTATTATGTTTTATTGCATGTAGTTTGTTAGGAATAAGGATTATAAAATACGATAATATGTTTTTAATGTGTTTATAGATTTTAAAATAAAATGAATTAAAGTTGTGATAGTTTAAAATTTTCAATGGGTTGCAAAAGATAGAAGTTGGGTGATGAATATTTGTGGGACATATAGATCTGTCCAAAATTGAAGTCAAAGTTAAAGAAATAGTAGAGATGAAAATAATGTAATGTTGTTTTGAGTTAATGTATGTTATAGAATTTTGAGAAGTATTGATGGAGACACAGTAGTAATGGAGAGTTTATGTAGAGTCTTGAACGATATATTGTTGTTTATTTTGTTGATGTTATTTTGTTGTAGTTGTAGTGAGGTAATGAGATTGAGATTTTGGGGATGGCAATTTTGTAGTAGAGGGTAGTGTAATGTGGGAGTCCGCAACATAATGATAAGTTGGGACGGGATTGGTATCAATTTAGTGGGGAAGGGGTTGCCTTAGGTAGAATCCAGGAACCAAATAAGGGAATTGAGTTTTTGGGGGGGGAAAACATATCCTATGTACAAAGGGTTAGAGCGTTTTTTTTTATATATTGAGAGAAGGTGGCGAATTGAGTTAAAGTAGTAAGTAGTTAGAGGTAGAGAAGGGTTAGTAGATTTTTTGAGAGAGGGGTGTCATACTAGTTCAAGATTTTGTAAGGGAGCGTTAGAGTAATAAAAGGGTAGATTATGAGTAAATGCCAAGTTGATAAAGTGAATTATAATGAATAGCGTAGAATCACCCAAATTAATGAAAGGGAATAATAAATGAAATGATGTGTAAAAAAAAAAAAAAAAAAAAGAATTAATAAAAGTTAAATTGAGATTAAAAGGTAATTTTCTGATTTTATATGCAAACTTAAAGATGTAAAGTGTGTAAATTTTAAATACAAATTGTTTATTTTAAGATAATAATAATAATGTGAATTATTAATGTACTATGTTTTCTTATGTTATGTTATGCTGTTAGGTATTTTGATATATATGTTAGCAGTTAGTGAAAAAACAAAACCAGTGCTTCTTAGCGCAAACCAGCACCGCTAGGGGGAAACAGATCAGTTGGGGATATGGTGTTGTATAAGGCCACTATTTGATATTTGATTTGTTGTTTCAGTGTCTGGTGATGCTGTGGCGGCGGACCTGAGCTGGCCAGCGCGTCAGAGCAGGGGCGTTAAGTATCTGTCTGACTCTACGGTGTTGGGATCTCGAGAGAGAAGTCCAGTATTGTCATTCAGGTGCGGTCACAGTCACCGGACCAAGGGTGAGTTGATTATATTTTTTGTAAACCATACAGGGGGTTCTGGCGACATATCCTGGCTGATCCCTTTAGCAAGTATGAATGTGTCAATGAGATTTTTTATGCTTCGGCATAAAATATCTCATTGAGGGGGTATTGTAACGGGCCTATTTTGGGGTAATAAAGCAGTTTGTATATTGTTTCATAAAACAAATAACATTTTTCGAATATTAGGGACAAACGTATAAACGAAAGGTAAATTTAGTGGTTGCAATGAAAGCGACGGTGGCAGCACTGCTTGGGACATTAAATACGTGAAAATTATTGAAACAACCGACGGAATTGTGCCAGTGTCAACCAATGACACACAAAAACTGTCAACAAATTATGTAACGAATCGTCAGGCGACATTACGTCAGCGCAATACATAACGAAGAATGCAGGGTGTGTTGACGCCAACAGCTTTGTGACACACAGCAAACAAAGGCAGTCGGAAAACAACATCTACAAGTGACGGACGCATAAAAAACTGTCGCGTCCGCCGACTGGCCGGCTGTGCGTGATTTTCGCGCCCGCAACCAATAAAATGTGAAAAAATGTATAATTAAACACTTCACGGTTAATACCGTTGTGACAGTTACTTCAAAATGTGAAATCGGTAATATGAACTCAATAGAATCGGTGAAAACCGCTAGTTATGTTGTGCGGGTAACATCTTCATCTTTAGGACTCAATGAACAGATAAGTAACCAGGACAAAACACCACTTTAAATGAAAATTCACACAGTCAATATTTTAATAAAATTGTTAACATAAAATGAGATCTCTTAAGTAACTTGGTGTGTGTGTGCGTGAGTATGTGAGTGAAATCATGTAAATTAAGAAGGCTGGTTTGTGTGTATAAAAATTATTTCTATTTAATATCTTGATTCTTTTTTATACTAAAGGTTTTTTTATATTAAAGGTTTATACTATATTTCAATTTTATTTTATGTGAGTTTTTTAGAATGAGAATAGATGAGGGAGGTAAAGACGTAGTGTGTTAATGATCTTTTAAAAGTTAAATGATGTGAATATCCAATTGTTAATAAAACGTAATTATGGGAAACAATATAAAGTTTTCTTTATTTTGAACAACCAATTCTGATCTCCTGTTCGCCGAAAAGAACCCCAAAATGATAGGTACAATTTTTGTGTTTTGTTTGCTTGTAAATCATAAAAACAAGATGGCGCCCGATAATTATACAATGTATGTTAGTAAATTAGTTAGTTTTATGTGACACAAATTAAGTAGCTTCACAAAAGTAATGATTTTAATGTAAAATTGATGTTCAGAACAGCAAATTCGATGAACAAAAGAATAGTTTTGATGAATTAAAAAATAATATTCAAGAAATTAATAAACGTTTTGAAAATACTAATGAAATAATAAAGACTAGCTTTGATAAGTTAGAACAGAGTATTGAGAGAATGGGAGTGGGTGTGATGAATACAAACAAGAGTAAGACAAATGAAAATCATAATGATATGTATAAAAATGTGGTACTAGAGAATAAGTTAACAAATGATAATGATGATGTCGAAAATAATAAAAATAATATTGAGAATGGTAATGCAATTGAAGAGGTAGTATCAGAGAGTGATACGTTAAAATTGAATAGTGAGAGTACTGATGAAGTTGTAGAATGTAATAATGGAATGTTAATGTGTGTTTATGAGTTAGAGAGAAAGTGGAAAGATAGTATAGTGGTAGAATGGGGGCAGAGGGTAAATTTTCCCCTTATTGGTGATGAACCAGAGTGTTCACAAGTGGTATTATTGGAGGGCAAGAGACCCTATTTAATGAAAGATTTAAGTTGTTTTCCCTTTTTGTATAAGTTAATACCCTCTGTGTGGAGTGATGTTAAAAGTATGAGATGGTGTTATGATGAGTGAAATTTAGATAGAGAGTTGTGTGTTGAGAGAGAGACAGAATTGTATGAATTAAAGAGAGATTATGATAAGTGGAAAGAAATATTAGAAGTGTGTTTGAACAATAATAATTTAATTTATGATGAAGAAATAACTGACCCGATAATGAATATAATTACTAACAGAGACTTGACAGAAATACATTATGTTGACTTGGTTCATGATTATTGTGATAAAACGAATGAATTTGAATTTGGTTATGACACACAAGATAGCCATATGTGTGTAACTGAAATTGAAAATTGTTATTTGAAACAAAGATTAATTTTTGACGATGGAGGTTAAACTATAAAACAATCAATGGACAATTTTAAATACTTTGTTTTACGGTTCAGACCTCGCAACCTTGGACATTGAAGTATGATATAACTGAATAATCAATGATGAAGAAGTGTAAATAAATGTTTAGTGAATTTAATTGTGTGTATTGTAAAAGGTTAGGTAAACAATGTGTATGTAGGTAATTGTTGTAATAATAATATTAATATTTTGCAATCTAAATAAATAACAATTAATTTTGAAGACAGTAATTAGCGAATTGTAATTGTTTTGATAGCAATTGAACTTGTATTTTCAATAATTAATTTAATTAAACTAATTTGAAATGTTTAAATATTTTTGATTGATTTAAATGTTGTATAATTGAATTTTCAAATGGATTTAAATTGTTTTATGAGGGTTGAATTTGATAATTAATTAATAAATAAATGTTAAATTGTTTGATATGAAATAAACACTGTTGTTAAATGTTTCAGAGGTTACGTGGAGATAGTGGTGTGTATGGTGTGTATATTTTGTGTTTATGTCAGTAGGTGAATTATGTACTGTAAGTATAAATTTTATAATACCAATGAAATATAATAACATGTTTACAGATGTGAAAGAATTTTAACTTCAATAATGAAAATAACTTGAGATAATAATTTGAAAAATAATAATAACTGAAATATGATGTAAAACAAATGTTAATAATCAATTCGAAAATTTTAAGGAATCTAATTGCAGAAAGTGATGAATGATTTATGGATAAAAGAGTTAATGAAAATTTCATATTATAATGTTTTATATAAAATTTTAATTTAGTTATTAGTGGGCTATCGCTGGGGTGGCATGTGTCCCAGTAGATAGCGGAATGGGTTGGGGGTAATAGGGAGTGTTACCTCCATCGGAGGCCGAAATGGCAAAAATGCACAGCACATTTTTTTTGTACAGTTGTATATTGTACCATGCTAGACTTTCGTGCCGTGCAGAATAATGGTGTTGTAACATGCATGAAGGTAGAGATGATTTCCCCGACTTTTCGGGCGATTACTGCCTTACCAGCACTAATCGTGGTTTTGGCTGGCGGTCAGCTATGGCCATAATCAAGTCCCTTGACCATAGCTGGCTTGAAATTGGTTTATACTAGAAGTTAACGGGGGGTGAAACTAGGGGAAATCCCGGGAACTATGGAACAGCGGCTGCCACTCTGTCCGAGTAGGGACAGCAGAGCCAGGTGGTAGACCCGTTTTAAGGGTACGTAACTATATAACGAAGGTATGTTGATATCTAAAATCTTTAAAATGTAACGCCGAAGCAAGGACAAGGAGATGTTCAATTCCTCCAACTATGCCGTCCTTGTGGAGGCCAATGGGCGCCACAGTCCAACAGAACAAAACAATAGTGTGTGTGGTTTGGGGGGTTGCTCAGGTGAGCAACGAATTTAAATTTTATGACCTCAAGATGATAACTCATTTTTGCACTAACTAAACGCTCGTATGATTTGATAAATAGGTGTTCATATGTTCAGTATACTGTGTTTATTCTGTTTTATAGAGGCATTATTTTATTGTGTTAGGTATAAGGATTGATAAAAATATGTATTTCCTGTAATTTGTATAATTTTGAAATGTGTTTGTCGTAAGGTCATTCACCTTGCTAAGAAAGTCAGCTGATCAGTAGTAGAATGTCACTGATAAATTGTTTACTAATTTCCAAGGCAATTAATGTTCAATATGATGTTAATGTGGTAAAAGATTTTAATTTTAATGGTGGATTGAATTGATATAGTTTAAGAATTTTAATGATTTGTGATAAAAGATAATAAAAGGTAGATTTTGGGTGATTAATATTTTGTTGGGACATGTAGATCAGTCCAAGTTAAGTTTAAAGTGGTGATAGAGATGAAAAAGGGTTGTTATGAATAAAGGCAATGTAATAGAATTTGAGAAGTATTGATGCTGACACAGTAGATATGGGGAATATATGTAGAGTAATGATTGATATATTGATGATTATAAATGATGATGTTATTTTGTAGTTGAAGTGAGGAAATGAGAATGTTAATTAGGGGATGGTAATTTTGTAAGAGGGGATAGTGTAGTGTAGGAGCCCGCAACAAAAGGGCTGGGACGGGAAGGGACCGATTAGCGGGAAGGGGTTGCCTTAGGTAGAATCCAGGGACCAGATTAAGGGAATGAGCTTTTTGGGGGGGGAACACACATCCTAAGTACAAAGGGTTAGAGAGTATTTTTTTTTATAACGAGAGAATGATGCGAATTGATTTTAATAGTAAGTTGGGTTTAGAGATTGTTTGATAGATGTTTTGATAGAGATGGGTGTCCTGCTAGTTAAAGTTGTTAGTGGTATTAGAGTCAGAGTGAGAAAGATTATATGTGTATACATGCCAAGTGGCAAATCAAGTCATTATGAGTAAGTAAATCACCCAAACTAATGGAGAATGCGATTGTTAAATAAAGAGAGTTATAGTAAAAATATAAAATTTCAATTGAAACAAGTGACAATTTTAATAGAATTTGAAAATGTAAAGTTATAAAGTGTTTATTTTGAGTAATTTAAATATCAATTTGATTGTTAATTATAATAATACTTTGCTAATTTTAAATGTCTTATTTTATTATGTTTTTGTGTTTAAAGATAGAATTTTAAAGATGTTCAATGTACTTTCTGATGTAACTTGTGTATAACTTATGTAGGTCAAGGTTCTTGACTTGACCCAGTTTGATCAGCTGATGGGTGATGTTCTATACTAAACCCGTTTTGGCAATGAAGTGAGGCCAATTTGGTTTCTTAATTAATTTGAATAATTTTAAATAATGTCAATATTGAGAAAAAATATATTTTAATAAATTCAAATTTTTTGAATTTAAAATTTTTTTTTTGAAAAAAAAATGTGATTTTTATGCCTGCCATCTAATTGATGTTTTTGGATTTTGATTATGTTATTGTTTGTGTGTATTAATAGAGTTTTTATTGAATTGTATTGTTTAGGGTATATGTATAACCACATGTTAGGATAAGGAAGTCCATGTTTTCATAAATATTCAATTTATTTGTTTTCTAATTATCAATAATAATGAAGAGAATTATTCGATCTAGATAAAAGATTTGTATTTTGATTTTGAGACTTGGTTTCAATTTAAAGAAAATTCCTAAATTTAACAAGATTTGATAGGATGTAGTTATGAGTATGTGTGCGAGCCCAGTAACTGCTAAAGGCAGCCCAGTGTGCATGATAAGGGGGAACATATCGGTTGAGGATCTGGCATGATATGAGCCAGGGATTTGGATTTTGGGGGCGGCATGTTAGAAGGTGAGGTGCGCTGTGGTGCGTATCTGTTCGATTTTACGGTGTTGGGATCTCGTACAGAGAAGTCCAGTGATCTCATTCAGATGCGGCCATAGTCGCCGAGCCAGGGGGGTTGTTGACCCATGAAGTATAAGAGCTAAAAGGGGATTGTTGGCACCATATCCTCACCGGTCCTCTTAGGGGTTTAGCAATGAGATTTCTTCTGTTTCGGCAGAAGATATCTCATTGGGGGGGGGGGTACTGTAACGTGACGAATTTTGAGGGATTTTATTTGATTAAATTTTTGGGGTTTATTAAAAATATTCTTAAATTTAATTTCCATCTGTGACCAGTCCACGTGTTGAATAAAGCATTGTGCGGACAAAGGAACAGTACGCCTTAACTGTTGTGCAACCTTTACAAAAGAATGTACGAAGCGTCATTTCTTGGAACTTTGCGGGTGTGTGGCAGTTACGCCTGAACGCACCATACAAGCGTGTGCACAGACGACGCCACTGCAGTAAAACTCAAAATGGCTATGAGACGAAAGTTTGGATGCACATGAAATCAGAACGACGGATGTAAGTCTAAGCCCAACCTCTTTTGTGACGTCAACCAGTGCTGACCAAATGTCATCCACGTCAAACACACAAAATACCACGTGTGTTGAATGGGACACAACAGTGGCGAAGAAATAGCAGGCATTGTTTTCCACCTTGCGAGACGCAATCTAGTTGACAGTGAGCGTAGAGACGCTCTTCCCAGTTCGCCTACAGACAGTGCCTCACCAGGTACTTGCCCCAAGGGGTTTTTTTCAAAATTTTATAAGTTCAAGTAAAAAGTGAGTTTTCAGTTAACCGTAATGTGACAGTGGCGTGATTATTCAATTAAAGTACATCAAAATCTATTTCGGACACACGACTAAATTAAAAATGAGAAGTCAGTAGCTCGAGTGGACACCACGTTGCCGGCAGGAGTATTACATAATGTGTTAAGGGTTTTGTTAAATAAATAATCAGGGGAGGGTATTAAATATAGTGTGAATGAGAGAATGAGCAGGCTGGGCGGTCTGTTAGATATATAAGGTAAGCCGTTAGAATAAGATAAGATTAGTGATTGTCGCAGGTATGGAGTAAACAACAGAAAAGTATTATACTTGTATTTCATTTCAAATGTTGACTAAACAGTCTAACAAAAGTTTGTTTTCCTAAAGAAATAAAATCATAATTCTCTTCAAAAGATGAGTTGAGTAAGTAATTCAATTAACCCGTAAACCACGTTTGCATCCTAGTTGTTCGTGTGACGTAACTGGTTGTAGAAAAAGGGATTCTAAGGTGAGTGGAATAAATAAAATTATGTATTTGTATTTATAAGAGATAAAGAACTTAACATGAATAAATCACAAAATCTATTTCTAAGCTTCATGAGGCCTATGGTACTATGAGTTAGTTTCACATCTTCTGATATAATGCTTGTATCTTAATGGTTTATAACATTTCATACTTAATTCTAAAGAATCTTATTAACTTTTGGTTACTTAAAATTTGTTCTAGAGTTGCCTTTTTTACTTCCATATTCCTTAAGGAAATAGAAGTATGGTGATGGCAAAAAAAATCGTGTTCAAGATTATTGCAGATTCTGATTGTACTGCACTCAAAACATGAAAAAAAGTCGTTTTTCGAAAAGTGTCTGTGTGTGTGCCTGTCCGTGTGTCTGTAGATTTTTTTTCTATGGCAAACGATAACAGCCGCAAATTCAAACAGAATCAAATAATTTTTTGCATACAGCCCTGATTTGTAGAGTACTCACGACATATTGTTTTTGGTGAAGATAGGTTGAGGGAAAGGGGTACTTTACCTGCAACGGTTTTTTTTATCAAGGTAATTTTTTTTTTGGCAAACGATAACAGCCGCAAATTCAAACAGAATCAAATAATGTTTCGCATACAGCCCTGAATTATGGAGTTCTCAAGACCTATTGATTTTGGTGAAGATCGGTTAAGGGGAAGGGGTAGTTTACCTGCAACATTTTATGTTTTAACAAGGGTATTTTCTATGGCAAATAATAACAGCCGCAAATTCAAACAGAATCAAATAATATTTTGCATACACCCCTAAATTGTAGAGTTCTCAAGACCTATTGTTTTTGGTGAAGATCGGTTAAGGGAAAGGGGTAGTTTACCTGCAACGTTTTATGTTTTAACAAGGGTATTTTGTATGGCAAACGATAACAGCCGCAAATTCAAACAGAATCAAATAATTTTTTGCATAAAACTCTGAATTGTAGAGTTTTCAAGACCTATTGTTTTTGGTGAAGATCGGTTAAGGGGAAGGGGTAGTTTACCTGCAACGTTTTATGTTTTAACAAGGGTGATTTTTTCTATGACGAACGATAACTGCCGCATATTCAAACAGAATCAAATAATTTTTGCATACATCACTGAATTGTAGAGAACTCAAAGCGTTTTGATTTTGGTGAAGATCGGTTAAGGGGAAGGGGTAGTTTACCTGCAACCTTTTACGTTTTAACAACAGTAAAGTACTTGAAAATTCATTTAAACTTTTTCAAACAATGGTAATTGTTAAAAATAAAATAATTTTGTTGCCAGGCAATAAAATTATAATTTTTTCATTTTAATGTAAATCGTGTATGAGAGAAAATATATCGTTCGTGGCAGGTAAGCATATCTCAGTTATGTAATGTTTACGTTTCCATTTTATTATTATGACTACCGCAATAAAAAGGCAAAGAAGACACACACACACACACACAAAACTCCCATTATTTCTGGCCTCATTCATGTTTATTTTCTTACATTTGCACACTTTTTCAATGGAAAGTGCCGAAACCCATACCAACATAACGCATGCAAGCCGAAAAAGTGTCCAGCGTGGATAGCGATTTGCTGCCTGTGGATCGCTAGGCAGTGTAACTGCACGTGTTTACAGAGGAACGATTCATAGACAGACTTTTCGTTTTTAGGGAATGAACCCTCTGCAAGATGCTGAGGGTCCATGAGTGACTTCGGAGCGCTCCTTCTTTTCCGCGTGTTTGTTCTGTGAAACGTACACTGTAGATTCGCAGCTTTACTGTAAGCAACGCTCAGTAGGAAATGTTGAAAATTTTTGTCCACGGTGTACCCTCCTACACACTAAACCTGCTCTGATGTTTTAATTACGGACATCATAATATTAAAACTTTGGAAACTTGAGCACTACTTAATGGAGATCAAACATTAACTTATACAAGCCATTAATTTTATGCATATTTTTTATATATATGTGTACAACGTTATCGGCAACAAAGAAGTAGTTTTTGTTAAAATTCCTTCCCGGGATATTTGGCCCTAGTCCAATGTTTTCTACAAAACCAGACATTTCGGCAATGCCATCGACTTCCATCATCAGTGAAAATCGAGTGCGATAACGTGAGGTGGTATACGTTAGTGACCACAGTACTGTAGTTAAGGCTGAAGTAGTAAGTAGAAAGAAGTAGTTTCTATGGTAATATTTCATTTCGAAAATGATTTTAAATATAAATCTTAGAATATGGAAGTCATGTATGGTTCTCCATACCGATATTTCTTGTATATTATCATTTAAAATCATATGAGTTCTTGTACAGTTAGGCCTCTATTTATTTATCCTTATTGCTACATTATACCTCTGTTATTATGTCAATATCTTATTACTAAATACACATCTTAATTCCTAGTAAGTTTTATAATATTTTGTCTCAGCTTGACATTCTTAATCCCTGATTATTATAACTAATAAACCTTGCATCTTATTGCCACAGGTCTTGTTCATTAGATATATTCTTATTAGTGTTATATTATTGATAATTATGGTTTGGTTTATTTACCAATAGTTAGTCCTCTCATCACTTGTTGTATGAGTACTATTTACATGCACTTATAATTGGTATATCTGTGGTTTTTTAATATACAATCTGAGTACTTTAGACTATCATATTATTCATGTTAAATTACATTAATTACATCATCTTAGGGATCTAACCCCTGTCTTATAATTGTCTTTATTTCATCTAGTTTCCTCTAGGTATAATATCATAATAGCTAGCTCTAATAAGTTTTACATCATTTTTACTTCCATGTTCCTTAAGGAAATGGAAGTATGGTGATGGCAAAAAAAATCGTGTCCGAGATTATTGCAGATTCTGATTGTACTACACTCAAAACATGAAAAAAGTCATTTTTGAAAAGTGTGTGTGTGCGTGTGTGTGTGTAGATTTTACTTCCATATTCCTTAAGGAAATGAAAGTATGGTGATAGCAAAAAAAATCGTGTTCGAGATTATTGCAGATTCTGATTGTACTACGCTCAAAACATGAAAAAAGTCATTTTTCGAAAAGTGTCTGTGTGTAGATTTTTTACTTCCATATTCCTTAAGGAAATTGAAGTATGGTGATGGCAAAAAAAATCGTGTTCGAGATTATTGCAGATTCTGATTGTACTACACTCAAAACATGAAAAAAGTCGTTTTTCAAAAAGTGTCTGTCTGTCTGTTGATTTTTTTCTATGGCAAACGATAACTACCGCAAATTCAAACAGAATCAAATAATTTTTTGTGTACAGCCCTGATTTATAGAGTACTCATGACCTATTGTTTTTGGTGAAGATCGGTTGAGGGAAAGGAGTAGTTTACCTGCAACGGTTTTTTTTTTATCAAGGGAAATTTTTTTTGTTTGGCAAACGATAACAGCCGCAAATTCAAACAGAATCAAATAATGTTTCGCATACAGCCCTGAATTGTAGAGTTCTCAAGACCTATTGTTTTTGGTGAAGATCGGTTAAGGGGAAGGGGTAGTTTACCTGCAACATTTTTTTATCAAGGGTATTTTCTATGGCAAACGATAACAGCCTCAAATTCAAACAGAATCAAATAATTTTTTGCATACGTCACTGAATTGTAGAGGACTCAAAGCCTTTTGATTTTGGTGAAGATCGGTTAAGGGGAAGGGGTAGTTTACCTGCAACCTTTTACGTTTTAACAAGAGTAAAGTACTTGATAATTCATTTAAACTTTTTATAACAATGGCAATTGTTAAAAATAAAATAATTTTATTGCCTGGCAATAAAATTATAATTTTTTCATTTTAGTGTAACTCATGTATAAGAGAAAATATATCGTGCGTGGTAGGCAAGCATATCTCAGTTATGTACTGTTTACGTTTCCATTTTATTATTATGACTACCGCAATAAAAAGGCAGGGAAGACACACACACACACACAAAATTCGCGTTATTTCTGGGCTCATTCATGTTTATTTTCTTACATTTGCACACTTTTTAAATGGAAAGTGCCGAACCCATACCAACATAACGCATGCAAGCCGAAAAAGTGTCCAGCGTGGATAGCGATTTGCTTCCTGTGGATCGCTGGGCAGTGTAACTGCACATGTTTACAGAGGAACGATTCATAGACAGACTTTTCGTCTTTAGGGAATGAACCCTCTGCAAGATGCTGAGGGTCTATGAATGACTTCGAAGCGCTCCTTCTTTTCCGCGTGTTTGTTCTGTGAAACGTACACTGTAGATTCGCAGCTTTATTCTAAGCAACGCTCAAGAGTAAATGTTGAAAATTTTTGTCCACAGTGTACCCTCCTACACACTAAACCTGCTCTGATGTTTTAATTACGGACATCATAATATTAAAACTTTGGAAACTTGAGCACTACTTAATGGAGATCATTAATTTTAATTAACAAGTCATTAATTTTATGTATATTTTTTATATATATGTGTACAACGTTATCGGCAACAAAGAAGTAGTTTTTGTTAAAATTCCTTCCCGGGATATTTGGCCGTAGTCCAATGTTTTCTACAAAACCACACGTTTCGGCAATGCCATCGACTTCCATCATCAGTGAAAATCGAGTGTGATAACGTGAGGTGGTATATGTTAGTGACCACAGTACTGTGGTTAAGGCTGAAGCAGTAAGTAGAAAGAAGTAGTTTCTATGGTAATATTTCATTTGGAAAATGATTTTAAAAATAAATCTTAGAATATGGAAGTCATGTATGGTTCTCCATACCGATATTTTTTGTATTGTTTTGATTCTGTCCTATGTATAGTTTCATAATTATTCTACTCACTATCCTAATCTATTTGGTATTTTTGAGTCACACTTGGTCTAGTTTATACGTCGGTTTGCATTCATTACTTTACCCTTTATTTTCAATTTGTGTTTTTGTGGTACTGTGACTTGTAATGTTACAGTATTAATATGATAATAGTGTACGGTATTTACCATTCCTTGCAGAATGGTAGGCAAATTACGAGTGTAATGTACAATGTTGTCTCTAAGTGTGTACAGTACACTTGAATTGATCTGACATTTATGGGGTTGAGGGTTTGTTGGCTTACAAAAAATTCCAGAATACACAAAATCAAGCACCTTTCAACAGATCAGGGTCAAAAAACGATACAGAATATGTATTGAAGGCTCAGTATATTAATTTATTGAATTAAAAATATATAATTATTACATCTGTATGTTTTAACTTTTCAGTTCATTATATTTAATTTGGAAAACATATAACAGTGAAATAACTTGCTTAAAACCCTTTACATAGGCATGCCTTTTAATATTGAAAAACTTTTTTTTTAAGAGGTGGTATTACTACTTTTATTGCATTTTCTTCAGGACTTAGCACAAAGTTCGTACTCTAGTTCAAGTCACAACTGATTGCAACAGTGATAATTCGGGCTATCCTCTCTAAATAGTGAAAGAGGTACTTGAAAGAGGTGTTAGTCTGATCAATGTCAGAGTAATGCTAGTTTACTGTAATGTAACATACTGTTTCTTATAAAATGTATTAAAGGTTCATATTTTTTACAGAATTAATCTGTTGTTCTTTTTTTTAAACCAAACCCAATTCACTTGCTCTCCTTATGTGTTTTAACACTTTCAGACTGATGTCCATACGATTAAAATGATTTTCAAGCTTTCCGTTTGAGAGCATAACTGAAAAATAGTTATTTTGTTATCTAACAGATGGCGTTGAATGCGTGTATATGAATAAACAGCAACCATTTTGTGTTTTGTTTACACTCTTTGCAGTGTTTGGAGACTGTTGTTGGTTAGGTTTTCTTTTTTATATATAACAGTTTCTTTATTTTTCATATTTAATATAATGTGTAGTGCAGACTAGTGTCCAATAATTAAATAAACATCATAAATATGTGTTTGAAAGTGAGATAGAAAAATAAATTGTCACTTCAAAACATTTTTTTTTTAATATTGTAGTGTATTGTCACTTTGTTTTATAAATAGTGAAAAAAGTATACAGTTTATACATCAGATTTAAAGAGGAAGAAAGGAACTAAAACATAGTGTAAGGTTAAGTTGACAAAATAGAATTGGCCAAGTTGTCGTATAACAATGAAATACACTAAAAACCCCCAGGACCTCATGTGGATCCAGGCCTGAAAGTAATATTTTTATTTGACATGGAAACTGAGTGCATCAGTCACTTCTATTTCCCTTGTACTACATGTAAATATAGTAAAGAAAGAAGTTATATAAAACTTGTATTGTATCAGAAATACAAATTTGGTAAATACATAAATCATAAAATACATTAAAAAATAAATTAAGTGTAAACAATAGTGGGAAAACAGTCTCAGAGGTATTAATAATTCTGTAAAACAACCAAATATGAAGCTGCTATACTTGTGTAGTGAAATACAAATTTGGTAAATACATAAATCAGAAAATACATTAAAAATAAATGAAGTGTACAGGGTAGTGAGAAAACAGTCTCAGGTATTAATAATTCTGTAAAACAACCAAATATGAAACTGCTATACTTGTGTAGTAAAATATTTGTGTGACAGTTTCGACTTTTGTGGGATGGGAAGAAAATATTAACAATAGGGATACATGGAAGACTTTACTTAGTGATTTATTTAGTGATGATGAATATATGTACAAGTTGCAAGTTTTTCAGATCTGTTTATAAAAATTGTGAGTTTTGATTTTTCTGGCATTTGGTGACTTATTCTTCTGTTCTGAGACCACAGTGCATACTATTCTTAAATAAACATGATTCACATGAAAATAATGAGTGCTTAAAAATATTGGCATGTCAGTTGTTTATAATATTTTAGAGAATATCTTCTTTTTCTGTAGTTTAAGTATAATTCTGGATTAAAAACCATCTTCTGTGTTCCAGTAGATGGTACTGTAAATTCATGTATTCTCAGAAAAGAAGTGTAAATTTTTTCTACACTGAAAAACTGCCATCTATATTTACCACATGATGACAACATCCTTGAAGTCACTTGGAAGTCCTTGATTTAAATCACTGTATGTCAGTCCTGATAAAAATCTCTTCAACGCCAAAGTGATGGAACATAAGACACTACAGCGTGGGTCCTTGTTAAGCTTTCTGTCCACAACTTTTCTTGGATTAGGTTGAGTAAATGTTAGGTTGAATAGGTCGGACTTACCACGAATGTTGAGTAAAGTATACCAGTATACAACAAGTTCACTTTACTTCTCAGTCCAACAACTGAGTAGAGAAATGAAGTTTGAATGGTCAATTGTGCTCAGACGCAAGAAAATATTTTAAAAGTGTACATAAATGCATCAAAATGACAAAAAAAATGTACCTAAAACAAAAACTGGCATCAAAAACGTTTCAGATATGACATTGTTAATAAAACAGTAACCATACAATCTTAGTTCATATGGTTAGTTTACCATATGTAGAAACCTGACAATAGAAATTGAACAGTGACTTAGAGATGCACAGTGTACAATCACCTCGTTGCTAGGCTAACAAAACTTTCATTTTTTTCGCACATGCGCACAACAGTCTTGTGCAGTGTTTCATAGCTGCAACAAGACTAGCGAGAAGAATGGAAGCATGTGTGTGACAGAGGACAGAGAGGGAGATAATATGGATGTAAGACTGAACTGTTATAGCGGCGTCTCCCGTCTCTTCTCTCTAGATAACTCAGCTATACTTGTAAGTGGGGGTAATGCATGCATTGGGTCGGCACAGCTTACTGTTCAGGAACGACTGTCGGGCCTATAAAGGATGCTACATCATACTGAAACAGTACCAGCCTATGTTGTTAGGGGTGAAAAAAAGACATTTACAAGTTAACTCGCATGTACAAATTTTAGTTTGTATCCTTTGAAGATACTGATATATTCAGTGAAAATTGAAACGATAAAAGATAAAATACAGCTACTTGCAGAAATAATTATAATTTGATAATATATAATATTATACAAAATACTGCAACAAACTCATCATGTTACTTGTATAAAAACGATGGATGTGTGTGTGTGTGTGGTGAGGGGGGGAGATCTTGTAGCATTCGGAGTGATTCAAAAAGACAAAGTTATATAAAAGAATTTTATTATCAAGTACCAACAATAATTTACATTTCAACAGAACATTATTTTTTACTTTTCTTATGCTTGTTCTTTCTCTTCTCAGCTCTAATTCTCTTTAACGCAAAGGACCTCTTCTTTTGTCTTTGATGTTCTATCCTGTTTTTAATCTGAAACGGTTTGCTATTTTTGATCTGAGTTGTTGCTTTCTTCTGTAATGCTTTTTTGATATCTTTAGTTGACTTGATGTCTTTACCCAAGATATTACTGCTACTTTCCACTTTGTCTCCTTCTTCATCTTTTTTCATGTCGTTTTCATCATTTTCTGTTTTGCCTTTATTATCAGATTCCTCTTCATACTGCACCTAAAACAATCACACAAATTTTCTATAATCTGGCTTACGTCTTTAATATCATAAAAACTTTAATATAACAGGTGTATATTACCTATAAAATACATTATGAAAGAATTCACATCTATACGCTAGAAAAAAAGTCTACTGGAAATTTCTATTCCAGACAATTGAAGGGAATTTGTCTTAAACTTTTAAACATTTTTCTTGCCTCCAGAAACGATTAAGACTATAAAATAGGTTATTTACCTTCTGTCGACGTTTCTTAAAATCCTTTTAGGATTACTCGAGTTTCGACACCATTTGGTGTTATCATCAGATCAGAATATGAATTAAGTTAAAACATTTCGATGTATATGCATCTCGTCAGATATTTAAAGATTAAAACAACACAAAATTATATATAACAATAAATAAACTATATCACAATAAAATAACATTAATAAAAGAATATAAAAAACAACGCGGCCGCAACGAACCTGCACAGGAACGCACTCCACGGTAAAATTAATCAATGCCGGTTTGACCTCGGTTCAATTTTTCGATCTGATATCGCCAATCTCTCGTTCCATAAGATCGATTCTATTAAATAAAACATTATTGTTATATATTGCTTTTTCATTAAGGACACGATTGTGATCCTTCTTTATGGCTTTGTATATCTCGAATCTTTCAAGGGTGTCCAGCTTTAGTGACTTTTTACAATTATGTAGGATATCTAAATTATCATTGATACTTTTTATATTATGGTTATATGAGCTCAAATGTTCTGCAAATGTAGATCTTGTTATATTTGATTTGGAGCTTGGGATATGTTCTTTATAGCGTAATTTGAAAGAATGACCTGTTTGTCCTATATAGAACTGTGTGCAATCAGAACAATTTGAAAAACAAACCAATAAATATTGATGTATCCAAAGAAAACAAATACATTGCTATAGAATATGGCGAAAATCTATACCATACTTTAAAAAACCTATTAAAAAAGCATAATATTACATTGGCCTCAAAGGCAAGTAATAAACTTGAGAAAAAACTCACTTTTACTAACAAAAATATACCCTCTGATATATTTGATGGTACTGGTGTATATAGACTT
Source organism: Magicicada septendecula (assembly GCA_034769895.1). Taxonomy (NCBI): domain Eukaryota; kingdom Metazoa; phylum Arthropoda; class Insecta; order Hemiptera; family Cicadidae; genus Magicicada; species Magicicada septendecula. The sequence goes on along the minus strand of CM068374.1, from coordinate 343,862,476 downwards.
AATTGTTCTGATTGCACACAGTTCTATATAGGACAAACAGGTCGTTCTTTCAAATTACGCTATAAAGAACATATCCCAAGCTCCAAATCAAATATAACAAGATCTACATTTGCAGAACATTTGAGCTCATATAACCATAATATAAAAAGTATCAATGATAATTTAGATATCCTACATAATTGTAAAAAGTCACTAAAGCTGGACACCCTTGAAAGATTCGAGATATACAAAGCCATAAAGAAGGATCACAATCGTGTCCTTAATGAAAAAGCAATATATAACAATAATGTTTTATTTAATAGAATCGATCTTATGGAACGAGAGATTGGCGATATCAGATCGAAAAATTGAACCGAGGTCAAACCGGCATTGATTAATTTTACTGTGGAGTGCGTTCCTGTGCAGGTTCGTTGCGGCCGCGTTGTTTTTTATATTCTTTTATTAATGTTATTTTATTGTGATATAGTTTATTTATTGTTATATATAATTTTATGTGTTGTTTTAATCTTTAAATATCTGACGAGATGCATATACATCGAAATGTTTTAACTTAATTCATATTCTGATCTGATGATGACACCAAATGGTGTCGAAACTCGAATAATCCTAAAAGGATTTTAAGAAACGTCGACAGAAGGTAAATAACCTATTTTAAACTTTTAGTCTATTCGTCTGATTATTTTTAGCATCCACATTTCGAACACAAGCTCTGCTTGCCTTTTAAGAGTGAAAAATCAACCCAGAGATTATTTATTCCTTAAATTAAAAAAAAATTATTTTACTTATGGAAATATTGTAAGCCAAGTCTTGTTGAATTCATAGTTTCAACAATTTATTATAATATAACCTCTTCATAAAGAAATATTTATGCATAATTTTTTATTTTGTGTGTGTGTGTGTGTGTGTGTGTTACCAAATAATAACTACATATGCAATTATATTATGGTTATTTTTTATCACTATATTTCCATCTAAGGTTGACATAAACAAAATATAAGGTACTTATAATTTGATAACACATATAATATAGAAATCCTAAAAGAAACATCTAATAACTTCAAAAAAAATATGTTATGTTTTAACTGTACATTTTTTTGAAATACAGCTCAGTTATAACTAAGGAGGGAGTTTTTGTTTCCTAAAACCTGTGTGATATAGTAGCACTGCACTGCCCATACACAAATAACACTATTCCACTGAGCTATTATGATAGCAAATATCATCTTTTTATGACACGGAATTCTAAATGCTATATTTTACATTGAACTATTTTTTACAATGTGTTTTGTAAAGTTTTCTAAATATCCTTATAAGGACATCCAGCTCATTAACAATTTGGATAAGCCATCATGCATGCTGTCAGTGCCATTTGATTTAGATACGACTGTTCCCCCTCACAAGGCAATGGCAAACCATCAAGATGTATCCTGCTTAGTATAACCCCTCCCCAACTATGCCGTTCGGATTCGGCGTTAAACTGTAGGTCCCATATACCTGTGAGAGACTCCGTAACACATGCACCACGTGTATATGCGGGGAGGGTACAGACGAGTCGAAAGACTGACAACTCCAGGAGAGGAAACAAATTTACTATACTATGATCATATATATTATTTCTGTTGGCAACATCCCTTTTTCTCAACTAATACAAACCCTACAGCGATGAATAAGGTATCAGTGGATAGGATTTTTTACCGACTTCTGACATAGCATACTCAGTTTACGTTAAAACACGTTACTTGTTTAAAATTTAAGTTAAAAGACATCACTGAATGCTGTATGACATCATCATTGCGTGATGCTTCCACACTTTCGATTCTCCACAGTCTAGAAATTTGATATGTAAACGCATCAAGACAGAAATAATCACTGCTGACATTGAGTTTAGCAATTTAACATGATAATGTTTAAGTTTAATATATTTTAATTTTATTCTTTTTTTTATTTGTGACGTAGCAAGACGAAGATCTGCTCTCGGCGCCATGCGAGACATGACACGAGAAGGCGAGGCGAGCCAATCAAGGATCAGCAGCAGCTTGATTGGCCTCGACGTGACCATCTAACGTGCTCGAGGCGAGCCAACCAGGGACCAGCGGCACTCTGATAGGTTCATGGCACACGACCTGTCAGGGCATAAAAAGAGCGCCGCTAGAAAATTTTTGCTCACTCCATTGGACGTCGTGAAGCCAGCTGGAAGAATGGAGAGCACAGGAGAATCAGTGATGGACATCAACTGGGACAGCAGTGGGCTCTACATACAGCTGCCAAAAGAAGAGGACCGCAGCACGCCCGGAACAGCGGACGCAGCCACCGAACATCACAGCGCGGCTCGAGCAGCGTACGCAAATGATTTAGTGTAGTTGACAAATGGTCCTTTTAAGGACCTCAAAAACGATAGTGTGTACGATTGGCACCATTTGTTCCTGTGACAAGTGGCGCCCAACGTGGGGGGACGATCATCTTGCGGATGCAAGATCCAGCCATGCTGATCTTGAGAGATCCATGCTGGTATAGAGAGCTACCAGCCGACACACAAAACAACATGGCGCCCAACAGCTACACCCAGCGGGACACCGGGTTCGAGGTAGAGCAAGGCTTTGCGCAATTCACCGCAGCTATGAGGTGCACGTTGCCACCGGTATTACCACTACATACCATGGCCTCAAGTACGAGGATCCAGAACGATATCTTCAACAGCTAGAGCGACAGCTGCGGGACTACAGAGTCCCACCTGAACAGTGGGCAGATTACGCAGTGCAGCAGCTCCAAGGAGAAGCTGCCACGTGGGCAGAGAGATACACGGGATTGCAGATAAATTGGCCCGAGTTCTGCGACCGCTTCCGGCATCACTTCTGCGGGATGCAACACGACGCAGAGCTGCTGGTCGAGCTGTACGGACAAACGCAGCGGCAGGAATCGGCGGAAATCTTCATCCTGAGAAAAATCAAGCTGTTTCGCCGTCTGTACCCCGGAGGTGACGAGAGGACGAGCATAGCCATGCTTACACAACAGCTGCAGCCACGCCTTCGACCCGCGCTGAGGTTCCCGCCACCTACGACTTTAGAAGAACTTTTACAACGGGCAATGAGCATCGAGGCGGACTTGGATCAAGATAGTCGTGCGCGAGGTCGGGATGACTGCTGAAAACTCCCTGGATCGAGTAGGGGGGGGGTCGAAGCAGTGTCGAATGGCCTCAAGCACGAAAGAGGAACAAAGAATGAACAGCCTAACGCCCAAGTGCCGCTACTGCCAGGGAAGACACTTCCATCGGGACTGCCCTGTGAAGAACCAGCAGGGAAACGACCAAGCGCCCCGGTAAACAGCCCACTGGGGCGCGTGAACCAACTAGGTGCGGACATACCACGCATTCCAATAGAGATCGCCGGCCGAAAACTGACCGCAGCCTTGGACTTCGCCACAAACTACGACTTCATACGAGCCGGTCTGCTGCCCGGAGGAAGGAAGACGGAGCCCAGAGTTGTCCAGCTAGTGCTACACGGTCAGCAATGCTCTATGGCCGCCGTCATCGCAGACATTATAATTGGAAGTCTCGCGACCACCTGCTAGAAGTGCCCGGACTGCAAGAAGTTTTACTGGGCCACCACTGGCTCACGGCCAACCAAGCAGTTGTGGACTACCGACGGGGCTGCCTTTACATTAGCAGCGAGAACATACAGACGGTCTTCTGGAATGACCGTGCGGAGCCCGAGGAAGAGGACATTGAGGAAGCTAGCCTTCAAACGTCAGCAGGTGGCCAACACCATAAACGGCTTCTGGAAATGTTACACCGTCATCACAGTTTGTTCTCCCATGGCCTGCTCCGCACCACATCTGCGGCCAAGCACGAGATCCGGCTGAAAGAAGGTAGCCAGCCATTCCAGCTCCCAATGTACCGGTACTCCGACGAGAAGAAACGCACCATCCGGGAACAGGTAGAAGAGATGCTGAGGCAGCGTATCATTGAACCGGCCACCTCGCCATACAGCTCTCCGGTGGTGATTGTGAAGAAGAAGGACAGCACACCCCGGTTCTGCATGGACTTCCGGAGGCTGAACGATCAGACCGAGGATGTGGACTCACCACTGCCGCTGATATACGAAAGAATCAAGGACCTCAGCGGGGCCAAAGTCTTCTCGACCCTAGATCAGAAGAGCGGCTACTGGCAAATCCCGCTGGAGGAAGAAGCAAAGAGGTACACAGTATTCTCGGTGCCCGACGGAGGTCGCTACCAGTTCCGGGTGATGTGCTTTGGGCTGAAGAACGCACCCAGCACCTTCCAACGGCTGATGCAGGATGTTCTCACGGGACTATTACGGGAGTGCTGCCTTGTCTATCTGGACGACATCATTGTCTACTCCCCCGACTGGGAAACGCACCTGCGACACCTGGATGAAGTCTTGGAAAGGCTGCAGATGCACCAGCTGACCTGCTAGCTCAACAAGGGTCACTTCGGCCGGGAAGAAGTCGCCTTTCTGGGCCATGAGATTACTCCGGACGGCAACCTCCCGCAGCAGCAACATCTCAGAGCGATCGAAGACCTGCCGGCTCCCAGCAACAAGAAAGAGCTACAACACTTCCTGGGAACTTGCAACTGGCTGCGAGAGTACATCCCCTCCTTCACCATGGTTTCGGAACCGTTAACGGACTTGCTGCGGACAAGAAAGTGGCATTGGGACGAGACAACGCAGCGAGCCTTCGAAGAGGTTAAGGCCGCTTTCCGGCAGCCGTTAAAACTCACGACCGGATCGGGACTTGCCGATGTTTCTGCAGACCGACACCAGCCAAAAGGGACTTGGAGCGGTGCTTTATCAATGCACCGAAGCCGGAGAGAGGCGTATCATCTCATATGCCAGTGCCAAGCTCCACGAGGCGGAGAAGAACTACCACTCCAACGAACTGGAGTGCTTGGCAGTCGTCTGGGCCATCAAGAAATACCAGCCATACTTGGAGGATCGCCATTTCACCCTGAGGACCGACAACAAGGCGCTAACCTGGCTGAAGCAGGCGAACGGGCAGAAGATGAAGTACGCTCGCTGGGCTCTACTGATACAGAGCTTCAAATTCACCGCTGTCCACTGCCCGGGCAAGGAGAACGAGTTGCCGGACTTCCTCTCGAGGGAACCTGGGCTTGAAGATACCGCCGGTGTCCAAGAAGAGCCATGGATACAGCCTGAAGAGAGGCCACTTCGCAGTGTTGGGGCAGCTGCACCGCGACTACAAAAAATCACGGCTGTCGGCATCCATCAGGCAGTGCAGGAAGCGCAAGAAGGCGACCAGGAGTGCCAAGCGTTGAGAAACGACCCTGCGGCGGCTACAGCGAGAGGATACCGGGTAGACAAGAGCCTGGTTTGGAAGGACAGACGCAACCAGGAACCAGGATTGTACGTGCCGCCAAGCGTCCGCATGGAGGTCATCAGGCACTTCCACGACTCCCCTGAAGCCGGTCATCCGGGGGCCGAAGAAAAGTTTCGGGCCATCGGCAAGGACTTCGTCTGGACCAGCCTAACCATTGATGTCCGCAGATACGTCCGGAGTTGCAGAATATGCGCCCTACACAAGCGCGACGCAAATCCTGAACAGGACCAACAGCGACCTCACTGACCCAGGAGATGTTGGAATACTGTCGCCCTGGACGTCATGGGACCATATCCGCTGACTCGAGCAGGCAACCGGTACATCGTAGTGGTCACGGATATGATGTCGAGATGGGTGGAAGCAAAGGCCGTGCGCAAGGCGGACGCCGACACCATTATCCGCTACCTGGAGGAAGAAGTGTTCCCTCGTTGGGGATACCCAGAGGTGTTGCTCACCGACAACGGGTAGCCGCTCACGGCCCACAAGTGGAAGCAGATGTGCGACAAGCTGCACATACGAACGTGGACTACAGCCAACTACCATCCCAGGGCGAACCCGACCGAGCGGCGCAACGGCGAGATCAAGAAGACACTGCGGATCCAGCTCCATGTCTGCAAGGACCATGGCGACTGGGACAACCGTTTGCCGGTGGTTCTGTTCTCGCTACAGAATCGTGCAAACGCCGCCACTGGAGTGACACCGAGCGAGCTTCTGCTGGGCAGAGACCTATGCTGACCCAGCGACTGGAGTTGGCCACACGCAGCACAGGACGTGAACAGGCCAATTGAGGAACGTGAAGAGGTAGCCAGGACACACCAGACCATGTATCAGCAACGGCGGTATCCGGAACGGAGGACACAGGACCCTACACTGGCCGTAGGGCAGCTGGTGTACGTCAAGAGCCACGCCAGACCAGCCAAAGGATGGCGGTACCCTGGATGGGAGCCAGCCTGGGAAGGTCCCTTTAGCATTGCCGCAACCCTCGGCGGGCAGATTTACACAGTGGAGAAGGTCGGACGCCCATACAAGGTTCACCGCCAACGGCTCAAACCCGCCGGAATAATGGGCTGGCCACCGGAGAGCATTCAAGACCCGGGGGAGTTGTGACGTAGCGAAGCGAAGATCTGCTCTCGGTGCCAGCCGAGACGTGACACGAGAAGGCGAGGCGAGCCAATCAAGGATCAGCAGCAGCTTGATTGGCCTCGACGTGACCATCTAACGTGCTCGAGGCGAGCCAACCAGGGACCAGCGCCGCTAGAAAATTTTGGCGCACTCCATTGGACGTCGTGAAGCCAGCTGGAAGAAAAGGAAGAATGGAGAGCACAGGAGAAGCAGTGATGGACATCGACTGGTACAGCAGCGGGCTCTACATACCGCTGCCGAAAGAAGAGGACCGCAGCACGCCCGGGACAGCGGACGCAACCGCCGAACATCACAGCGCGGCTCGAGCAGCGTACACAAATAATTTAGTGTACTCGACAAACGGTCCTTTTAAGGACCTCAAAAACGATAGTGTGTACGATTGGCGCCATTTGTTCTGTGACAATATACACAGCCTAAAGGTACCATATAAAAGAAGAGGACCATGAAGATTTATTAAACATTATGACTGATTTTAAAAATCATAACTTTTGAAATATTATGACAAAATCAGCTGATATAATATATAAACACTCTATAACAGAATCAGTTCCTAGTAAGCTTTATACGACCAACATATGTATAAAACTAACAATATCTACAAATTTGTTTTTATAAATAGTGTTGTTTTATTGTGAACCTGAAGATGGTCTATTGACCGAAATCGATCGAAACATTATATTATAACAACTTTATATGAAAACAAGTGTAATATTAATAAAAAACAAGGGTAAGTATATATAAAATACAATTATCATTAATGATAATGTTTGTTATTTAGTAAATATATTTGTTATATAGAAAACATGATAAAATTTGCGCAAAAGAAACAATCAGTCAGTCAGTTTACGTTAAAACACATTGTTTGTTTAAAATTTAAGTTAAATGAAAAATCTACGATGTCTTAATTTTTTTCTTTTTTTTTCTTTTCTGCTGTCAGACATGCTTAATATCTTAAATCATGCCGAGGAAAAGAACTCTTGAAGGAGTGAGTGAGAGACATCGCTACAAAAGACTGGCAACAAACAAGATGCCTGGCCAAAGACAACAACGGCTTGCAACCCTGAGAAACTCTCAAAGAGCATCCTGTCTCAGGAGAATCGATCAACTATAGCAAAACCACAGACATAAGAGCCTGCGCGGAATCAAGTGTTCTGAGCATCGTACTTGGCGCATAACACTGTACAGTGGAGGGGTACCCCTCCACAGCAGTGTGTGACTGAATACGCGATATAGCGAGCAAGTGAGTGAGTGAGTCTACAAATGTCAGTCAGGTGGTGGGGGAGTGAGTGTTTGAACGGACAGAGGGGAAGATGCACAAAGCTTTCTGACCGAAGGTTCTTATGTGCGTGGTCTACCTTTACAACCACAAACAAGAACCAGCACACGTAATGAAGCAACGGGAGCAGAGAACTCGACACAACCTACAACCAGCACATCTTCACAACTGCAACGGTTGAAAATAGACATTGAACGAACGCGGGTGCAAGACAAGCTGCCAATGACTTATTGTTGTGCAAGGCTTTTGCAAAAGGATTGTTATGTGGCAAAACACTCTGTTGGTCCCATGAACAAAATTTGCAAATATTGTGGTGCAAAACTGTTTTCTTTAGAAGTCTCAGAGGGATCGTCATCTCTTTGCTGTCACAAGGGTAAGATTAATGTACCAGAAGTTGTTGTTTGTGATGAACTTAAAACTTTGCTTGAGCGTAATGACAACACTACTAAAAACTATTTAGACAACATTCGTCAATTTAATAGTGCTTTAGCTATGGCCTCTGTTCAAGTAAACTCAGTACTTGTTCCAGGACGTGGCCCATTTTGTTTTAAAATTCATGGACAAATGTATCACATGATCGGTGGCTTGCAGCCACCTGCAGGTCACAATCCATCTTACGCTGGATTATTTATTATGGATTCTGATGAGGCTTTAGTGCAACGACTTGGAAATGTTGCAAATACACGCTGTGACCCAGAAATAATGGCCATGTTGCAGACGATGTTGACACATCACAATCCTTATGCATAAATATTCAAATTTGTCAAACATTACATGGTGAATGCTCCAGATGTACAATTAAAATTCACAACAGAAAATGCTTTTGATCCAAGGAGGTATAATTTGCCAACAACAAGTCAGGTGGCAGCAGTATTTATTAGTGACGATGGTGCACCCCCAGGCCAATTTCACTTTGTTGTGTACTCAAAAAGTTCTGGAGCATTAACTCGCATATCCTATTTGTATCCACACAGTGACCCAATGTGTGTGTTACCCATTGCTTTTCCCATGCGGTGATTCACGGTGGAAGCCTGGCATGCCTCACGTTAACATTCATAGAACAGCAGTAAGGACTGTCACTACCCAATTACAATATTACTGTTATCGTCTGGCAGTCAGAGGGACTTTCAATCTAATTCATTACTCAGGAAAACTTGTTTCAACAGTATGTCGTTGACAGTTATGTAAAAGTAGAAGGCTCCCGTATTGCTTATGTAAGATCTCATCAGAAGGAATTGCGAGCTGAAAATTACAAAGGTTTGACTGATTTCATTCACAGTAATGCTCAGCAAAGGGGTATGTTACCAGGAATTCCAGTGGTTTTGCCATCATCTTTTATAGGCTCTGCAAGAAATATGCTCCAGAACTACCAAGATGCTGTCGATTGTTGGTCACTTTGGCAAGCCTGATATTTTTCTGTCATTCACATGTAATCTGGCCTGAAATAACAGGTGAATTACAGCCGTTTGAACAAGTTCAACACAGATCAGACCTGATAACAAGAGTCTTTAGCTTGAAGTTAAAATCTTTGCTCGATGATCTTCTCAAAAAACATGTGTTAGGGGTTGTAATACCTTATGTCTATGTCATAGAATTCCAAAAGAGAGGGTTGCCTCATGCACACATTTTACTTATATTAAGGCAGTCTGACAAATTAACTGGAGATGAACATGTCGATTCGTTGATTACAGCTGAAATTCCTGATCCTCAAACAGATCCCATACTTTACAACATTGTTAAGTAATGTATGATCCACAATCCATGTGGACAGATCAATCCAAACTTGCCCTGTATGAAAGATGGACAGTGCACTAAAGGTTTTTCTAAAGATTTCAATGATCAAACAAACCTTAACATCAATGGGTATCTCTTATACCGGAGGACAGATAATGGAATCAATTTTGTAGTGGGAGAGTCAGTGGTAGATAACCGTTGGATTGTGCCATATAATCGATATTTGACACTAAAATATGACGCACACATTAATGTCGAAATTTGTTCTTCGGTAAGGTGTGTTAAATATTTGTACAAATACGTACACAAGGGTCATGATTGCGCATCAGTACGTTTACATAACAATCCAGAATATCAACAACAAATCAGTGTTGATGAAATCAACCTTTACTTGGATTGTCGGTATGTCAGTCCCCTGGAGGCTTCATGAAAGACGCCTTTTTGATCGTTCGCATGCCATCGTATGTCTACCAGTGCACTTAGAGGAAGAGCAAATGATTTACTTCGAACCTGGAAGAGACTTGGAAGCAAACATGAACAAGGCAACGAAACTTACAGCTTATTTCAAATTATGTGAAAAATAAGAAATTGCGAGACAGTATTTGTACTCAGAAATCCCAGAACATTACACCTGGATCAAGGACGAGTGGAAACCACGAAAACGATTCACAAACTCCATTGGGAGAATTTACACCGTAAACCCTGCTGACCACGAAAGATATTTCCTACGTGTTCTTCTACTGTATGTGAAAGGTGCGACAAGCTACGCTCACCTCAGAACGGTTGATGGAACACTATGTATGTCGTTCCTGGAGGCTGCAGAAAAATTGCATTTGGTGGACAATGATCAAGAATGGGTAGACTGCTTGCAAGAGGCCACAAACTTCAAAATGCCTCAGCAGCTACGTGAACTGTTCGCCATTGTGTGCTTATTTTGTACGCCAACAAACATTCCTGAACTTTGGGAAACGTTCCATGAGCAATTATCAGAGGACTTCCGCAGAACTCATGACGTTGAAACTAGCAAAAACTTTGCTTTACATTGTTTAGAAGACATTTTTAAACAACACGGCCACCATTGCAAAGACTTCGGATTGCCGAAACCTACAGATTGCAATTTCCACGACGACGGTAACAGATACAACATCGAAGAAGAAAATCAAAAGGGAATGGAAGCTTACGCCAAACTGAACAATGAACAGCAACAAATCACAGAGGACATTTTGCAAGCAGTCAGAAGTGGCACACAGCGATTAATGTTCATCGATGGACCAGGTGGAACTGGCAAAACGTTCCTTTACAGAACGTTATGCCACATTTTACAAGGAGAAGACAAGATTGTCTTACCTGTTGCTTGGACAGGAATAGCGGCCAATTTATTGCCAGGTGGCAGATATTCTCACTTCCTATTCAAATTACCTGTACCTATCCTTGACACTTCAGTATCATCTCTCAGGCCATATTCAAAACAAGCCGACCTACTTCGAAGATCATCATTGATAATTTGGGATGAAGTTTCAATGGTTCCCAAACACGCCCTTGGAATTGTTGATCGACTCCTACGAGATATTTCCAACGTAAACACACACTTCGGAGGAAAAACAATAGTTTTCGGTGGCGACTTAAGGCAGGTACTTCCTGTTGTCAGGCACGGAAACAGAACGACCATAATAAAGGCAAACATACAACAATCGCCACTGTGGCGAACAATACAGAAACGAAAACTGTTGCAAAATATGAGAACAGACGATCCAGAATTCAGCAATTGGCTGCTGCAGTTAGGAAACGGAGAACTCGAAGTGAAACACAATGTTTCACCAAACACAGTCAAGATTCCCAAGACATTCTACTGCGACAAAGACGAGATAATTGCGAAAGTGTTCCCAACTGGCAGCATTAATGCCAACAATGTCAACGTCTTTATCAACACAGCCATATTATGCCTGAAAAATGAAGACTGTACAAAAATCAACAAACACATTGTGCAAAACATTGTAGAAGGAGATTGCAAAGTTTACCACAGTTGTGATTCCGTACAATCCGATGAGGGAACTTACAACCAATTGTATCCTCTAAAATTCTTAAATAGTTTTAATAGCCCATCAGGCTTGCCAACACATAAATTAATTTTAAAGAAAAACACTATTGTCATGTTGATCAGAAATTTAAATGCTAAACAGGGCTTAATCAATGGGGCAAGAATGGTCATAGAACTGTCACTGCTCGGTTAATTGACTCTGGAAAAACTGTTGTCATACCACGAATTAACCTCACCCCATCCGACCCAACCATGCCTTTCCAAATGACCTGAAGACAGTTCCCATTGCAATGACTATCAATAAGCCTCAGGGACAAATGCTTCAAAGAGCTGGATTATACTTACCAAATGCCGTATTTACTCATGGACAACTCTATATAGCCTTTTCAAGAGTCACTAAATCTAACAATATTTTTGTATCAATTACCGAAAATGACAAACAAAAAATTCAAGATGATTGCATTCTAACATCAAATATTGTATACAAAGAGGTATTGTAAATTGTAAATATGTTCACATTAATAAACTCTCTTTGCTGTTTTGTTTATACACTTCACAGAACTGTTCTGGAAAAACTTTTGTTTCAATTACCGAAAATGACAAACAAAAAATTCAAGATGATTGCATTCTGACATCAAATATTGTATACAAAGAAGTATGTAAATTGTAAATACGGTCACATTAATAAACTCTGTTTGCTATTTTGTGTATACACTTCGCTGAGTATTTAATTTCAACAACCCAACAAAAGACTAAATCATTTTTTTGGGGGGGAGGGAAGGTTCAATGTGCAAAAGTTTCGCACGGGTTTACTGGTATTTAATAAATCTCTGTATATCTTTACCTTTGTTTTGTGACTGAACTTTTTTTTAATAATTCTTTCATTCTATACAATTTTTATCAGTTTCCTTTAATAAACCAGTAAAAAATTATTTTGAATGAAAATGTTGATCTCTGATTTAACCTATTTTTAATGTTGTATTATACAATAAGCCTTAGAGGCATCACAGTTTAAGTAACTCATAATTGTTTCACAGCATTGCGTTATATTGTTCAGACAAAGTAAAGACGTATACATTAATGTTTTTTAAAAAAACAACACCTGTCTGTATGATTTGTACACCTTGCACAACAGACTCTGTTCACGCAATACTGGCCTGTTTTCAAACACACGTGTTGTTATTGTTTATACAGCTGTATCTGTTACATTTCCCTTTAATAAAATCAACAAATAATTTTTATGAAAGCCAGAGTTTTAAACCTGACTAAGCCTAGGGCGCACACTTGCGATTTTTGCCGCACGACAGATTAATTGCAAAAATGTAACAGTTTTAAATGCCAGTGCACTCACGTGCGACTGAGAAATTGCAGTGATTAAAAAAATCAACATGTTCTATTTTATCAGCGACGCGATTGTTGCTGGCTCAAATGAATCACACAGACATGTACAGACCTGCACCCACTTGCGATTTTGTAGCCACGATTGCTTGGCTGTTAGTCTTGAGAGGAGTGTATTGCTAAGTAGACTAGCAACATGTCTGGCACCGAATCTGATGATACTGTAAATTGTGTCCTAGACCCAGAGCTAATTATCACTGAAGTTGAAAAACGACCAGCTCTGTTCGATAAGCGGTTAAAAGAATACAGCGACCGTAATATTCGACAGAAAAACTGGGGCGAGGTATGTGTAAATGTAATACGAAATTGGAGTGAATTATCTGCGAAGGAGAAGAAATCTAGTTACAAACTCGTTGTGTAACTGTTAGGTACCTGCTCGGAGAAGGCTTAAGGATATGTTGTGACAATGCAGATGTCTCATCTCCTACGAAAACAAACGACATAGGTTTCCCTTGCTCATCGTACAGTAACGTTTGTGCGTTAGGAATGTTTAATTTGTTGGTTTGTAGTCTTCGACCAAAATTTGAATTTTTGAATACATTAGAATTGCCAATTGAACCGCATGATCCTACATCAATTGCTGTGAAACGGTAGTCAGAGTCAACTATGCCGAGAAGTATCATGGAGAAAAAGTTCTTATAATTATAAAACTGTGAACCGGAGTTTTTGGGTTTCTTTAGTCTTATGTGTTTACCATCCACAGCACCGATACAATTAGGAAAGTCCGTTCGGTTGCAGAATTCTTTGGGGTGTAATCGTAAATCTGCATGAATTTTATAAAACTGTCCATTCAGCGTCCTCTGACTGATAATTGGATGTACCCAGTATTCTTTTTTTGTATCGCTTCTGTTTTTCTTTTAAGCGCAACACAAAAGCCACAAGACAAGTTGTTTCTACGATGTCCTTCCTATACTGACAAATAATGGCAAAAAATTATGGTAAAATTGCTATTTATTTATCGCAAGTGAGCGAACTTCAATATTATTTCGTGACCACGATTTTTTTGTCGTTGCGCCAGATAATCACAAGTGTATGCCTAGACTAATCGACATTTGCTCGGAAAATTAAAACAGTTGTTTTGATTTATTTAATTACTAATTATTATTTATTTAATAGATTAAATTTATCTAGTCAATTTTACTCAATATTTGGTGGAATAGGACGCACTTGTTCTTTTCTGGTGGTAGCTTCAAATTAAAATGAAACTGAGGGTACGTGGTTTTGTCATTTACACCTGATAGAAGACTTGCCACCAAGCCAAAGGATTGAATGGAAGCCCCAAGAAATTTCAAAGTTGTTGCTTATGACTAGTTAAGACTCCTGTCCATCAGCCTTCTGGTATCCCAAAATAATTGACTGACTTTATCTGAGCTCTAAGTTTACATCAAGTTTCTCATAATGGAGGAGATAATCTGCATCCATTCTTGGGTTGGATTTGTGGTGAATTTTATATTCTTCTGAGTTGCGATCAGCAGCAAAAGGAAACAACAGAAACTTTTTTTGGTTTGTTTTTAGTTTCTCAGCAATCAGTAAGTATATTTTCCAAAGTTATGTGTTTGTCATTTTCCTTTGTTCATTATTGATGTTTTTTTATATTCCTTTTTTCGAGAAAAGTTTTTGCTGTTGTAACACTAGGCGTGTGCTTTGTTTGATGTAGTTTGGTGCTTTCCTTTGCCGGGTTAGCCAACATAACGCTTGTACAGAACATTTATTTACTATTTAGTAAACATGTTTTAGAGCTTTACTTATTAGAAGTGCATAACGTTTCTTGGATTGCTGCATTAGGTTTTACTGATATGATTACTTTTTTTTTTAATTTGTGAGTGCAGATCAGGGCCAGCGAGAGGGGGGGCAGGGGGCCAGAGCCCCGGGGCCCGGTGCATAACGGCCTTTGTTCTGGCCATTTATTAACAGTGTTAAACCCATTTATTTACGATTAAAGTTAAGAATAACAAATTGTAGGGTCAATTAATAAATCCTAAACCATTAACAATCCAACAGTAATGATTTTGGTAAGTTTTTCTTTGGGGGGGCCCAAAAATGTTTAGCCCCGGAGCCCATGATCACTCTCGCCGGCCCTGGTGCAGATTAGTAGAGTCAGGAGAGTATATGAGATGGCATAACTTTTTACATCAAAATTTGTGTTTTTATTTCAGCCCACTGAGAAGAAGTGTGTAAAAAGATAAAATTTGATTCCTACCCAGTAGTTACCATCTCATCCTGTGCTCTTTCAGTGTACATTCTATAGTGTCCTCTCTTCTGCTGTGAGAGTGCAATTTGTTTGACAGCTGTTGGGAACCAGTTTCTTTTTGTGTTTTTCTACAAGAGCAAAACTGCAACTGATTTTTGGATACTCTGTTGGTTTAATTGGTGTTGTATGGTGTAATGAAAAGCAATGATCGAATTTCTTTAAGGTAGTTAGATATAAAGGAGAGAGGATCTCTGAACATTTTTAAGGCATTATTTGTTAGCATTTTTATCCAAGGTATTTGAGATGAACTGTGTAACTAAGAAATTTGTTGCTGCTTGCAGTTATTTATTTTTCTAAAGGTAGATAGTATATAATTATGTAGTTTATAGTACAGTTGTATGGCTGTTATTGATATGGTTTTCACTGCTCCAGTTAAAACATTGTTTCTGGCATCTTTCTAACTGGTCTATGTTTGTTTGTTTGCAGTGATTAGCATTCTGCTTATATTTTGCTGTCTTACTGTATTGATCATATTTTCTGTACATCTCCTGCCACTCCCATGAGTAACCTTAATAACTTTAATCTGAGTGACCTTTTCCTTCACTTTCTTTACATGATCTTTCCAGTCAGTTTTTTTTGTGTATTATGATCCCAAGGGGTATCTGCTGTTTTTTGTAGCTCCTGATTATTTTAACTATGGTTCAGTTGTAAATTTGTTATTTTAATGAGAAGAAGTGGTACGCAGTTTTTGTAGTGTTTATTTCTATGCCACTGTTTTGTGCCCAGTCCTTCATCTTCATCTGTAGAGTGTTTTTTTATTCATGCGATTTTCTACTAGCTTTTTTGTTCAGAATCATTTTTGTTAGTTACTCATTTATTTCACCCACAAACATCCTCATTATTCTCTTGATGCGGTTTGATAGGTCAATGATATAGACGTTGAACAACATTGTTGTATTAGAGAATACTCTTTGAGGAAACATAATATTATTGTTCATTTATATTGTGAACTTTTATTTCATCTCCCTTTTTTTGCCTATCTTTGAGTTTTCATGAAAGCTTGTTTCTCACACCGTGCCATAGGCCCCCTTGGAAAAAAAACAGCAATCATACTTTCTTACTGACAATTACCTGCCCCCCCCCCTATGCAAATCTTTATTTGGTGGGATGTGTTTCTATTTGTCTGAAACCAGCTTGCTCTACTTTTACGAGGCATTTTATTTCAAGATACCAATTTGATCTGTTTAAATGTCAAAGTTTATACAGAATGAACTTGCTGAATTCTACATTCTACAGGGTCTTGTTTTCTATCAGCCTTTAGTTTTGAGTTAACTACTACATCTTCTTTGCACACAGGAATGTATAGCAAAATTGAAAACTACAGGCACATGTGCAGAAACCAGTTTCTTCATGACGAGTCCACTTTGAAATTGTAAATGGTGGGAGGGTAACATAGAATCAGCTGCTATGCAAGCGAAGGTGTTGCCAACATGCATCTCACGTTTTAGTTACGTTGTTAATTACTGTGTTACGTACTACCTCAGTTTATTATTAATTATGTCATTTTTTTACAGTTCATTTTAATAGTTTAAAGGAACTATTCATGCTAGCTTTAGCACATACTTGAGCGAGTCTGAAGGTTTTTTATTAACGTAATCTATATATATAGAGAGAGAGAGGGGGGGGAGAGAGAGAGAGAGAGAGAGAGAGAGAGAGAGAGAGAGAGAGAGAGAGAGAGAGAGAGAGAGAGAGAGAGAGAGACCCATAGTAAGCGAAACACACAGATTACTAACAAACCTTGCATGCGACTTTTGATTACTATTTGAAATAATATTCACATGTTGGCTGCACTGATGCTCATAACAACAATTTTCCTCTCGCATCTGAAAGTGTCTCCCACCACATCACCATTCCCCTCTGACCATAAGCGTTTCGTGCATTCCCATGCCCTTAACTTTCAATTTTGCTATACAATAATAGACTTTATTTCACAGAACAGTCCACACACAAAAGTATGTTTCCACACATTTCATAAAACTCCTGTTGCATGGCAGGTTCTTGAAATGACAGCTGCATAACTATGTGCAAGTGTGTACAGGGTTTTATTAATTTATTTGGCAAAACTAAATGTAGTAAATTTAATCATGTCCAACTGTTGAACTATCACTAAAAAACAGATTAAATGAAAGATAACTCAGTAAAGTGGTATTAGTCACTATAATTAAATAAATTTAACCAACACAAATAGTATTTCTCTTAAATAAAGTTAAGATTTATCTATAATTCTTCATTATATAAGCAATATTATGTGCATAAACACACACACACACACACACACACACACACACACACACACACACACACACACACACACACACACACACACACACACACACACACACACAAAGTCACTCAGCTCCCGAGTGGAGATTCAATAATTAAATTATTTCTCTCGGTGTACATCTGACAACAGACAATTACAGTGTACAGTCCTATCTAAATCAAGGACAGCAGTAGTGACTTAAAGTGACAATTGTTATACCCTGGCCATGCCCAAAAGAACCTCTTTACACATTTTTTAGCGCATCCACAGCAATTGCAGCAAAGTGGAAAAGAGAGTGTGATATTTTAAAAGTGATAGCTCATTGCCATTCATAAAGTGCCTCCATGCACATAACTTAGAAGTCATAATGACATCAGCTGCAAGATACACAAAAGACTAGTCCTCACCATGCTACTTAATACCCTCGCCGTAACATGTACACTGTAAGCTTCAATTTACAGGCAAGGTTATAATATTTTTTCAACAGTAAACTGAAATTTTTTAATACTCTGCATAAGAAGTGGGTGGAAGTGACAGTCCTACTTATAGTGTGTGTGCGCAGGCGCGCACGCGCAACAATATATACCCTACATTCTAGATGTCAATTGCACAGTTTAAGTTTGTACATATAAACCATAAGAATCATCCATTGTCAACATACTACTGGCAAATTCATAATGTAAACCAGACATACTTTCTACTTAATTTGTTAATGACTATAAACTAAAAATTCATGATTCCTAGCTAACTGGAGAAAACTAAAACTTGGTAAATGTACCTGCAAATTAAAATTCTTTTTCTGTCACACTATGCAGCATGAGTTTTGATGATCATAAATTTAGGTGGTTTCAAAGTACTTTGATGTGCTGATTTCAGATTTATTTTCTCTATAACCTACAATTTTTTAGCAATTCAAATGAGTGTAAATAATATTAAAAACCGGGTACTTTAGATTTCGCAAACTGAGGATTTTTTTATGACAAGAGTGTAACGGTACAAACGGATAAGGGTATATAATTTAAAGCTTTTATTTTTTTATTTCACAAGAGTATATTTTTGGTCACTGACTATAGCTCCGTGACTGGTACGGTGAAGTACAAAAATGCAGACTATCAGCAAGGGTGCATATTCATGCGTGCGAGCGCACGTGTGGGCCAATGTTCACACGTAAAAGTCACGTCTAAAAATTCCTTCTCGCCAGGTGCGTAGAGAATAAAGGCAGTCGGCAAATAACATCTCACGATAACGGACGCGAGCTGTTTGCGCGTCCGCCGGCTAAGCACAGTTTTCGTCTCGCCCGCACATCAAAAAATGTGAATTCTACAGTTAAAAGCTGAAACCAGTAGTTTGAATAACGAGATAAATGCAGTGACAGACTTAAGGTGAAGTGACAGTTTTAACTAGCAAATGAAAAGTGAAAACGAGGAGATCGCAATGTAGTGTGCGTGGACGAGGAGACCTCTTATGGATGTACATCCAAGGATTACGTAAGGGAAGTAAATTACACAAAAGTATAAATAAATCCATCAAAATCATGCAAATTTAAGCAATAAACATAAAATGAGCTCAAAGGGGAATCTAGATTATGTACTGGATGAAAGTGTGTGAGCGTATGTGTGAATGGAAATTACGTAATTAATGGCACTGGTTAGCGTTAAGTAAATTTTAGAATAATGTTTTTAAAAGTCTGTTTTCATTGAGTTTAATGTAGTGTCAGTTTTGTTGACTTTATAAAGAAGAGAAAATTTTAAATCAAAAATGAAATAAATTAATGTTCACAGCATAGATGTGTAGAAGAGGGAGAGAAAATATTGTTCGTAATAATTACCAACTAAGTCAATTTGATGGCTTCAGTTGATTATGGAAAAATAAAATAAGGTGTTCAATAAAACAAGCTCATTTAAAAGTAAGTAGATTTGAAGCACTTATTTGAATAACCCATGCTGTTCTCCTGTTCGCTTATAAGAACCCTGGTGTGTAACAAAATTTTATATGTGTAGTTGGTAATAACAAAATGGTGTCCGGAATTTGAAGGTAAACATGCCTGCTTGTTAATATGTAAGGTAAATTTATTTTGGTTAAAGTGTATTAAATTTACAGTTGGCGCTCGAACAGTAGACGTTTATATAAATATAAGCCTACTTGGGAGAACAGAATGGTTGTTTAAGGTAACTAAAAAATGTGTCAACGTAAGTAGTAAGGTTATAATATAATCTGTTTGTATGTACTATAAGAGTTAAATAGTCAAAATGAATATGAATAAAGATAGTTACGAGAACGTCAGCTTCACTGAGATCAATATTGAGAGTCAAATAAATAGTGACTTAAGCGAGACCGAATTAATGATTATGAGCGGAGTAAACGCTAAGTCGACACCTACAGTCAGTAAAGTGTCGTTAGACGACCTGTTCAATCTTATGAAAGCTCAAGATATGAAAAGCGAAAGTAGATTTAATGTAATAGCCGTTTTGATGTAAACGATCGAAAGTTTGAACAAAAGAGTGATTCTGATGTTAAGTTCAATAAAATCAATAGTCACTTTGATGTAAACGATAATAAATTCGAGGCAAAGTTTGATGAACAAAAGAGTAATTTTAATGATAAATTTGATGAAGTAAACACGAAAATGAATGATCAAATTAATGAGATTAGAGATGAAATTAAACAACAGAATTTTGATATTAATAAAAGTTTAAAAGAAGTGGATGAACATTTTAGTGCTATTGTAAAGCAATTACAAGACGAAGTAAACGAAAGTAGAAAAAGAAAAAAAGGGGTAGAAAAGTGTACATATAATAAGGTAAGTGGTAGTAATGGTGTTGATGATAATTATGAGAGTATAGTGGGGGTAGAAAGTGGTGATATGATGACGAATAATAATGAAGAAATAAGTAACGAGGTAAGTGTTAGCTATAAAAATGAGTTAACAAGTAGTGGTGATAATATAGTAGTAGTTGAAAAGGTAAGTGAGAATAATGGTGATATAATTAAAAATGGGGTGTTAGAGAGTAACATGGTGAATAATAATAATGGCAATGAAGTTTTAGTGGAAATGGAGAGTAGTAATAAGATAGTAGTTGATGAGAGGTTAGGTTGGCGAAGGGCAAATTTTCCCTGTTGTTTAAATGGAGTAAGGACTCCATTAGTGTTTTATGAGGACAAAGTTTCCACCAGTAGTTATGTGAAAGACGAGGTGTCTCTAAGTAGGTCCCCTGTGTATCATGAGTTCCCTGGAAGAGCCAGGATGTGTTATGATAACGTTATGTTGCCTTTTGTGTGGAGAGAGAGAGAGAGAGTAAAATGGGGTCGTGTAAGCGATTTTGAGAGATATAGAATTATTCACATGGAGAGAGAGAGAGAGAGAGAGAGAGAGAGAGAGAGAGAGAGAGAGAGAGAGAGAGAGAGAGAGAGATGGTGTTATTTAATGTTATTAGAAGTTACAAAGAACTATTAGAGAAAATAAATAGAGAGAGAATTAGTAATATTGTTGACTTACCTTGTTATGAGAATGGTGCAGCAACAGATGATGATAATGGTGATAATTATATTGAAAGCTTACCTGTACATATACGTGGGATATTAATAGTAGATGACTCTGAAAATAAGGAGAGGATAAAATGTTTAAGGGTGACAGATAATAATACTGACGGTAACAAGACCAGAATTAATGATGTAGACAGGTTATATGATTTGATAATAATGTGGGATAGTCCAGTAGATTGTTATGCGGGTATAACGGAACAATTGAAATAGTAAATAGTTATTATAATAATGATAACAAAATGAAATTAATTAAGAGTAAATTGTGTTATAAAAACATAAGATTGCTGTTTGATGACGGGGGGTAAAGAGTACTGTTAATGAACATTTAAATATGTGAGTGTAGTGGTTTTGAAATGGACTGAATTATGAAATGATTTGTGGTAAATAATAACAGATAACAAAGTGGATTGTATATACTTTTGTATTGATGTTAAATGTATTTGTGGAATAGGTTATGTGGTACTCTGTAGTTTATGTAAACAATGTATGTATGCAAGGGGAATGTATTTTATAATAATAATAATAATTCTATACCCGACTAAATAAATAACGAGAGTAAGTGTGTTTGTAATGAAATTCAATGAATTGTAATTGTTTTGGAATAAGGTGATTAAAGTAACTTGGTGCTTTGAAAAAGATTGAATTAAATAAATTGGAGATGAATTAATTAATTTAAAATGTTGTATAAATGAATTTTGGTAATAAATTTAAATGATTTTTCTGAGATTTGAACTTGATATAATAAATAGTAAATGAGTAAAGGTAGAATGTGTTTAGTTGTGGAGTCATATGGTTGTTATAATGTATCAGAAGGTACATATGGTTATGTACGCTATATTTGTTGTGACAAAGGTTTATAGTTTGAGTCTATGACAAGTGATTATGTGTTCATTTGATTGAGTGATTGACCATATGTAAGTATAAATTTGATAATGACTTTAAAGTAAAGTAAAAGAGTCTTATAATGACATTAAATGAGTTTGAAAGAATTTAACTTAGGTAAGGTGTGGAATTTTTGGTGAAATTTGAATTTGAAATGTGATGTAAAATGAATGTTGATAATAAATTTGAATTTTTGGAGAATTTAATGGTACAATAAATGATAAATAATTAAAGGTTGATATAAAAAGAGTTAATAGAAAGTTCAAGTTGTAATGTTTATAATTTTCTATGCAAATTATTTAAAGGTGAATTGTTTAGTTTAATGTTCAATGTTAATGTCTAGTATGTTGATTATGTATGTGTGTAAGAATCTAAACATGTGTTGTGTGTGATATAAATTTAAGTGATTCCCCACTTTCGGGCGGTCACGGCGTCACCGAACCCTGACCGTGGAATTGGCTCAGCTTTGACTGGCTATGGTCAGGGCACATTACGTCACGTGCTGCCTAAGTCTGGCCATAGCTTGTTATCGTTGTAAGAGGTGAATTTAGAAATTAACCCGGGGGGGGGGTAAATCAGGGGAATCACCAGAACTATGGAACAGCAGCTATCCATCGAATGGGATGGTAGACCGTATAAGGGCATATAACTAATTTTTAGTAGGATTACTGGTGTCCTCGGACATCAGTAATGCTGAATGTTTTGTAACGCTGAAGCAAGAACGATGCAGGCAGCGTCTACACCCTAATTAAACTTCAGTTCTTGTGGAGGCAACTGGGCGCTACAGTCCAGGGGGGGGGCCATAGTGTGTGTGGAAGAAGGTTTTTAAATTGTTACTAAATAATTTCTGATTAAATAAAAAGAAGATAAAATTGACGATTATTGTAATGGTGCGATAACAGTGAAGTATTGAAGGAGGTTGTTTTGATTATCCATGTATCTGTTGTATCGAATAACTTTGTATTTTTTATTAATTATGTTCTGTATTAGTTAATGGTAGCAGTAGTCATTGGCGTTAACAATGGTAAATTGAGATGTTTGAGAGATTTTTGATAATGAATTTAAATATTGGAAATTTAAATGTTTTGTATCATGTTCAGTATGTACCCATGTATATGTGTTAGAAGTTAAGGAAAAAACCAGTGCTTCTTAAAGCAAACCAGCACAGCTAAGGGGAACCAGATCAGTTAGGGATATGGTATTTAAACCAGGCCACTATTTGATATTTTGATGTGTTGTTTCAGTGTCGGGTGATGCTGTGGCGGTGGTCCTGTGCTGGCCTGCGCGTCAGAGCAGGGGCATCAAGTGCCTGTCTGGCCTTGCGGTGTTGGGATCTCAAAAGGGAAGTCCACTAAGGTCATTCAGGTACGGCCACAGTCACTGGACCAGGGGGTAAGTTAACCATGATTTTAAATAAAACGTAAGGGGGTTGTGGCGACATATCCTGGCCGATCCCTTTAGGAAGTATGAGAGTGTCAATGAGAGTTTTTATGCTTCAGCATAAAACCTCTCATTGAGGGGGTATTGTAACAGTACAAATGGATGAAGGTATATAATTTAAAGCTTTTCATTTTTTATTTCACAAGAGCATATTTTTGGTCACTGACTATAGCTCCGTGACTGGTACGGTGAGGTACAAAAATGCAGACTATCAGGGAAGGGTGCGTATTCATGCGTGTGAGCGCACGTGTGGGCCAACGTTCACACGTAAAAGTCACGTCTAAAAATTCCTTCTCGCCAGGTGTGTAGAGAATAAAGGCAGTCGGCAAATAACATCTCACGATAACGGACGCGAGCTGTTCGCGCGTCCGCCGGCTGAGCACAGTTTTCGTCTCGCCCGCACATTAAAAAATGTGAATTCTACAGTTAAAAGCTGAAACCAGTAGTTTGAATAACGAGATAAATGCAGTGACAGACTTAAGGTTAAGTGACAGTTTTAACTAGCAAATGAAAAGTGAAAACGAGGAGATCGCAATGTAGTGCGCGTGGACGAGGAGACCTCTTATGGATGTACATCCAAGGATTACGTAAGGGAAGTAAATTACACAAAAGTATAAATAAATCCATCAAAATCATGCAAATTTAAGCAATAAACATAAAATGAGCTCAAAGGGGAATCTAGATTATGTACTGGGTGAAAGTGTGTGAGCGTATGTGCGAATGGAAATTACGTAATTAATGGCACTGGTTAGCATTAAGTAAATTTTAGAATGTTTTTAAAAGTCTGTTTTCATTGAGTTTAATGTAGTGTCAGTTTTGTTGACTTTATAAAGAAGAGAAAATTTTAAATCAAAAATGAAATAAATTAATGTTCACAGCATAGATGTGTAGAAGAGGGAGAGAAAATATTGTTCGTAATAATTACCAACTAAGTCAATTTGATGGCTTCAGTTGATTATGGAAAAATAAAAAAAGGTGTTCAATAAAACAAGCTCATTTAAAAGTAAGTAGATTTGAAGCACTTATTTGAATAACCCATGCTGTTCTCCTGTTCGCTTATAAGAACCCTGGTGTGTAACAAAATTTTATATGTG
The DNA here is from genome assembly GCA_034769895.1 of Magicicada septendecula. Classification (NCBI taxonomy): domain Eukaryota; kingdom Metazoa; phylum Arthropoda; class Insecta; order Hemiptera; family Cicadidae; genus Magicicada; species Magicicada septendecula. Next base: position 343,838,059 of record CM068374.1, on the reverse strand, counting down.
TAGTTGGTAATAACAAAATGGTGTCCGGAATTTGAAGGTAAACATGCCTGCTTGTTAATATGTAAGGTAAGTTTATTTTGGTTAAAGTGTATTAAATTGTACAAGAGGAATCAGTTGGCAACACTTGTTATACTCCAGCTGGCTTTCTGTTGGCGCCAAACAAAGAGCCTTATGAAAATCTCACTGTTATGTAAACAAACTTAACTACAAAAGGCATTATGGTTGGTTTGTGGTAACTTGAACGTGATTGGCATGCTGCTTGATCAACAATCTGGATACACAAAAATGTCATGTTTCCTTTGTGAATGGGACAGTTGAGCAAAGAGCAAACATTGGAAGGTAACAGACTAGCTCAAAAGAGAAAAATCTCCAACTGGGTTGAAAGAATATTACAAGCAAACCACTTGTACAACAGGAAAAATTCTTCTACCACCTCTTCATATCAAATCAAACTTGGTTTGATGAAACAGTTTACTAAACACTTGCAAAAGACAGCAGCTGTTTCCAATACCAACAAACAAAGTTTCCAAAAGTATATACTGAAAAGTTAAAAGAAGGGATTTTGTTGGTCCGCAAATAAGAAATTTGATGAAGGATGAGGCTTTTGAAAATACTATAAAGCCAACACACAAAAATGCTTGGAATTCATTTAAAGAAGTTGTGAAAACTTCCTGAACATCAAATAAGTATGTCATAAATTTCACCATAAAAGTCAAAGAAACAATACATAACAGTAGTAAAAACTCAAAAGTAAAATGAATTTGTAAAAAAGTCTGATGTGAAAAAAAAGGTTACATCTGGAATCAGCAGCAAAAGTACTATTAAAAACACCTATTTTCCACTAAATCATCATACAAAAAAATATTTTTTCCAGCATAGTGTTATTGTATGTATGCAAATGTCCAAATTAGGCCAATGCAGACAGACTAGGCATCGACAGAAAGTGTGATTTTGTAATTTTAGACATGCATCTACAACCTAGTTCACAAATTACTTCTACTCCAATTTGATTACTATAACACTAGAGACCTGAAACTTACTCTATTGGCTCCAATCCAGTTATTTTTCCAAGCAACATCATCTGCTGAAAGTTCTGTTACACTGACTAAATGGTTTTCAAAATCCAGACACTCGGAATGATAGTTTTCAAGTTCTGGAATTGGCTTGAATGATGTTACTAAATGTTTGTATATGTTCTTACCCTACAAAAAAACACAACAAATATGAGAAACAGACTTTCTGGCATATGTTAATAAGCTAAAAGTAAATTTTTTGGGTCCTGTTACACAAAGTTGTTAAATTAATCAGAAAATATTTAAGGCATGGAAAGACAAGCACTGCAACTATAAAAAATTAAAACAGTCAAACATGCGAAAAAAATCTTTCACAGAAAAATCTGACCAAAGCCATGAAATGGTTGTGGAAAAGCAACATTTAAGAGCTCAAAAAACCATTTTATGCAAATAAAAATAATATTCATATTCGCACACATTATTCTTGTTATACAAATTGATAATAAACATCTAAGAGAGCTTTATTCAACATCAAAACTCATTTATAAAACCAGAAATCAAATTTAGCTACACATTCAATTAAGAATAATCATACTTTCCCAAATTTAAATAACGTAACTTCATATTTCCAAATGAACCTTTCAGAGAATATGGAATTTTTTTAAAACAAAACAAATAAATTAATAGATGAACAAGTACAAACTAATACTAAAAAAATCATCAGATTTTTAGAATTATTAATTTAATAAACTAATATGTACTTCTATATAACTACCAAATTATGTATCAATTTTTTATGACAATTCCTACATCAAAAATTTAGGAAATAAACCAAATACAAAGAAAGAAAATTTCAGTTCCTGGATGTTCTGTCTATTGATGAAACTGCGTATTAAGTAATACATGGTGCATTATTTCTAAGAAACTCTAATTTTTAGACAAAATAATTGTTAAATGAAATTTTATCTTTGACTGACCTAACTTCTGCTTTTTATAAGCTTCATCAGAGGCATGAAACTACATCACAGGCTCAAAACTTCATCAAAGCCTTTGATAAAGCTTAGAAAATTAAAAGCTAGCTTACACAGAGATTAAATTTAATAACTTATCTAAAAATTAGTATTCCATAGTTGAAAATATTGTAGAAAATTTATATTGTACTAATGACATTTTGCACTAACATTTTTAAAATGGCATATAGAATTCAATGGTGTTGAAGAAACTACACAAATTGTGAAGACCAAAAGTCATTAAATTAGCATATAATAAACTTGGTAATGGATTGTTGAAGTGAGAATGTTGGAAGCCCATGGAAGCAATGGCCTGAAAAGTTTTAATAAACTTTTTTTATACAGAGTGTCGCATGAGGAATGGGACTAGCTTCACGAGTTGATTCTATAGACTGAAGCAAAGAAGAAATTGTATATAAACATAGATCCGGAAACACTTCGTTTTCGATTTATGGCTTGCAAAAAATGTTACCTTGATTACTGCTACAAGTAAGCCCTACTGAAATTATTGGAACTTATTCGATATTTCGGATCGAACCGGTCAACAATTTTCATTTTTCCGAAGTTGGCACTATGACGTTTGTAGGGTCCATTCATGCACTGGACCTGAAGCCTTTGTCGTACGCCAACCATCTTAGTGTCAATATCCACGAGTCGGGACTCCTCGGCAGGTAGAAATCCATGCTTGTAACCTATCCTCTTCCCAACCAGTCTATCCTGCCTGAGTGTCATGATCAACCCAGTCGTGAGATTACGGTAAGTCATTTTAATATTATTTATTTCTTGTTAGCAATTCTGCATGCTACACTGCTATAGAGCTCACCAGAGGCTATCAAATTATACAGTAAGAAAGCCGTCTTACTTTCAATCGTTCAAAATAATATCATACATCTAATTACTACCAGAGGGTTCATGAGGTTGCTAGCTTTTTCAATTAAATTGCTTGCCGTCACGACTGGGAGCACGTGTTTCGTAATTTTGTGCATGTTGCTGCTGGTGGTTCGAGTGAGTAAATGGGGTATAAGCCAGTTTTGGCTGTGCGATTTTTATTTTAATTACCAACGTGCCGTACCGTTTCGTTTTTTGTGCCTGCTCGTGGTTGTTTTGCATGCCGTTAATTTTTTAAATTACATGAATGTTCGTCATTTGCATGCTATCGCATGGAAGCACATTGGTATAATATGCATGTGAACTACGAGTTTGCGTTTAATGCTGTTGGTTGTGGTCAGCAGTTTCGTCACGTGTGCATGGCCAGGTGGGCAAATATTGTATCAAAATTTTGCACCTTGTTTTGTGGGTAATCGTTTGATTACTGGGTCAAGTCTGGTGAAGTTTGTTTCCGTCCTGTTAAGGTCTGTTTTCCACGTGAAAATGCGCGTTACGTGTTTGTGACTGTCAGGCGTAAAGGGAACGGTTTGGTTTTAGGTTATCTGGGTTTCGGTATAGCCTGCCTTATATTTAATTTTTTGGCATTGACCTTTTGGTGCGGTTTATATTTTGCATATGCGATATCCTGTCCATACACGCCGCATTGATAATCAATTTTCGCATTTAATGTGTCCAAGTTATTGTGTTTGGTTCGGTAACTGGTGAATTGTGGTATATTGTACTTGGCTGTGTTTTTGTGTGTATTTATTCTATTTGGTATTATACATATTTTTTGGGTGCACTTTTGTGTACCATTATTTTGCACCGTATGTGCTGTAATCTTGTGCAACTTGTGTTTTTTTGTCGTGCTTTTGCACTGTGTAAATCAATTTGTTGCGTGTTTTTTGAGTATGTAATTTATTGTGTTTGGTACTATTCGCCGGTTGGATTGTGTAAGTTGTATTTTGCCTTGCACTAATTTACTTTTGTATTTATCTTGCTCGGTATTGTTTATGAAAGTAGTTGTGTCAGACGCCCAGTTATCTCGATCACTGTTAGGCTGATCCATAAGTAGAGCAGCTAGAAGACGAAAACTTTACATTTACTCTGTCAGCCGGAGACCAGTTGTTAATACGCCGAAAGCCAAAATTGAACTGAACAAACTGGCGACAGAAAAAACAGTACGTAACCTCAGACCGAGAGCGCGCGTGCGTCGGCCGGCAAAGGGGAAAATCATAATGACAAAGTCCGAATAAGCGTACATAAATTTTTACGTAATCCCTCGCGTAGTCCAATATGTAATTTTAATCATTCCGCTATATATATATATTGTAACAGTACCAAATATGGTAGTTACATAATATGAACTAATGTAACGTCAAGTAAGAGAAAAACATGGAAGTATGTCTAGATAAATAAACCTAAGTGTATGAAAGTGTGTATCTACAAATATATTAATAAAAAATCCAATGATGAAGGAGATAATATTAACATAGCAACGCCAAATACAAAATGAAGAAAGAAAATGCCACGAGCCAAAACAAAATATCAGTAACCAGACCCAATAGGATCCAACAGTGAGGGGAATCAACGAAACAAGGACCAACAAGCTCCAACAGCAATGGAGATAAATAAAAATAGCAACTACAATGAAAATATAAGAAAAAGAAGAAAGAAGAAGGACCAGGAAGAGCACCAAGAAGAAGAGAGAAGATGGACAGAAGATATAAGGACTCAACATAAACCACATGTACTAAAAACAATGTAAGTGACAAAAGAAATGATGATTATAAATGTGAAAAGAAAACCAGTGTGAAACATTTAAGGAACCACAAACAATTACAGTGTGTACTTAATACAAATGTGAAACCTGTGAATAATTAACTAATTTTCAACTGAATAAACCACACAAACAATTACAGTGATGAAGTTTACAGTGTGAGAAAATATGTTAATTTCATGATGAAACAACAAGAATTAAAATAGTCAAATAAACACAGACAATGAGTGTGACTAATTTAATAAAGTGGTGATCAATACACATAATCATAAGACCACCAGAATAGAACAAAATAGAACAATTATGTTATTGTTCATAGACAACTGACAACAAATAAAAGACATCTGTTATGTATCAAACAATGACAGGAATTAAGTTCCACCATTGACCAGAAAAATATTGTAAATAATACAAAAAAGATTTGTGTTAGTGTTTAAGAAGGAGTTGTATAAGCATGTGTAACAAGGTAGTTAAAGTATTATATTAAGATACCGTAGTGAAGTCAATTTAGTAGTAGAAAAATACTGCACTAAACAGATGGTATTTTGTTACATAACCGCACAGGGAAGATACCTATTACAACAGAAAATCATACATATTAGTATAAATAAATGATCATCAACTATGATATCAAACAAGAATTTGTTATATATAAATAATAAATCCTAAGAGACAATGTAATATACTGCAAAACAATGCAAATAGAACAAGCCAAACATAATGGCACAGAGAATAGCAGAGATGAGAAGAGCATGCCAATTTAGTTAGGCAAAGTACAGTATCAAAACCAATATCAATGTTTATAAGAGTATTACCAGTAGTGAGATAAATATCTGATAATACATTGAGAACAGATTCTGAACATGATAAGAACAATATTGTAACTAAATTATTGTAAACTAACTAACTATGTACATATGACCAGAAGTAAGCTGAACCATTGTATAGCTAATTAGTTAAGAAAAATACTGTATCAAATATTGAACACAGATTGTTACAATTGTTACCAGTAGTAAGAGGAAATCCCAATGCTACTTTGAGAACAGATTATGACCATAAAAACAGTCATGTTATATACAAACAATTAAAAACCAAATGACTATTATGAAGAACACCAAATGTAAACAAACAATGACAAGCAAGTTACTTATGAAAAATATAACATATAAACTTGTGTAAAAGTAAATGAAAATATTATCAAAAGTTAGAATAATATCTAATGCTACTTTGGAAATCCAAACCAAGTAGAACAATAACAATTTAGTTATTGTATTAACAAAAAATAAATGACTACTATGATATGACACAACATAAACAGAGCCATTACTGAAAGATTGAAGGGTTCTGAACTAATTAAAAGATAACCATTATATACAATAAATTAGGTACTATGTGTGTACACTAATTACAATCATTACATGATATGATTCATATAGAGAAAACCAGAAATAAGGTGAAAAATTGTATAAGAGAGATAGAAGAGGACTGAAACTATGTAAATATTAAATTAACCACAGTCATATATAAATATTATAGTGTAAAATTGTGTAAATAAACTTTACTAGTATTATTAGATTGTAATATTACTGTTTTAATTAAGGAAAATTAGTTTTAAGCACATTTATGGAAAATCAAACATGGACGCTTAATGACGCCATAACGAGATTTGTGTAGGGAACAATTATTCCCAAATTATAAATCAAACCAATTGAGATATAGACTCAAAGTGTTTATTTAAGAAGTGTTTTATTATAATTAAGTAAAATCTGGTGTAACGGACTTATAAAAATAAGATACACCAGAAGTAATAAATAAAATCGTTATTGTGATAGTAGTGATGAACGGAAAATAAGCATTTTTGGACTTAAATTAACAAGCAGAATGTCCGCAATTCACTGACATCAACCATTTAACAATAGGACGTAAATTAAGAAAATTATAGTAATTTTAAACTTTTCAGTTAAATTTTTGTACCAGTGCTGACGTCAAAAAGCCTCAACACCAAACTCGATTTTGTCAAAAAATTAAATATTTTAATAAAACAAAGGCGTTTGGGTCAGAGAGTACAATGTTTCCAGCCAATAGAATGAATGACTTTCGACAGACGACCGAGAGACGCTTTCAGGAAACATTACAGTTCACGTCTAGCTTTTCAACAGAGAGGTCACGCAACTCGACGGACATGAAGGAGTTTATATTCGAATTTTGTGCGGGACATATTCATTAAGTAACCAAAATAACATAACCTTTAACACTACACCAATATATACGAGTGAAAAGTGCGGAGTTATTTAATTATACAAGTACGGTCAGTGTATAATGTCGACCATACTTGCGAGTGATGTGATAAATAAGAAACAGGGAGTACAATTTTATTTAAACAATACTGAACAAAAATAATAATTTCGTAAATGACTAACTTTCGATACTACACAAGTCAGATAATGCGGGGTATCGAAAACAATAATTAAATTATCAGAATTAAAGAAAAATTTAATTCACAATTATTAAAATATTATAAAAATATTTTAATTATTTATAATAATTTAAAATATCATGTTTGAAATAATTATTAATGAATACAAGAATAATTAGTCACTCATTTGACTAAACTTATTTTTCTTGATTTTTTCGATGTTTTGAAATATACTTTATTAATTTTCATACAGTATAAATAAATGTAATTCTGATAATAGTATATTAAAGTATTACGAATGATATGTTTATATGTATAGTTTAAGAAATAATAACTGTTAAGAAATACTTATCCATTGTAACAACACCGGTTATAACTAACCTCAGAATCGTTACGGTAACTTGATAATTTCAATATTACCGATCTGTTCTCAAGTAACATCCAAATCAGATAGAACTACTAACAAGAGTTTTTTGATAAATTTTTCTCTTGTGAATAGATGATTTTTAAAACGAATTATTAAACGAAAGTAATACATTTTTAACTACTGTACAAGTCATACAGCTTGACAATTGCAAACTAGTATTATAAGATGCGTGCGCATTCCCGCGTACGATAGTTTCATAAATACCAGACATATGGTATCAATTTTTGATTTTTATATTTGTTCGCTTATTATTCATTATTGTTAATTTTATATCGTTATTTGTATTACATCTTGTGCCTGGTATCATGTTACCTAAAAGAACCTTATGAAATATGGTAATTCACTGAACCAAAATAACATAACCTATTGAAGTTAAATTATTGTACCAATAACAGGTCTACCAGCCTTGAGATTTGGACAGAGTCTTATTTGAATTTTTAATTGTAATCAGTAATTGAAAGGTTGTTAATTTTTGATTATTAATTGTCAAAGAGTTTATGATTTATTAAATTGTTAATAAACCTCCACTTTTATTCCCAGTGAAAGGAGTATCATTTCTATTAAAAATAAGTTCATTTATTTTTTTTTTTACCAGTTCTACCACAGGTGGTGGAAGAATTTAAAAAGATCTAACAATAAGTCAGAATAATAATCAGATATTACTTCATTTATTTTGTGTGTGATACTATATTAAATATTCGATTTGAATATTTACTTGTATATAAAGTGCATGTATTTCAGAAGAAACGTCACAGAACAGGACTGAAGTATCCACATGTGGTAAGTGAGGGAGGTATACAACAGAGTGCGCGAACCATTTTAAAATAAAAGAAGTGGACTATTATTACGCACCCATTAAAAAACAATACAATAACTCTAATAACCTTAATAATTACAATTACATCTTTTAATAAATAACATTATCGTAGATACCAGTGCGTGTCTACACTCACACGAACACACCAAAATATATCGAATACACCACACATTAAGCAGAAGTGAGTGAAGATCCACTAAGAAGAATTTATAAACACAATCTACATAACTACACAATAAATACAATACTTATACTTGTAATTATACATTACAATATATATATAGGAACACCGCCGCGTTTTTCCCAAAACACGGCACACCCCCACCCCAAAAGGGCAACTTGGTTGCCTCACAGTTAAACGCCGGGAGGGTACCCTGCAGTGTACCCCACTTCCCAAAACAAGCTCGTGGACTTCGTGGTTATGGTGGCCCAGCAGCACTTGCTCTCAGGAGAACAGACATCCCCATGCGACCCTCTCCGCTATGCCAACCCCACGGGACCGCCCCAACACGTCACCCTCTCCGGTGACCATCACCTACTCCCACCGGTCCCACTCACATACCCGTCCTAAGACCAAACAAGGTATCTCCCACCTTGGTATGTGAGTGACCGCACTACTCCTCGTCCATCTCTTGGACTGACCAGCCACATGCACCCACAAGGCATCTCCATCCTTGCCATATGGCTGGCCCACATCCCTACACAAGGGCGGACGGCCCCGCTCAGCCAGACAGAGAGGACCGCACCAAGGGCACGCGAACATTAATCTCATCTCAACTCTTACTTCACCAAAAAGGCCATAACTATACGGGGGGGGTTAACTTCACCACAGCACCATCGATACACCATATATATATATATATATATATATATATATATATATACACACCACCTAGTTTTAACTCAAAATAAACCCCACGGTAAACAACCGGGGAATGCGGCATGGCTCGGACCCTACAATGCACAACATCAACATCAACAACTATTAACAACCAACAACAGCACACCATCACTCCATCTAACCTCTCCAGACAGGGGAAACTGACGATCTCAAGCGACAACGACAAATCTAAGGGCACATTCTCTAACTCTCTAACCTTCCTTATCGATAGGTTTTTTTTTTACTAAGGGGAGGGGTAGGAAAGTCGGGAAGATGAAACGGGTCAAGGATCATTAAAGGGTCAACAGCTAGGAGTAAGGGTAAGGACATGGCTCCCTCCGGAAATAAGGATGAATGGAGGAAACCAAGGCTCGCGTGGGCAGGGGCGCAACCCTGAAATAGATGAACACCACTGGGACTGTGGGGAACATCTACCCGCTACCCGTTAACCTCTTCTCCTTACCTTTCTATGACGGACTTTGGGTATTCGTTGCTTTCGCACACCACTCTCGGAGGAACTATCTCGCGTTGAGCTGTACTGACTGGTTTCTTCGGAATCAGAATCAAAACAACTTACCTCACTACTTTGACTCCGCTTTGGATTATGCTCATCATCTAACTCCTCTACTTGTCTTTCTTCCAATCCTTCCTTCTCTTCCTGCTCTTCTACTATTTCCCCTTTTTCGTCCCCATAATCCAAATCAACCTCACAACACTGCACCTCCTCCGCATCTTCCAGTTGTTCCTCTGATCCATCTTCAACCGCATCTTCGCCCAGCTCCTCACCAATTTCTTCATCACACTCATCGCCAGCTCCTTCACGAACTTCTTGACTAACCTCTTCTCCGATCTCGTTTGCCCCAACACATTTATCATCAACATCATCGCCATCACATCCACTTCCACCATCAGAACACTGCACATCTTCATCCTCTAGTTGCTCACCTGGTCCGCATGAAACTTCTCTCCGTTCCTCGGAATCCTCAACACTACTTACAGAAGGCGTCTGCACATCTTCGCACACTACATCATTCTCACTCGCACACTCCACAACGCTGCCACCAAATATCTCCTCAACTTCTACCTCATCTCCTTCCACCACACTTGCAGCCCGGACATCCCCGTGTCCATCCGCAACCTCAGAAACACTTGCAGCCCGGACATCCCTGTGTCCATCTGCAAACTCAGACTCTTCAGTCCCCTTAACACCTACAACTATACCTTCCTGTGCAGCATCCGCAGGCCGCTCTTCTGCCTCTTCTGTCGATTCCACTCTTTCACCACTTTCAGCAACTATGACGTCCTCAACATTTTCCACCCTGGAATCCAGCTGTCCAGGTTCATGTGCAATGACCAAATTAATTTCTACTGGCGATGGTAACGCTACACCATCAAATGACTTCTCATATCCCTGCGTAGGCGATGATGATATTACCGGATCTGGATCCGTCACGAACCGAGATGGAAATACCGGAACAAATTCTGCGGCATCTGGATTCAACCATGATGTCCTCTTCGAGTCCTGTAACTCAGTATTCACAGACTTTTTCTTGTCGTGCTGTATCGATCCACAGAAGCTATTCCGCTTTTCTTCTTAGCCGGAGGATAAGTCCAGCTCTTAGGCACTTGCGCTTCATCTTGAACTTTTAAACTCTCACTTTTCTGCAAATAAGAATAACGCCTAACTACAGGCTCCCTACTTGCCGATGGTTGTTCCCTAACATAATTTCTTCTTCCCCTGTTAATTTCGTATTTCTTTGTTTTCTGTGCTGTAGCTGTTGTTACCGTCTTCTCACTCGCCACCCCCTTGTAGCCTCCGTCACTTCCGGAATATTCAGGCTTTCTGACAGTCTCTTGTTTTCTCCTCCAACCACCATGTTTGTCCTTTTTGGCTCTTCCTGATGAACCCCTGGAGTATTGGACATCTGCGGCATCTCTTCCCCGGGACTCGTCAACCTCCTGGACCGTTCTTGAAACCACACACAGCCGTTCAAGGTCCGCAAAACAACGTGGACAGTCCGCGAATACCAAACAAGATCTCTCTTGGGGAGTCAGTCCTTCCAGAATCGCTTGTATAACTTCTGTCTCGGGCAACCCCAACCTTAACACCCGGGCAGCTTTCCGTATATCGTGCACGAAGTCCCCTAACGCCTCTCCGTTGGCCTGTAGGCGATAGAATTTTTCAAACTTAAGCTGGGCATGTCGTCGAATGGGTAGGAAGAAGTTCAACACCTCCCCATGGAAAGCATCAACACTGTCACCCCGACGCAGAGTTTTGGTGACCAGCTCAGCCAACGTACCCCGGCAATACGCGTATATAAGAGACAAGACCCCCCCATCGGACACCCCCGAGAAATCTGCCACCTGCAGGACCAGGTCCAAGAAAACCAGCAGCTGGTCCTCATCAAATCCATTCACCACCGGAAATTTCTGGAGAACGCCTGAAAGAGGGTGGGGCAATTTCTGATAGCATACCGCCGCCAGAATTGCACCATTCAAAACAAACAATAATAAAACAAATCCCCACTAAACACCTAACACAAACATGACCTACAAAAAGAAAAACTTGAGTACTCTCTCTTCCATCAAGTGGACCCCCGGGTTTCCTAGCGCTGCGAAAACCTGACCCGCTCCAGAACTAACTCTCCGTCAGTCGCCAGACTCAAAGAAGAAATGACATCAGACACTAACACCAACATACAATCCACACCACCAAACACTAACCACAACATACGACATTTCGACCAAGACATAATCACAATTGCAGTCGGACGGTACCGACTTCCAGTCGGGCCATACCGCATCCCGCTAACCGCATGCGCTATTACTTTCATAGAATAAATAAGGGAACCCATCCCCACGCGATCTCCGGTAAGGTCCAATTTCAAAACCACAAACCCCAACTACCACACATGCCCGTGGCGGCATCAGGTTTACAATGCAAAACACCTAACAATAATTCCTACACAGTACATATATACACCTACATGTTAGGTCGACTATTATAGTGCCACATTATTCAGTCATTAAGTGTCATTATATTTGCCAAACTATTTCCGAGTTTGCAAGCCCCATCACACCAAAGGACCTAAGGGTTCAACCCTAGAATGAACCATGCTCTCTGCTACCATTTGTAACCCCTCTTTCCTTTTTATGCTTTTATCTATAGAAAACCAACTCCCCCCTTTTCCTTTTCTTTTTTTTTATTTATTTTTATTTACATTTAATTTTATATTTCTTTATTAATTTTTTTATGAAAGAGGGGCCACAAGTTATTTAGGACTAGGCAAGAGCCTAGAGAAGCCAAAATTGTGCTGGGTCCAGTATGATGGGACTTGCAAATGAAACACTGATCTTAGGATAACAATAACAGTATTTATTGTCCTCTGCTTTGTACAACATATGTGCCCTTAAAACAAGATAATTACGAGTATTTCACAATCAAAATACCTCGCTTCCAAAACCCTTAATTGTTGTTATAATTCCCTTAACATATGCATCGCCAAATAGTTGAATAATAAATAATAAATTATTATCATAAATAAATATTGAATAATTAATAAATAGTTGAATAATCATGGAATAATAAATAGTTCAATGGCACACAAATAATAATAATAGTGTGGAATGGCGCACAGTCTCGACCCTCCCCATAATTACACAAATCACAACATGATATAAATATATAGGTATATACACATATGCATAATCAAGTATAATAATGTAACAGTCACATAAGACACAAAACACACATATAATTGACATAGAATGACATTTACATATAAGTAGCACATCACATGTTCACCTAGTTAGCAGCGTATATTTGTCATCATACACCCTCAACCCCCCTTATTCTGACCAAGTATCCGGCCCACCTCAATTTTCAATTAATAACTGACTAAACCCCAAAACCTCAATTAATATCCCAAAAGAGTAGAGTAGACATGCCCCAAAATTCTCATTAGATAATAAGTAAATCTAAATGTACTATGTGAGCATAGTGGCCTGCGCACAAATACCACGCAGATGTTTAATTATCAATTTCGGATCTCGTCAATGATAATGATAAAGAGTGCCATCATGAGGTTAACATGGATGCCCGGTTGCCTAACTACATTTCTTATTCCTTTTATTTTCCTGACAAAATTTAATAAAATAGTGGAACATAACCACCCATAAATACTCATAACTGATACTGATTAGTCTTGTATTCTCCAACATTAATTAATTGGCATTGTGAGCACTAAAAGGTTAACAGTTACAAAATTTAAACTATGGTAAAATATAAACTGTAACAATATTTAAACGGCTATGGCAAAATTTAAAGTTTACAAATTAGCTGAACAGTAGAATTGAATTTTGCAAAACAGAATCTATGTCATGAAGGTACTGAAACATGCTTACAGTGTTCATAAAAAACTTGACTCCAGGCATGGTCATGCGTCCGGGCGAGATCCAGCAAAATCTGACATGATACAGTCCTGCAGTGAACGGCCCCTGCAGGTGTCGCCCACATGTTAAAACACCTCCCAGATCATTAAATTAATAATAAAATACATGAGCCCTCATTAACTGAAAATTAATTAACCATAAAATTTCCCCACGCGGACAGATACATCTGCACATGCATGCTCAACCCAGAAACAATTTAGTGCCGACCCTTTTTACAGAAAACTCCCCTCGGCCCGGGTGACGCATGACCCTGGCCAAGTTACAATTCTCAGAATGAGATAAACATTGATATATTCCTGAGGCGTAAGCCTTACAAAAAATTACAAAGCAAAATATAACCCCCATTGTCCGGAACTAACTTTCCAAACTGGAGCGTCTGCACAAGTGTCTCAAAAGAGTTTATCGGCCACAACATTTTGGTTAATAAGCTTAAATTTCACCTGGTTAGTAGCGTGTAGTTAGAGGGTTCCGTTGAGTGTATTTTGTCCGTCCATTCCGGCTGACAGCTGACGGAAGTGTTTGAATCTACATCATCGGAGGCAGTTGTTCGGCCGTCCTTCTGGAGCGGGACAGATTCCCGTCTACATCAGAAACCCGGAGGTCGCGTAGACGTCTACTTATCCATAAGTAGAGCAACTAGAAGACGAAAACTTTACATTTACTCTGCCAGCCGGAGACCAGTCGTTAATACGCCGAAAGCCAAAATTGAACTGAACAAACCGGCAATAGAAAAAACAGTACGTAACCTCAGACCTAGAGCGCGCGTGCGTCGGCCGGCAAAGGGGAAAATCATAATGACAAAGTCCAAATAAGCGTACGTAAATTTTTACGTAACCCCTCGCGTAGTCCAATACGTAATTTTAATCATTCCGCTATACATATATTGTAAGCAGACCGCTGTATGCCGGTCGTACAAAAGATAAAATGTTGATGGAAAATTTTATAAAAATAAAATTTTCATATAGTAAAAAATTTTGTTTATGTTTATTAATGTATGTAAATAAGAAATAAATCTGTTTTAAAAGGTTCTTGTAAAAATTTTGTTAATCAGGCAGGTAATTGACTATCGAGCATTTCTGGAAGATTTGAACCGAGTATGGAGTTAAATAGATTAACTCCAGTCAGCAATCGATTGGTGATTTTTCTTGCTGGTCCAAAATCTCACTCAAATAAAATATTTTCTTCTTCTTGAAGTCCCTCAGCCTTGATAAATAATCTTAAATTAGCCTGTGAAATAATAACAGATAAAAATAATGGAAATATAAAGATTTATTGAACAATTTAAATAATAATCGATTTTTTTATCGATGGAGAACAATTATCGACTCTGTCTCAGGGAATTATCGATTGTGCATACAGAACAAAATTTATGATATGTATTATATAAAAGACAGGTTCTTTGAGCGATTAAAATTAATAGTCAGAGAAGGGTGACGAGAAAGTATAACATTAACAACTAAAATAAATACAATAATTATTATTCAACAGTATTTAAATAATTCTAATATGTAATATTTAAGAAAGTGTCGTCAAACCATATGCAGACTATGACGTCACCACGATAATGTAGGCAGGGCTTCGTAAAATTAAAAGATGGCCGCTACTATTTCTGGCGTAGTTACTGCGAAATCGACGTGTCCGAAAATCACAACAAAATTACCTTCAGGAATGTTTGAAATCTTCCCGCACTGGTGTAATATGTCTGTTAAGTTATTTGGTGTATTCTGACGAAGTGTTCCGTGTAAACTTGTGTTAATTAGTTTATTTTGTATTTGTTCACTCCTGTGGGTTAAGTTTCTGTAAATGTGGTTATGCGTTATAGAGTGAATTGTGTCAAATATACTGTTTTACTGTTTTATTTCACTCGTATCATGAAGTTAGGTGTTATTTCTCACTATTGCTGTTAAAGGTTAGGTAAATTTAGCTATGAAAGTGTTCAATTCATCTACCTCTCGTTGCACTGACTTTAATTGTAATTTGACGTACCATTTTCTACTCGATTTAAAGAACGTTTTGTCACACAACTATTCAGCTTGATATTCAACAAAAGACTAATTAACTTGGTCAAAATTTGGCCCAGTTAATCTTTGAAAAAGTATTGTTAACATATTTCGATTACTCACACACATGATAAAATATTACATTATATATGGAATACATACATCCTCGGCACTACAGCCCAGTCCGGGCCCTGGCCTCCAAAAGAAATCTTCCCCACTGGTCTCTACTCCCGGCCAATGTCCACCAGTTTGCTGCACCCAGCCTCACTGCCTCCTTACCAACCTGGTCCAGCCATCTTGTACGCGGTCTTCCCCTCCTTCTCCTTCCCATCGGCAAATAATTCATCACTCTTTTTGGGATTCTATCCTCCGCCATTCTCTGCACATGACCAGCCCAACGCAATCTGTTAATTTGTATGAGTTGCACGATCGGAAGATCTTTAAACCTTTCGTACAACTCTCAATTATGCAGTCGCCTCCAAATGTTGTTTTCCCTCACAGGGCCATAGATTCTCCTCAGTACCCTCCTCTCAAAAACGGATAGTCTCTGCTCATCTAGTTTTTTTAACACCCAGCATTCCGAGCCATACATCAGGACTGGTCTAATCAAGGTCTTGTATAGGGAGGCTTTTGTATCTTTAGTTATTAATTTTGATTTAAAATGTTTTACCAGTCCGTAGTAACACCTATTAGCAGATAATATTCGTCTTTCAATATCTCTAGAGGAGTCATTTCCAGAGTCCACATATGACCCGAGATATGGAAAACCCTGAACCTTTTCAAATTCATAATCGTTAATGCGCAGGGACAGGGTACGAGTATTGGCACCTACAACCATATATTTGGTTTTGCTTTGGTTTATAACCAAGCCCATAGCCTTAGCGGACAACTCCAGTTCCTGAAAGGCTTCCTTTAAGCCAGATTCAGACCTACTTATGACGTCAATGTCATCGGCATAGGCCAGAAGCTGTACCTCCTTGTGAAATATGTGTCCGCTAGTTTGAATTCCTGAATCCCTGATGACCTTTTCTAGAGCTATGTTGAACAACAGACATGCTAAGGCATCTCCTTGTTTCAACCCATTCAATGTTTTTAAGGAGTTAGATAGATTTGATTGTATTCTGATTTGGCACTTAGAATTGGACATAACTACTCCAACCATACGCACCAACTTAGATGGTATATGCAACTCCTTCATAGCTCTATATAGCATTTTCCGGTTGATTGAATCATATGCCGACTGGAAATCCACAAAGAGATGGTGAGTGGGCACTCCATATTCCAACGTTTTTTCCAGGATTTGCCTTAGTGTAAATATTTGGTCTGTTGTTGACCTATTCCTAGTGAATCCACACTGATATTCTTTTATGTTTTCCTCAGCGTAGGGAAGCAGCCTAGAAAATATGATGTTGGACAATACCTTATATGCTGTATTAAGTAGAGAGATGCCCCTATAATTTTTACATATAAGCGGATCACCCTTTTTATGTATTAAACACACCACCCCGTCTTTATACAAATTTCCCCCATTTTAAGTATCATTAATACTATTATAATAAATTTTAATTAGTCATATTCCTCTTCTTTTCCTTAAATACATATAAATTAAACCTTTAAACTGGTTTTTTGTGTTAATCTCTGAATTTGACATTGCTCTTTAAAATTAATTAATTCATATATTTTGAAAATTTACAATATTTTAAGGTATATTCCTTATTATCATTTTAACTCCTAGAATCATTCCCAGTAGTGGTTAACTGATTTACTTTATCTAAATCTGGCTAGTTTACAGGATTTATAAGTGAATTATTCTGGTTTATATTGGTTCTGTGAATTCACCAAATGGCCTAGATTTTAGAATTTTATATTTTTGTCTTTCTCAAATAAATTTAATCCTACTTTCTCCTCTGACTTTACATAGTTACTATTACATGAAAATAAAATGGTTTATAACTTATTGTGAGGTGTAGTATTTAATTAACACTACTGTTATTAAAATAAATAATTATGAACATTATTTAGCAATCTGCACAATTGAACATATTGCTGATATGGTTTGAACATATACTTTTAACTATTTTTGAGTTAACATAGCATACCTATTGAAACATTATTAATGGTATGTAGGCTATTATTTAGCAAACATAATTCATTTTAAAACACATAATATAAATCTTATTTTCTAATAACTCTTACAAATACATTTTACTAACACATTGATTTTATGGCTGTGAATAAACAGTCTATTTAAACATTTTAAACCTATGAATACTAAATTAATGCCAGTCCTTTCTGGTCTAAACCATTATTATTTATGACACCCTACATCAGTAAACATGACCTCCCATACTCTATTTATTAGCATTTTTTACAAATGTCTTGTAAATAAAGAGTTACATTAAAATAATAAAATACTGGAAATCTTCCATTTTAGTATTTTATTATGCTGTTTATTATTGGATATTAAAGTTGTTATATAGCATATTGATAAGTCATAGTATCACTAACTTTAAGTTTATTGCATTTCTAAAAAACACTTACACAAATTCACTTTCACTGTTGGTTCTGATATTTTGAGTCTTATTATCTCAGACCAGACCTTTAGTAATCATGGACTGTTAAGACTTGTTTATTTTCTTATCACACAATAGCTTTAGTCGGTTCACTTCTTATAATACTATACAGCACTTTAGTTTTCTAAATAATTACATTTTTATAGGATTTTGGTATGTTATACTTTCTTTTTAATCGTTTTTGTGGGTTTGGGGTTGATGGTAGTTAATAATAATAATAGGCTTTACAACGGTGTTTCTTTCATACTATTTCTTCCTCTCCTCCTGTCTTCTTGCTTGTCCTTCTTCTTATCTTCTTTCTTGTCTTCATTCTTGTCCTTCTTCGGGTCTTCATTCTTGTCCTTCTTCTAGTCTTCTTGTCTTCCTTCTTTATTCTTGGGTAAACCAAGGTACTTGGTGTTATCTCGACTGATGTTTAGTTTGGAGCATCTAATTTATTCACTGATACTGACCTTGTTCTTCTCTAAAGGTTTCAGGGTATTGTTTTCTCCCTGATCCCAAACTTTATTCTTCCCTCTTCTTGTTTTTGGGGTATTTTGGTATTCACCACTCTTAAACTGAGTCTCTTTCTTCTTGATCTGGTGTTATTTATTTTGTTTACTGCTCCTAGCTTCCTGGGTAAATTACTGATATTATAATATGAGTTGCTTTCAATACTTTCTTTGATATTTAAACAGTGGTTTCTATATAATGTAATGAGGATTTTTATTTTATCGTGGCTCATTCCTTTGATTTCCTTAAATCTCATTCAATATTATTTTAACATATGTGATGTAATTAAACTTTATGATTTTATATAATTTAATAAGTAGTGGATTTTCTGTCACGCTACAGAATGCCCTTCTCCAGAAGTAATTTTTTCAGACTATACTTGCTTTGTTTGAAACAATTGCTTATGATAATTATTCTAGGTTTGTTATTATTCTGGACTTCCTTCCATTTTAAAAATTTTCTTATTTATATTTGAGTTTATATCTTTCTCACTGGATCTTCCTTGATAGTAATAGTCATCAGAGTTTCATATTTATTATTTCATTTTCATATTTCTTCTTAGTATTTTTTCCTTGGGATATTTCCTCCCTATCGTTCCCTACTTTGTGAGCTGGTTCAGTTCAGAGAGGCACTGTACGCTACTTTCCTCTGCTGTCCAATACTTCACACACATTTGAGTACAGAGACAAATCATCTCTGCTCAAAAAAAACATATTAATACTGCTGGAATTATCTACAGACAGATTAAAAAAATTATTCAGAATAGTACACATTTGTTACTATTTAAAAAAAATATCTTTGGGATACTTCACTTATTACTTATTATATTTCTCAGAGATTTTAATATTCCTATCTCAGTTTTTCTTCTGACTCGTTAACTGGATGTTTCATTCATTTGATATTATGGTAGGAAGCTCTTCTATTATTACATTTTTCAACTTTTCTTATCATATAAATCTTTTGGTTATAAATTCTTTATTACCTTCTGGTTTTTTTATTATAATCTGCATTGTTTATAGTAGCATATCTTTATGACATTTTTAGACTGTTTCTTTGTTCTTATTATTTCCACTTGTTCTATTTTCTAGAACTTTTTATAACTGTCATTATCATAATTGACATTTAATTCATAAATCATTTTTATATTAATTCGTTTAATTACATATATCTTTGATATTATTCTCACATTATTCCGGTCATGGTTATTATATTTTCGAATGAATGTTTTTTTTTTTTATTAATTTCATAATGAGGTCATAATTTCTCCTCATACCACTTCAAAGTTTCATTATTCCAAATAAGTTTTTGTACTTTATTATATTCAATCACTCAAATCGTATTAACTCTTTTTATTATTTCCTTTGGCATCATTTTATGGAAAGGTTTTTACTCTTTATATTGAAATTAGACATGATCATACTGTCCAGAATTATTTGTTTTAATTCTAAAGTCTGTTTCCTTTATTCATCCCATTATGATCCTTTATTAACATGGTAATTATATTTTATGCTTACCATAAATATGGTATTAAATCTCTTCTGTTTATCTCACCAAAGTGTTTCATTAATAATTGGTTGGTAAGTTGTACTTATTCTTGGTTTGGAAACTTGATTTATACACAATTCAAAATTCACTCTTCTTATATTATTGCCATAAAGTTTTTCTTCACATAATTTTTATGTAAGGTGGGCTTACATGTGTTTTAGAAGACTTGTTTTCTATTCTCTTCCAAAATGTTTATTTCAAATTCCGGTTTAGTAAGATGGTCTTACCTTGCTTTAAAATTTTGAGGATTTAATTCTAACTTCTTCTTGTACATATCTTCTAAATGGTTTCATTAATAATGGTGTAGTAAGATGTACTTACTTTGTCTTTGGAATTTTGATGATTTTATTCTAATTCCTGTTTTATATTCTCTTCCAAAATGTTTATTTCAAATTCCGGTTTAGTAAGATGGTCTTACCTTGTTTTAAAATTTTGATGATTTTAAATTCTAATTTCTTCTTATATTATTGCCATAAAATTTTCTTAAATAACTGGTATGTAA
The DNA here is from genome assembly GCA_034769895.1 of Magicicada septendecula. NCBI lineage: Eukaryota > Metazoa > Arthropoda > Insecta > Hemiptera > Cicadidae > Magicicada > Magicicada septendecula. The sequence continues at coordinate 343,817,285 of CM068374.1, read as the reverse complement.
GGTGGGCTTACATGTGTTTTAGAATTTTGATTATTTTAAATTCTAACTTCTTCTTATTATATATATCTTCTAAATGGTTTCATTAATAATGGTGTAGTAAGATGTACTTACTTTGTCTTTGGAATTTGATGATTTTAAATTCTAACTTCTTCTTATATTATTGTCGTAAAGTTTTTCAAATTTTTTGTTAGTAAGGTGATCTTACCCTTGTTTGGAATTTTGATGGTTTTATTCTAATTTCTCTCTCTTCTCTTCCATTTCATTATACTTTTAGTAAATAATTGTAATAGTTTTCATAATTATATGGTAAACATATCATATTAGTTTCATAAATATTGTATGACTCATTTCTTGTCTTTATTCAAACGTATTTCTTATCATTATTTTTCTTTTATACCCAGGTGGATGCTTTTTATTAGGTTGCACAATTGCTCCTATTTCCTTTGTAAGGTGTAGTTTCTTAATTAATTTATTTCTTAAATCCCCGTTTTGGTTCTTTGTCCCTTCTTCTTCTCATTCTCCTCATTGGTAATTATTTTCATCTTCTTTGTGGTGGTTTTTGCCATTGTCGGTTATCATGACATCCATCCCTTTTACCACCTCATTATGTATCCGTATGGATTCTTATCAGATCCAAACTTATCGATGTTAATCTTGGAGTAATCATTCTCCTTCCTCTGGCTGGGATCCTTTTTAGGTTTTTGACTACCTTCTGCTTTGATATGGTTGACTTGAGCTATTCGGGGTCCTCCGTCGTTTTTTGGTTCGTTATGCAGTATTTTGTGACTAGGATATTCCCCGACTACTACCCAATTTTCATTCTCACTGTTATCTCGGTTAGGTCCGACCGGAGTGTTGGTCGGTAAACCTTGAGTGGTTGCTGTCCGCTCCGTATAAGGGTTAGATGGTTGATTTCGGTTCATGTTCCGTTCAGGGTCATCTAAACTGTTACTCCTTCTTGCCGGATAGTACCTTGGTTGGTCCCGTTCTAGGCTTCTCCAACGATCCTCCTCCTCATGGAAACTGTTACGCCGCTGATAGTAGTTTCTTCGTTGGCGGTCGTCTTCAGCTTGTATGAAGTTCACTCTAGGGCGAGGAAACCTATTATTATTAAAATTACCATTATTGGGACCCGTACGATTAGTATTATTAGGGTAATGACTATTACCATAATTGGGGCTTCTCTGACTATTTGCGTTATTAGGGTAGGGATTGCGGTTACCCTGATAACCATTAGAGGGTCGATTCGGGTTTTGATGGTTTGGACCCGTATTATTATTATTATCATTGTAACTAGGATTGTTCACATTATTACTATTATTAGAACCGTTATTTCGCGGGTATGCCCGGCCTCCTTGGTACCCAGTATTTATGTGGTTCGTACCCTGGTTATTGTTCTGATACGTCCTTGGTTCGGGCCCATCACTTCTTCTACGACTCTGTCGGTAGTAGTCTTCATTTTCATAATTTTCTAGGAGTTCTGTCATTGCCTGGATGGTTTTTATCTGGCTGCCCCTCCTCGCACGAATTACCTCTTCATCATAATGATAGGACAACTTATTTATTAGGCATTCCTCCGGTATGGCTGGTTCTAAGTGCTTGGCCATACACACCTTGCCGAGGAAATAAGCTGTCATTGAGCTACCGACTTGTGGTTTGTAACGGCCGTGGCATATATTATCTCTTATTAGATTTTGCGTGGTCTCTGACCAGTACTTGGCCTTAAATAGGCTCTTGAATTGTTCATAATTGTTGATGTCGCTCCGGTTGGCCATCCACCAATGGTCATTCACCTCCCGAAACGACTCGTCAAGGATTTCTCTGTTCTGGACCCATCGGTTCCCTCGGTGTTTCTCGAGGTACTCCTCTATTCGTGCCAAGAACTCCATAGGCTTCAGTTTATATTGTCGGAAATTGAGCCATTCTCTGTTCTCTGACATGGGGAAACTATGATATCCAGATGGTCTGTTCCGTATCATCTCTATCTCCTCCTGGCTCTGACGCACCTGTCCGGTTATGTTCGACATAGCGGCTTCCACGCCGTCGCATCTTTCAGTTACCTGTGTCCGCACTTTATTCACTTCGTCCAAGGCAAATTTCTTGGTCTCCTCCATTTTTGTTTTCTGTTGTTCTTGGACCTGAGTAATCTCCTTAGTTATTACTTCCCGGAATTCCAGCACTTCGTTTTCTGTTTGACGACATCTTTCGTCTACTTCTCTGATCTGCTGGTTAACAACCACGACTTCCTGTTCTAATTTCTTGACGATGGATTTCTTCGTCTGTTATCTTTTTATTCAACTCCTCTTTAGCTAGCTCAATCCTCTCGTCTAACTTATTCATGTTCTCTTGGTTAACTTCCCTTAATTCTTCTCTCAGCAGTTGATTGTCCTCTCTCAATTCTTCCCTTAATTGTTGGTTGTCATTTTCTATTTTCGTACTGGTTTCTTCCATTTTCTCCTCTAAATTCTTATTATTTTCTTCCATTTTCCTTTCCATCTTCTTACTCAAGGATTGGTTGTCCTTTTTCAGGTCTTCCATTTTCTTATTCATAGATTGGTTATTTTCCTCCATTTTCTCTTCTAAATTCTTACTTAAATTCTTACTGGTCTCTTCAATCCTTTTATTAGTATTTTCTATCTTATGGCCCAATTCTTTCTTAGTGGATCGGTTGTCTTCCTTCAAATCTTCCTTTGTGGAATCCATTTTCTTAGTTACTCCTTCTATTTTGGATTCTAGGTTCTTATTCATTGATTTGTTATCCTCCTTTGAGGACTCCATCTGCTTATTCATGTCTTCTCTCAATTTCTTATTATTTTCTTTATTGTCCTTGCTCATTTGTGCAAGCATTTCCATTATCTTCTCTCCCATCGTTTTAATTATCTCCTTCTCCTTCTCGGGGACATTGACCTCCTCTGTCTGCGTTGGTACTTCGGGTTGTTCCTCTGGTGGTGTGGGTTGTTTTGATTCCCCCTGGGTTAGTAACACTTCCGGATCCCCCACGGGTGTTGTCTCCTTATCCCCCATGTCAACCTCTTTTTCGGCCTCTGCCGCCCTCTTTTTCGAAGTAGCTCGTCTTTGCATTTTTCTGGTATCTATTAATTAATCGCTGCCAGGCTTATCTTATCAAGCCCTCTAAGTTGGACGCCACTTTGTAAGCAGACCGCTGTATGCCGGTCGTTACAAAAGATAAAATTTTGATGGAAAATTTTATAAAAATAAAATTTTCAAATAGTAAAAAATTTTGTTTATGTTTATTAATGTATGTAAATAAGAAATAAATCTGTTTTAAAAGGTTCTTGTAAAAATTTTGTTAATCAGGCAGGTATTTATTGACTATCGAGCATTTCTGGAAGATTTGAACCAAGTATGGAGTTAAATAGATTAACTCCAGTCAGCAATCGATTGGTGATTTTTCTTGCTGGTACAAAATCTCACTCAAATAAAATATTTTCTTCTTCTTGAAGTCCCTCAGCCTTGATAAATAATCTTAAATTAGCCTGTGAAATAATAACAGATCAAAATAATGGAAATATAAAGATTTATTGAACAATTTAAATAATAATCGATTTTTTATCGATGGAGAACAATTATCGACTCCGTCTCAGGGAATTATCGACTGTGCATACAGAACAAAATTTATGATATGTATTATATAAAAGACAGGTTCTTTGAGCGATTAAAATTAATAGTCAGAGAAGGGTGACGAGAAAGTATAACATTAACAACTAAAATAAATACAATAATTATTATTCAACAGTATTTAAATAATTCTAATATGTAATATTTAAGAAAGTGTCGTCAAACCATATGCAGACTATGACGTCACCACGATAATGTAGGCAGGGCTTCGTAAAATTAAAAGATGGCCACTACTATTTCTGGCGTAGTTACTGCGAAATCGACGTGTCCGAAAATCACAACAAAATTACCTTCAGGAATTTTTGAAATCTTCCCGCACTGGTGTAATATGTCTGTTAAGTTATTTGGTGTATTCTGACTAAGTGTTCCATGTAAACTTGTGTTAATTAGTTTATTTTGTATTTGTTCACTCCTGTGGGTTAAGTTTCTGTAAATGTGGTTATGCATTGTAGAGTGAATTGTGTCAAATATACTGTTTTACTGTTTTATTTCACTCGTATCATGAAGTTAGGTGTTATTTCTCACTATTGCTGTTAAAGGTTAGGTAAATTTAGCTATGAAAGTGTTCAATTCATCTACCTCTCGTTGCACTGACTTTAATTGTAATTTGACGTACCATTTTCTACTCGATTTAAAGAACGTTTTGTCACACAACTATTCAGCTTGATATTCAACAAAAGACTAATTAACTTGGTCAAAATTTCGCCCAGTTAATCTTTGAAAAAGTATTGTTAACATATTTCGATTACTCATACACATGATAAAATATTACATTATATATGGAATTTATTTATTTTATTCATCACTTTTATGAATTATGAACCTTATCATTGGTTTAATCATCTCATTCCCTTTAAATTGATATATTATAGTCCATATCTGTAGACATTTTGTGGAAACTAACAAATTTCTTTACTTTATGGAAATATAGGCTCAAAATTGGATTTCCGTCTTTATACAAATTTCCCCCATTTTAAGTATCATTAATACTATTATAATAAATTTTAATTAGTCATATTCCTCTTCCTTTCCTTAAATACATATAAATTAAACCTTTAAACTGGTTTTTTGTGTTAATCTCTGAATTTGACATTGCTCTTTAAAATTAATTAATTCATATATTTTGAAAATTTACAATATTTTAAGGTATATTTCCTTATTATCATTTTAACTCCTAGAATCATTCCCAGTAGTGGTTAACTGATTTACTTTATCTAAATCTGGCTAGTTTACAGGATTTATAAGTGAATTATTCTGGTTTATATTGGTTCTGTGAATTCACCAAATGGCCTAGATTTTAGAATTTTATATTTTTGTCTTTCTCAAATAAATTTAATCCTACTTTCTCCTCTGACTTTACATAGTTACTATTACATGAAAATAAAATGGTTTATAACTTATTGTGAGGTGTAGTATTTAATTAACACTACTGTTATTAAAATAAATAATTATGAACATTATTTAGCAATCTGCACAATTGAACATATTGCTGATATGGTTTGAACATATACTTTTAACTATTTTTGAGTTAACATAGCATACCTATTGAAACATTATTAATGGTATGTAGGCTATTATTTAGCAAACATAATTCATTTTAAAACACATAATATAAATCTTATTTTCTAATAACTCTTACAAATACATTTTACTAACACATTGATTTTATGGCTGTGAATAAACAGTCTATTTAAACATTTTAAACCTATGAATACTAAATTAATGCCAGTCCTTTCTGGTCTAAACCATTATTATTTATGACACCCTACATCAGTAAACATGACCTCCCATACTCTATTTATTAGCATTTTTTACAAATGTCTTGTAAATAAAGAGTTACATTAAAATAATAAAATACTGGAAATCTTCCATTTTAGTATTTTATTATGCTGTTTATTATTGGATATTAAAGTTGTTATATAGCATATTGATAAGTCATAGTATCACTAACTTTAAGTTTATTGCATTTCTAAAAAACACTTACACAAATTCACTTTCACTGTTGGTTCTGATATTTTGAGTCTTATTATCTCAGACCAGACCTTTAGTAATCATGGACTGTTAAGACTTGTTTATTTTCTTATCACACAATAGCTTTAGTCGGTTCACTTCTTATAATACTATACAGCACTTTAGTTTTCTAAATAATTACATTTTTATAGGATTTTGGTATGTTATACTTTCTTTTTAATCGTTTTTGTGGGTTTGGGGTTGATGGTAGTTAATAATAATAATAGGCTTTACAACGGTGTTTCTTTCATACTATTTCTTCCTCTCCTCCTGTCTTCTTGCTTGTCCTTCTTCTTATCTTCTTTCTTGTCTTCATTCTTGTCCTTCTTCGGGTCTTCATTCTTGTCCTTCTTCTAGTCTTCTTGTCTTCCTTCTTTATTCTTGGGTAAACCAAGGTACTTGGTGTTATCTCGACTGATGTTTAGTTTGGAGCATCTAATTTATTCACTGATACTGACCTTGTTCTTCTCTAAAGGTTTCAGGGTATTGTTTTCTCCCTGATCCCAAACTTTATTCTTCCCTCTTCTTGTTTTTGGGGTATTTTGGTATTCACCACTCTTAAACTGAGTCTCTTTCTTCTTGATCTGGTGTTATTTATTTTGTTTACTGCTCCTAGCTTCCTGGGTAAATTACTGATATTATAATATGAGTTGCTTTCAATACTTTCTTTGATATTTAAACAGTGGTTTCTATATAATGTAATGAGGATTTTTATTTTATCGTGGCTCATTCCTTTGATTTCCTTAAATCTCATTCAATATTATTTTAACATATGTGATGTAATTAAACTTTATGATTTTATATAATTTAATAAGTAGTGGATTTTCTGTCACGCTACAGAATGCCCTTCTCCAGAAGTAATTTTTTCAGACTATACTTGCTTTGTTTGAAACAATTGCTTATGATAATTATTCTAGGTTTGTTATTATTCTGGACTTCCTTCCATTTTAAAAATTTTCTTATTTATATTTGAGTTTATATCTTTCTCACTGGATCTTCCTTGATAGTAATAGTCATCAGAGTTTCATATTTATTATTTCATTTTCATATTTCTTCTTAGTATTTTTTCCTTGGGATATTTCCTCCCTATCGTTCCCTACTTTGTGAGCTGGTTCAGTTCAGAGAGGCACTGTACGCTACTTTCCTCTGCTGTCCAATACTTCACACACATTTGAGTACAGAGACAAATCATCTCTGCTCAAAAAAAACATATTAATACTGCTGGAATTATCTACAGACAGATTAAAAAAATTATTCAGAATAGTACACATTTGTTACTATTTAAAAAAAATATCTTTGGGATACTTCACTTATTACTTATTATATTTCTCAGAGATTTTAATATTCCTATCTCAGTTTTTCTTCTGACTCGTTAACTGGATGTTTCATTCATTTGATATTATGGTAGGAAGCTCTTCTATTATTACATTTTTCAACTTTTCTTATCATATAAATCTTTTGGTTATAAATTCTTTATTACCTTCTGGTTTTTTTATTATAATCTGCATTGTTTATAGTAGCATATCTTTATGACATTTTTAGACTGTTTCTTTGTTCTTATTATTTCCACTTGTTCTATTTTCTAGAACTTTTTATAACTGTCATTATCATAATTGACATTTAATTCATAAATCATTTTTATATTAATTCGTTTAATTACATATATCTTTGATATTATTCTCACATTATTCCGGTCATGGTTATTATATTTTCGAATGAATGTTTTTTTTTTTTTATTAATTTCATAATGAGGTCATAATTTCTCCTCATACCACTTCAAAGTTTCATTATTCCAAATAAGTTTTTGTACTTTATTATATTCAATCACTCAAATCGTATTAACTCTTTTTATTATTTCCTTTGGCATCATTTTATGGAAAGGTTTTTACTCTTTATATTGAAATTAGACATGATCATACTGTCCAGAATTATTTGTTTTAATTCTAAAGTCTGTTTCCTTTATTCATCCCATTATGATCCTTTATTAACATGGTAATTATATTTTATGCTTACCATAAATATGGTATTAAATCTCTTCTGTTTATCTCACCAAAGTGTTTCATTAATAATTGGTTGGTAAGTTGTACTTATTCTTGGTTTGGAAACTTGATTTATACACAATTCAAAATTCACTCTTCTTATATTATTGCCATAAAGTTTTTCTTCACATAATTTTTATGTAAGGTGGGCTTACATGTGTTTTAGAAGACTTGTTTTCTATTCTCTTCCAAAATGTTTATTTCAAATTCCGGTTTAGTAAGATGGTCTTACCTTGCTTTAAAATTTTGAGGATTTAATTCTAACTTCTTCTTGTACATATCTTCTAAATGGTTTCATTAATAATGGTGTAGTAAGATGTACTTACTTTGTCTTTGGAATTTTGATGATTTTATTCTAATTCCTGTTTTATATTCTCTTCCAAAATGTTTATTTCAAATTCCGGTTTAGTAAGATGGTCTTACCTTGTTTTAAAATTTTGATGATTTTAAATTCTAATTTCTTCTTATATTATTGCCATAAAATTTTCTTAAATAACTGGTATGTAAGGTGGGCTTACATGTGTTTTAGAATTTTGATTATTTTAAATTCTAACTTCTTCTTATTATATATATCTTCTAAATGGTTTCATTAATAATGGTGTAGTAAGATGTACTTACTTTGTCTTTGGAATTTGATGATTTTAAATTCTAACTTCTTCTTATATTATTGTCGTAAAGTTTTTCAAATTTTTTGTTAGTAAGGTGATCTTACCCTTGTTTGGAATTTTGATGGTTTTATTCTAATTTCTCTCTCTTCTCTTCCATTTCATTATACTTTTAGTAAATAATTGTAATAGTTTTCATAATTATATGGTAAACATATCATATTAGTTTCATAAATATTGTATGACTCATTTCTTGTCTTTATTCAAACGTATTTCTTATCATTATTTTTCTTTTATACCCAGGTGGATGCTTTTTATTAGGTTGCACAATTGCTCCTATTTCCTTTGTAAGGTGTAGTTTCTTAATTAATTTATTTCTTAAATCCCCGTTTTGGTTCTTTGTCCCTTCTTCTTCTCATTCTCCTCATTGGTAATTATTTTCATCTTCTTTGTGGTGGTTTTTGCCATTGTCGGTTATCATGACATCCATCCCTTTTACCACCTCATTATGTATCCGTATGGATTCTTATCAGATCCAAACTTATCGATGTTAATCTTGGAGTAATCATTCTCCTTCCTCTGGCTGGGATCCTTTTTAGGTTTTTGACTACCTTCTGCTTTGATATGGTTGACTTGAGCTATTCGGGGTCCTCCGTCGTTTTTTGGTTCGTTATGCAGTATTTTGTGACTAGGATATTCCCCGACTACTACCCAATTTTCATTCTCACTGTTATCTCGGTTAGGTCCGACCGGAGTGTTGGTCGGTAAACCTTGAGTGGTTGCTGTCCGCTCCGTATAAGGGTTAGATGGTTGATTTCGGTTCATGTTCCGTTCAGGGTCATCTAAACTGTTACTCCTTCTTGCCGGATAGTACCTTGGTTGGTCCCGTTCTAGGCTTCTCCAACGATCCTCCTCCTCATGGAAACTGTTACGCCGCTGATAGTAGTTTCTTCGTTGGCGGTCGTCTTCAGCTTGTATGAAGTTCACTCTAGGGCGAGGAAACCTATTATTATTAAAATTACCATTATTGGGACCCGTACGATTAGTATTATTAGGGTAATGACTATTACCATAATTGGGGCTTCTCTGACTATTTGCGTTATTAGGGTAGGGATTGCGGTTACCCTGATAACCATTAGAGGGTCGATTCGGGTTTTGATGGTTTGGACCCGTATTATTATTATTATCATTGTAACTAGGATTGTTCACATTATTACTATTATTAGAACCGTTATTTCGCGGGTATGCCCGGCCTCCTTGGTACCCAGTATTTATGTGGTTCGTACCCTGGTTATTGTTCTGATACGTCCTTGGTTCGGGCCCATCACTTCTTCTACGACTCTGTCGGTAGTAGTCTTCATTTTCATAATTTTCTAGGAGTTCTGTCATTGCCTGGATGGTTTTTATCTGGCTGCCCCTCCTCGCACGAATTACCTCTTCATCATAATGATAGGACAACTTATTTATTAGGCATTCCTCCGGTATGGCTGGTTCTAAGTGCTTGGCCATACACACCTTGCCGAGGAAATAAGCTGTCATTGAGCTACCGACTTGTGGTTTGTAACGGCCGTGGCATATATTATCTCTTATTAGATTTTGCGTGGTCTCTGACCAGTACTTGGCCTTAAATAGGCTCTTGAATTGTTCATAATTGTTGATGTCGCTCCGGTTGGCCATCCACCAATGGTCATTCACCTCCCGAAACGACTCGTCAAGGATTTCTCTGTTCTGGACCCATCGGTTCCCTCGGTGTTTCTCGAGGTACTCCTCTATTCGTGCCAAGAACTCCATAGGCTTCAGTTTATATTGTCGGAAATTGAGCCATTCTCTGTTCTCTGACATGGGGAAACTATGATATCCAGATGGTCTGTTCCGTATCATCTCTATCTCCTCCTGGCTCTGACGCACCTGTCCGGTTATGTTCGACATAGCGGCTTCCACGCCGTCGCATCTTTCAGTTACCTGTGTCCGCACTTTATTCACTTCGTCCAAGGCAAATTTCTTGGTCTCCTCCATTTTTGTTTTCTGTTGTTCTTGGACCTGAGTAATCTCCTTAGTTATTACTTCCCGGAATTCCAGCACTTCGTTTTCTGTTTGACGACATCTTTCGTCTACTTCTCTGATCTGCTGGTTAACAACCACGACTTCCTGTTCTAATTTCTTGACGATGGATTTCTTCGTCTGTTATCTTTTTATTCAACTCCTCTTTAGCTAGCTCAATCCTCTCGTCTAACTTATTCATGTTCTCTTGGTTAACTTCCCTTAATTCTTCTCTCAGCAGTTGATTGTCCTCTCTCAATTCTTCCCTTAATTGTTGGTTGTCATTTTCTATTTTCGTACTGGTTTCTTCCATTTTCTCCTCTAAATTCTTATTATTTTCTTCCATTTTCCTTTCCATCTTCTTACTCAAGGATTGGTTGTCCTTTTTCAGGTCTTCCATTTTCTTATTCATAGATTGGTTATTTTCCTCCATTTTCTCTTCTAAATTCTTACTTAAATTCTTACTGGTCTCTTCAATCCTTTTATTAGTATTTTCTATCTTATGGCCCAATTCTTTCTTAGTGGATCGGTTGTCTTCCTTCAAATCTTCCTTTGTGGAATCCATTTTCTTAGTTACTCCTTCTATTTTGGATTCTAGGTTCTTATTCATTGATTTGTTATCCTCCTTTGAGGACTCCATCTGCTTATTCATGTCTTCTCTCAATTTCTTATTATTTTCTTTATTGTCCTTGCTCATTTGTGCAAGCATTTCCATTATCTTCTCTCCCATCGTTTTAATTATCTCCTTCTCCTTCTCGGGGACATTGACCTCCTCTGTCTGCGTTGGTACTTCGGGTTGTTCCTCTGGTGGTGTGGGTTGTTTTGATTCCCCCTGGGTTAGTAACACTTCCGGATCCTCCACGGGTGTTGTCTCCTTATCCCCCATGTCAACCTCTTTTTCGGCCTCTGCCGCCCTCTTTTTCGAAGTAGCTCGTCTTTGCATTTTTCTGGTATCTATTAATTAATCGCTGCCAGGCTTATCTTATCAAGCCCTCTAAGTTGGACGCCACTTTGTAAGCAGACCGCTGTATGCCGGTCGTTACAAAAGATAAAATTTTGATGGAAAATTTTATAAAAATAAAATTTTCAAATAGTAAAAAATTTTGTTTATGTTTATTAATGTATGTAAATAAGAAATAAATCTGTTTTAAAAGGTTCTTGTAAAAATTTTGTTAATCAGGCAGGTATTTATTGACTATCGAGCATTTCTGGAAGATTTGAACCAAGTATGGAGTTAAATAGATTAACTCCAGTCAGCAATCGATTGGTGATTTTTCTTGCTGGTACAAAATCTCACTCAAATAAAATATTTTCTTCTTCTTGAAGTCCCTCAGCCTTGATAAATAATCTTAAATTAGCCTGTGAAATAATAACAGATCAAAATAATGGAAATATAAAGATTTATTGAACAATTTAAATAATAATCGATTTTTTATCGATGGAGAACAATTATCGACTCCGTCTCAGGGAATTATCGACTGTGCATACAGAACAAAATTTATGATATGTATTATATAAAAGACAGGTTCTTTGAGCGATTAAAATTAATAGTCAGAGAAGGGTGACAAGAAAGTATAACATTAACAACTAAAATAAATACAATAATTATTATTCAACAGTATTTAAATAATTCTAATATGTAATATTTAAGAAAGTGTCGTCAAACCATATGCAGACTATGACGTCACCACGATAATGTAGGCAGGGCTTCGTAAAATTAAAAGATGGCCACTACTATTTCTGGCGTAGTTACTGCGAAATCGACGTGTCCGAAAATCACAACAAAATTACCTTCAGGAATTTTTGAAATCTTCCCGCACTGGTGTAATATGTCTGTTAAGTTATTTGGTGTATTCTGACTAAGTGTTCCGTGTAAACTTGTGTTAATTAGTTTATTTTGTATTTGTTCACTCCTGTGGGTTAAGTTTCTGTAAATGTGGTTATGCATTGTAGAGTGAATTGTGTCAAATATACTGTTTTACTGTTTTATTTCACTCGTATCATGAAGTTAGGTGTTATTTCTCACTATTGCTGTTAAAGGTTAGGTAAATTTAGCTATGAAAGTGTTCAATTCATCTACCTCTCGTTGCACTGACTTTAATTGTAATTTGACGTACCATTTTCTACTCGATTTAAAGAACGTTTTGTCACACAACTATTCAGCTTGATATTCAACAAAAGACTAATTAACTTGGTCAAAATTTCGCCCAGTTAATCTTTGAAAAAGTATTGTTAACATATTTCGATTACTCATACACATGATAAAATATTACATTATATATGGAATTTATTTATTTTATTCATCACTTTTATGAATTATGAACCTTATCATTGGTTTAATCATCTCATTCCCTTTAAATTGATATATTATAGTCCATATCTGTAGACATTTTGTGGAAACTAACAAATTTCTTTACTTTATGGAAATATAGGCTCAAAATTGGATTTCCGTCTTTATACAAATTTCCCCCATTTTAAGTATCATTAATACTATTATAATAAATTTTAATTAGTCATATTCCTCTTCCTTTCCTTAAATACATATAAATTAAACCTTTAAACTGGTTTTTTGTGTTAATCTCTGAATTTGACATTGCTCTTTAAAATTAATTAATTCATATATTTTGAAAATTTACAATATTTTAAGGTATATTTCCTTATTATCATTTTAACTCCTAGAATCATTCCCAGTAGTGGTTAACTGATTTACTTTATCTAAATCTGGCTAGTTTACAGGATTTATAAGTGAATTATTCTGGTTTATATTGGTTCTGTGAATTCACCAAATGGCCTAGATTTTAGAATTTTATATTTTTGTCTTTCTCAAATAAATTTAATCCTACTTTCTCCTCTGACTTTACATAGTTACTATTACATGAAAATAAAATGGTTTATAACTTATTGTGAGGTGTAGTATTTAATTAACACTACTGTTATTAAAATAAATAATTATGAACATTATTTAGCAATCTGCACAATTGAACATATTGCTGATATGGTTTGAACATATACTTTTAACTATTTTTGAGTTAACATAGCATACCTATTGAAACATTATTAATGGTATGTAGGCTATTATTTAGCAAACATAATTCATTTTAAAACACATAATATAAATCTTATTTTCTAATAACTCTTACAAATACATTTTACTAACACATTGATTTTATGGCTGTGAATAAACAGTCTATTTAAACATTTTAAACCTATGAATACTAAATTAATGCCAGTCCTTTCTGGTCTAAACCATTATTATTTATGACACCCTACATCAGTAAACATGACCTCCCATACTCTATTTATTAGCATTTTTTACAAATGTCTTGTAAATAAAGAGTTACATTAAAATAATAAAATACTGGAAATCTTCCATTTTAGTATTTTATTATGCTGTTTATTATTGGATATTAAAGTTGTTATATAGCATATTGATAAGTCATAGTATCACTAACTTTAAGTTTATTGCATTTCTAAAAAACACTTACACAAATTCACTTTCACTGTTGGTTCTGATATTTTGAGTCTTATTATCTCAGACCAGACCTTTAGTAATCATGGACTGTTAAGACTTGTTTATTTTCTTATCACACAATAGCTTTAGTCGGTTCACTTCTTATAATACTATACAGCACTTTAGTTTTCTAAATAATTACATTTTTATAGGATTTTGGTATGTTATACTTTCTTTTTAATCGTTTTTGTGGGTTTGGGGTTGATGGTAGTTAATAATAATAATAGGCTTTACAACGGTGTTTCTTTCATACTATTTCTTCCTCTCCTCCTGTCTTCTTGCTTGTCCTTCTTCTTATCTTCTTTCTTGTCTTCATTCTTGTCCTTCTTCGGGTCTTCATTCTTGTCCTTCTTCTAGTCTTCTTGTCTTCCTTCTTTATTCTTGGGTAAACCAAGGTACTTGGTGTTATCTCGACTGATGTTTAGTTTGGAGCATCTAATTTATTCACTGATACTGACCTTGTTCTTCTCTAAAGGTTTCAGGGTATTGTTTTCTCCCTGATCCCAAACTTTATTCTTCCCTCTTCTTGTTTTTGGGGTATTTTGGTATTCACCACTCTTAAACTGAGTCTCTTTCTTCTTGATCTGGTGTTATTTATTTTGTTTACTGCTCCTAGCTTCCTGGGTAAATTACTGATATTATAATATGAGTTGCTTTCAATACTTTCTTTGATATTTGAACAGTGGTTTCTATATAATGTAATGAGGATTTTTATTTTATCGTGGCTCATTCCTTTGATTTCCTTAAATCTCATTCAATATTATTTTAACATATGTGATGTAATTAAACTTTATGATTTTATATAATTTAATAAGTAGTGGATTTTCTGCTTATATATATACAATATATATATATATATATATATTACTATAATACTTATAACTAATTTACCTCAAGATATATTTTTTCCTTTAGGAACATGTTTCGGGAGATCCTGTTCTCCCATCTTCAGCCTTCGCCATCTTGCTTCTGGTGCAGTATTTGTGTGTTGGCTTCTGGATGTTATTAAGGTGGTTTGTTGGTCTTTGGTCCTTCAATGTTGTATTATTGTGTGTGGTTGTGGTTTGTATTGATTTGTATTTGTTCTGGTATTAATCAATACAAAACATGACACAATATTCAAAGCACTCAACATCGAAAATACACAAAATACAAAAACAGATACCACAACCACACACAATAATGCAACATTGAAGGACCAAAGACCAACAAACCACCTTAATAACATCCAGAAGCCAACACACAAATACTGCACCAGAAGCAAGATGGCGAAGGCTGAAGATGGGAGAACAGGATCTCCCGAAACATGTTCCTAAAGGAAAAAATATATCTTGAGGTAAATTAGTTATAAGTATTATAGTATTATATACATCAAGAAACGGACTGTAGCAGAAAGTGATTGAAATATATATATATATATATATATATATATATATATAAACGTATCTTCCCATCAGTTCACCATCATGTTACAGGAAGCATCAATTCTTGAATTTTTTCGACCCCACTATATAAAAAGTACTAATTATCAGAGGCATTTTATTTTACCACCATCAGATTCAGTGATAAAAACCGCATAAGAAAAGTACCACATTTTTTGTTTATACATTCATAACAATAACCTCCAATTCTAACACAACAGTTTTCTTCAGTTATACACATCAATTGCGCAACAGAAGTTTCTAAACCTTTAACAGGTCGCTCCAATTGTTACTCTGTATTCAGGTGTAAGAATTGATGAGTCAATGATGTAGAATTGGGCTGTATAATTATTTTATACACTTTGGTCCCCCCACCACTGACTTATTCGTTCATTATTTTCAAGGACTTTCTCAGAAGCCACCTGCAGTAAACATCCTGTGTTTTCGCTATCGTACTATAAACGGTATTTCTTATCACACGATGTCTGTCTTTCTCTCTCACTCACTCTCTCTGCCTAAATGTAAACCAGAAAGTCTCAACAGCTTCATAAGTAACACGTTATACGACACATTATATGCAGAATCTTATACAACCTCAGTTATGTTTAACTATTCCAGTGTAACAGTGTCGTAGTTAACATTAATTCGCCATATTCCCAACAGATCCCAGTTCCATTGAATTTTTGCAAAATAAGCACATTCGTTATCACAATTAGCAGTGCGATCGCGGTCATTCAACGATGTTATATACACACGAGAATAATTCTTACAGATGGATGGCAGTGTACAAAATAAGTTTGTCGCACGTAAATTGCATTGCGCAAGGGCACTTGGTCACAAAAATCGAAATTACTGTTTGATACAGTTAGGACTATAGTTTTTACCTACACTTATGTGCAGGGCCCGGGCTTAGGTTAATGGCGCCCTGGGCAAGACTTAACTCAGACGCCCCCCACCCACCACCACCCACACCAGATTTTAAGGAGAAAATAAAATCATCCAATTTTAATGACTAAAAATGTTTTATTTAATTCTATTAAATACATATTATTTCAATACCCCAAAACAACTAACTGTCATATACCTTCAAAATATTTAAGAAATACAAAAATTTTAAATTAGGTTACAGATTTTTTCCTAGCATTCAGTTTAGCAAATCTATTTCATTTAATTAATTATGTAAAATTACAATAGTTGAAAAAAAAACACAAAATACTAGTAACACATCTTCAAGATTTTTTAGAAGCAAAAAAATGTTAAATGATTGTTTTTTCGTAGCTTTCAGCTTAGCAAATCTATCAATGATTTCTGTAAAATTTGTTTTCAAGGTGATGCCTCTCTCACAGCACATTAATACTAGAGTTGAGCTTTCTGTCTGAAAGGGTAGACCTTTTCGATTTCTTCACTCTTGTCAGTACAGAAAATCCTCTTTCAGCAGTACAGTTCGTGATTGGTAAGGTGAGGATGATCCTTAAGGCTATTTCCAAGTTAGGAAATGTGATGGTACCCAAGTTGTTCTGTTTAATGCGTGTAAACATAAACATTTGTGGTATCCGTTGTATCTGTTCCAAATCAATATAAGCTTTAAAGTGGCAACATTCATTTGGGAAATCTACATTAATGTCATCATCATAAAACTGAGTCAACTTTGTAGCTGCTTTTATTATCGCTTCATTTGAAGTTTGTGATAACAGAAGTGTCAATGTTTCAAATGGATCCACCAAAGCATCATACGATTCTCTCTTCCTTGCTAAGTTTACTAGTAGGGAGTCAATTATTGTATTGTACACGTTAACCCTAAATGCAGTCCTTTCATCAAGATCGCTTTCAACCCACGGATTTCATCTGCAAATATTTTCCGTCTTCTATTCCTGTTGTAGGTGGGTGTTTTGCAATCTAAAATGTCTATAGCAGTTTTTTCATACGTGTTAAACTCTTCCCTTTTATCTTTTATAAACGTTTCCAAGTTTCGTAGCTGTTTTGAACCTGCTAAAAGATCAAGCGTGTGTTTTTGCAAGTTATTGTTACATTTATCAACACGTTCTAAAATATCATTCCAAAAAAGTGATAAGAAAATGATTTGGAAATTTTTGAATTTTAATTCAATGCCTTGAGCTTCCAACCTCACAGCAGGTTTAACACCTGGGTCTTCAGATATTTCTTGAAGGCAACTTTGTATTTCTTTATAGCCTTTCACTAGAGCTTTTACTACTTCCGCCCTTGCAGACCAATGTCTATCCGACAAAGATTTGACCACTGGAGTTTTGTTTTTCTCAAGATGCGTTTTCAAAAGCTCCCATCTGTATGTAGATGCCGAGAGAAAGTTGTAAAGTTCTTGTACAAAAGGAAAAATATGAATACTTCTGTACAACACTTGGCAGCTGTAGAACCTACAAGGTTAAGCGAGTGTGCAGCACATGTCACATAGTCTGCAAATTTATTGTCCCCCTTAATCCTGGCTTGAAGTCCTTTGTAGGGGCCTGACATATTAGATGCGTTGTCGTAGCTTTGCCCCCATGCAGTTTTTAATTTCTAAGCCCAATTCTGTCAGACATTTCAATAAAGCTTCTTCTAGTTGTTCAGATGAATGACGAACACGTGGTAGGAGCTTAAATAAACGTTCTTTAGGTTCTGCTTCCATCAAAGATACGTATCGAAGCACTACTGCTAATTGATCCGTGTGAGAGCAGTCTGGAGTCGAATAGACAATGAGAGAGTAGTACTTGGCATCCTTTACTTCTTGTGAAATTGTTTCTAGAACACAACTTGCCATAATGTGAATAAATTCGTCACGGGAATGGGCTGATAAGTAAGACACATGACCTGAACCTTTATTAGCATATTTTGAAAGATGCTATGAAGGAAAGGATCATATTCACTAATCAATTCCAAACATCCCAGATAAAGGCCATTTGAGGTAGACTCAATACGTTCATTGTCTCCCTGAAAAGGCAAGCCTCGTGATGAAAGAAATCTTACAACAGAAACTATTCTTGATAACACATTTTGCCAGTATGTTACTTTTCTACATACTGATTTGATAGAAAAGTTTTTATTTTGATGGATTTTTTCGCCTTGTTATGTAAGTAAGAATATTATATCTGTGATTAGGCGACTGCTCGTGTTGTTTGATCAACTCGCTGCCATGTTTTCAATCGTTAAACCCAGAAGAAAATTGTGTTTTGTTAATATTTTGTTGAAATAAGCAACAAGGAACACAAAATAGCTTTCCTGTAGACTGGGAGTACAGCAGCCACTTTCTTACGAAGGTTTCCCCGTTTAGGAGCGTGCCTTTAAACAAATTAGTTGATAAAGTGCGCTTTACTTCATTTTTGTAAATGCGCTCAGACCCTCAAAAATCCGTATTTAAGTCTTGTTCGGGAGTATTTTCTAAAATATGCTCAACAACAGCAGATAAATCCACTTTCCAAGTAGCAGGATCTTGTAGAATAAATGTTTTAGGTAGTTGGCCTAGCGTTTGGGAGCTGCTTTTAGATAAATCTGGCTGTTGTTCATTCAAGATATCAGTTACTGGTCTAATAGGCTCGATATTAACATCTGCATCTGCGGTATTATTCAACAAAGGTGTAATTGATTTATTTGAGCCTACAGCATCATGGTCGCTTAGGTCTTCCTCGTCGTAACTTGAATGATCGGTTAGGTCTACTTGTTTTTTATTGGTGGATGATGGATGGTTCGTCTTCATCTACAAAGTCAGTGTCTGTGGCTGTACTTGTACTCGGCTGAGTTGTAGGGGTGAAAAATAACCCAATTTTGGGAACCTTTTTTAAAAAATGTGCCTCCTCGTTTTGTCTTTTGAAAACACGTTTCCTGTTCTCAGCACCACTTAGTTTTTTATTCATTTCGTGTTTTATCGAGACCAAAATATCTCAACACCAACTATTAAACACTAAAATACAAACAAAAAACACAACACAAACGAAGTTTGGTCGAGTTTAAGCTGTAGTACTGGAGTTAATAACACAAGTCATTAACAAAGAAAACTGTCAAATCTGCTAATAGCAATATAGTGTGTCGTGTATGAACGGATTTTAATTTTTACTGGAAAATAAAAAAATACGACTATACGGTACGTAAACAAAAACATACACAAATACTAAGTACAATCCAGTTCATCGAACACGATCACATCGGTTGGCATCAGGGCCGGCCCCAGCGCTTCTCCCGCCCTGTGAAGTATTTATGAGTGCCGTCCCCTCCCTATTTTAATTCTGAACACATTCACGCACACTAGACCTACTCTAAAGATACGGGGATTGCCTTCAAATGACGACTAGGAATGTTTGCATTGTTGTGTTTATCAAATAACTAGAACTTTTCCGCATTTGCGGAAGCGGCGAAAGCATGCGGCTATATAGCTTTATCTGAAATGGAAGGTGATTTTCTTTGTCTCCAACGCCAGACGTATCAGCCTAGACGAAAAGATAAATTCGTCGGTGTGATTTATAAAGATTACACTAGGGAAACAACAAACTATAATGAAGATAAACGTTTGACAGTTTTTATCTGTGATGAAATAACTGAAATTATAGTTATATAATTATAACTATAACTATAACTATAATTATAACTACTCTTAGTAACTTTCACTACCAAGAGAACACATGTTTTTGCACAACGAAGTGAACGCGATAACATTGAAAGCGTATACTGACAGGAAACATGAAAGAGGAAACGACTATATTAATTGTTTTTTTTATCGTAGTGTAAACAAGTTTGTTGTCAGTAAGAGTTGCAATTTACTGATATTGAGTAACGATATGAGGCGACATCCGCCGCTGATCCTTTATCAAAAGGCTATACGTCAAACATATAAGCAAAAGGCTATAATGCAAACATAACACACACACACACACACACAGAGAGAGGAAACTATGCGTAATATAATATTATTCATTACATATTCCTTGGCGCGTGCCGGCGTGCATTCGAACGTTTTTCCCTTCATTCCTAGAATTTTAACAATAACACTCAACTGTCTACTGTGTTAGTCTTAACGCGTATTGTTTTTAGTTCATTGGCGCCCCCTTGGAACAGGCGCCCTGGGCATTTGCCCAGTCAGCCCATTTAAAGCCCGGGGTCTGCTTGTGTGGTGAGTATACAACCACAAAGTTTTGCGCTGACAAGGTCGTTGTCTCCCCGTACTGCTACAAAACTGAAAGCGTTATTACGCGTTAAATCTGTGCTCCATAATCCCGTTGTAGTACGGAACGGTCAGTCGCGGTCCGGATTTTTTAGATCCTGTGTGGGGTACATACGCAATCGATCAAGTCATTATGGACCGCCGTTAAACGTCGCAACAGGCGTGAATGCGGAAAACTAACCAAACTCAGCTTTATTCATACCTCTTTTATATAACATATAGAGATATCGCTACAAAGATAATAATTATTTATTTTCCAAAAAATGTGGACAGAGTCGTGCATGCTAACCGCCTAAATAGTTATTAAATGTGTATTAAAAGAGTGTTAGGTTTTAGTATAAATGGTTAGCTTTATACATACTAATTTTGTGCTGTGTATAATCTACAGATGTTAATTGAACTGAAGCTAACTCACTTAAAATACGTTGCAAGAACTTCCCCTTATCCGGGTCAATTGGGGCCAATGTGGATGATATAAAATACTGATATGAGAATTACAAAAATAGGGAAGGCCCAAATAAATGAGAAAGCACTATGCTGTACATTATTTGCATACATCACAAAAAAGGATACACTCAAAAATGAATTTTAAAATACCTGTATGTATCATCAGTGGCGTAGCTAGGCTTTATGGCGCCCGGGGCAAGGAGATCGTCGGCCGCCTCTCCTTTACAATTAAAAGGGGACAAAAGAGCAAAAATGACCGCCAATCCAGTGAACAAAGTACAGTACTTAATAAATAAATACAAATGTGTAGATTTTTGTAAGAAAACACGTCCAGCAAACGTCTTAAGAAAATTTGTTAAGTCAAAATTAAGAAATTACATATTATAATATTACTGGTAGATAGTTTGTATACATTTATTAGTAACAAATGTAGACTATAAAATTTAGTAAAATAAAAAATGTTTAACATAAAAATGTTCTAATAAACATGCAAATTCATTGTAGGTCTAAAGCGCATCGTCAAAACAATATCCCAAAGCAACATAAAGTTAAACAAAAAACTACACTAAAAATAATAAACTTAATAAATTACAATTACATATAGCCATAATTAGCGGCCTACATAGACTTATACCAAGCAACATCGGCGCTCACATTACAGGCCTACTTAGTACTTAAATAGACTATTATAACGCGATCGAACACATTTGTTATAAATTATAAAGTACTCAAGTAAATATTAAAAAAAGGACTATAATGTAGTAAACAAAAAGAAACTTATGTGAACTGTACAAACGTTACATATTGTGTCGCATTATATATAGGTTGCGATGTTCTGGACGCGCGTTTAATTGATGTTCTGTACAAATTATGTCGTGTGACTTCTAAACTAAATGAAGTATGGTAAAAATGTATACACCTCCTCTCTGTCTGTGTACCTCTGTCTCACTTTCTTGCTCTCTCTCTCTCACCCCCTCTCACTAACTCTCTCTCTCTCTCTCTCTCTCTCTCTCTCTCTCTCTCTCTCTCTCTCTCTCTCTCTCTCTCTCTCTCTCTCTCTCTCTCTCTCTCTCTCTCTCTCTCTCTCTCTCTCTCTCCTTATTTGTTCTATTTCTTTCCCTTATTTTTATTAAAGAATGAGCCAAGGAGGTTATGTACATTTACACCTGCCGGACACCTCTAAGGTTGCCTCTGTAAGAAACAATAAAATTTCTCAAGTGTTTATGAAATATGAAGGACACTGGAACACGGTAAACGCATAGTAATGTTTATTTGGCTGAGACAAGATAAACGCTAAACGTGATTACATTTCTGGCGGGAATGAATCTTTCCTACGGACTGAGGCGGGAATGGATAATGCATTTTGCAAACTGGCGTCTACGTCACACACGTCCGTCTTTTCTACAAACATTGTGCACAGTTTAATCTGAGTTGTGGTATCGCGAACTCAGAAATGGTTAATATACGTCAGCCACTGCTATGTACAGTGATATGTGTTGTGTCTATTCAGCATTAACACCACAGGTCTCCAGCACAGAGACAAGATTTCTCATTCCCGTCAACACGAGTACCTACTCAAGGTCAAATAACATTCTTAATGTTTTAATGACACAGAAGTGTACGTTTACAAAACATATTACTGTTTTGGCTGACACATATATACACATCTACGTCTGAACTCGCAACTTCTTATTTATCAGCTGTCTGTTTTTACGTTTCCACCAAACGTGTTCCAGAAAATCATATTAAAATAATATGAATACTTATTTTATAGTAAAAACGTAATAAAAATAAAAATAATAATAATAACAATTTGTAAGCTTAAGCATTCATAACGTAAAAGAGTTTTTCAACGTTCCTTTCTCGCCCTCCTCCTAAGACACTCACTCTCTCTCTCTCTCTCTCTCTCTCTCTCTCTCTCACACACACACACACACACACACACACAAATAAAATATGTATTAGACGACACTATTGTCTGATGTCCAATGTCCAATCACCTATCGCAGTGGTCTCAAGGCCCCTTTCAGTTCCGAGTCTATACTCTCTGCTGCTACTTCTTCGACTGCCTGGTATTCTTCCTTCCTTGTGTTTTTACTCTAACATGTGTTTTTGAAATGTCTGCTCATTTGTTGTAACTTACATGTCCGGAGTAGGTTAGCAGTTTATTATCTGATCTGTCTACAGTCGTTACTTTGTCTTATATTTCTTTATTATCTAACACTACATCGTTGTTGGCCTTTTCATTCTGCGGATAAATGAAATTCTTCTTCGCTTGCATCTGGAAGTACTATGTCATCAGCATATTATAGATTACAAACCTTCTTACTTAACATGACACTTAACTTATTACAGAATATGACATACATATTGGTTCGTAATGAAAACGAAGAGTTTCAACTTCGTTACTCACAATCCTGGCAGCTTTCTGGCTAATAATCCTTACACACTACACGGCCGAGATTATCGAACATGAAGGAGCAGACTACGTAAAATGACTCTTGGGTACCAGGATCTGATGGCGATCGTACAGTACGCAAATCTGGAAAACTGGACAGGTTTTTAACCATGACCTGCAATCCGAAATGGACAGGTATAACTTCTTAACTTGGTGAAAATGAAAAATCTGCCGATCGTCGTGATAGGTTTCTGGAGTGTTTGTTGTAAACTCAACTAGTGATAAAAATGACTTACTAAAAAATCACTCATTGTGAGCAGTTGTTATCCTACACATATTTATTATTGAATCCCTGAAACGTGATTAATACACTAGGCCTACCTCATGCTTATCCTAAATTTTGTGCGGAGAAATACCTGACCCAGTCAGTTTTCCAAGGATTCATAAAATTGTTATCTCGAGTGATACATGGATCTTGTAGAGCTCGTAATCCTAATGTTCCTTGCATGATTGATGGAATATGTACACATAATAACCGAGCAACTTTTTACGTTAAACTATTGAAAATAACAATGGTTTTCCAAAGTACCGGAGACGAGATGACGGAATTGTTGAACTAAAAGGAATATATCATTTGATAATCGTGATTCGTTCTCTACAATCGCTTCCTAATTCTACAGTACAATGCTCACATCAATATTGAAAACCGATAAATACATGTATAAATAGGCTTACCATACGTACCGGTTTGACTGGGATTGTCCCGGTTTGACGACCTGATCCCAGGGTCCCGGCCAGTTTGTCAATTGTCCCGGTTTGAAAAGTTATTCCATATAAAAAATATTGAATTACCGCATAATAAATGGAACGGTCCGCTGGCCTCAGTGTTGCCAATTTGACTTTTTTGTGGCAACATGTAGATGTAGCTTAATAATTTGTCATCATCATGGCCGTGACTTAACAGTTAAAGACTTCCACAAATTCGGTTGGCAACCATGACTGGCATCGTTTGAATTCTAACGAACATTTTGTTGGTTGTATTTAGTGTTAGCTTGATGCCGTGATTACCATAACGTGATAGCGCTCACTGCTAGATTGTGTCTAAAGTCTGATATAAATAGTTCCAAGAGTGTGTCATTTCAAGAACATCAAGATGCTGAAAAGGAACAGCACATTTACTGATGCTTTAAAGCAAGATTATCCATTTTTGAAAAAAGTGCGTGGTTATGAGGACAGAGTAAAGTGTGAACATTATTTGTCTGAATTTTCAGTTTCTCACGGCGGGCGTTCAGACATAAAAGAACATTTGAAAAGTACAAAGGATAAAGCTAGTTTAACTGCAATTGCTGGTTCCTCAACAATTTCGTCATTTTTTAAAAGTGCCGATCCCGTCGACAAAGATCTTTTAATTGCTGCTAAGGAAGCTACTTTTGCTTTCCACACTACTGCTCACGATTTAAGTTTCAAAACTGCAGATTGTTCTTCAAAATTAATATCTAAGTTCTTTGAACCTAAGTTTGGTCTCGCCCGAACGAAATGTGAGGCTATCATTATAAACATGATTGCACCAATGGCAGTTAAAGAACTCAACGACGATTTGAGTATATCAAATTTTGTGACACTAACAATCGATGTTTCTAACAGAAAAGCAATTAAGATTGTCCCCTGTATTGTGCAGTACTTTGTGCCAGAACAAGGAGTGAAAGTTAAGCTTCTAGAATTTCAGTCAGTTCCTGGTGAAACTTCCGAGATATTGGCAAACTATTTAGTGTCAGTTATAAAGAAAAATGACTTAGTACAGAAAGTCGTTGGATTTTGTGGTGATAATTGCAACACAAATTTTGGAGGCGTAAAACGCAAAGAAGTTAATAATGTTTATGTTCGACTGAAGAAAGAATTGGCAAGAAATATTGTGGGTATTGGTTGTGGTGCTCATATAGTCCACAACAGCCTGCAAACTGCAGTAGATGTGCTACCTATTGAAGTAGAAGCTCTTGTAGTAAAAATATACAAATATTTCTACATTTATACTGTGCGAGTGACTGAATTAAAAGAGTTCTGCGACTTTGTACACATTGAGTACAAAAATGTTCTACAACATGGTACCACCCGGTTCCTTTCCCTGCTTCCAGCTATTGAGAGATACTTCTCATGTATGAAGGACTTAAGTCTTACTTTTTATCCCAAGAACAGTGCCCGAAAATGATAAAAGAGTTCTTTGAGAGTGATAGTGGAGAAATGTATTTGTGGTTTGTTCGTGGACAGCTTTAATAAAACTATCTTGGCTATGGAGAAAACTGCAGCTAGTGCAACCGATATTGTGATTGAACTGGAAAATCTGAAACACAATCTTCAAGAAAAGCGCGACAATAAATTTGTACAACAAGAAGCTAAGAAACTAGTGAAGAAACTTGAGGATGAGGATTGTGGTATCAATTCTATTAATATAATAAGAGAGTTTACAGATTTTTATGACCGATGTTTCTCCTATATTGAGCTGTGGGAAAATAGTTTTGGTGGAGGAGAATCATTTACGTGGATAAACAACAATGCCATTACATGGCCCGAAATTGAGATAGCTGGTGAAAAAATCAACGAAACACTTGGAAAACCAGCCATAATAATGGATGAACTGTTTAATGAAGTGGTGGTTGCCAAAGCATTTTGGTCTTCAAACTGTGACAACTGGAAAACCAATAACTTGAACTGTCAAGATAAATGGGTTCAACTGTTCCGGCATTTCAAGAATCGAAATATTTCTGTGGAAAATCTCAGCCGCGTTGTTGAGTACATTTTCTGCCTGCCAGGCTCTTCTGCTCCTGTTGAAAGGGCATTTTCAATTATGAATAATATATGGTCTGAAGAAAGAGGTAAAATGGCGGAATCCACAGTGAAAGGTCTAATGATTTGTAAATTAAACATTTAACTCAGCTGTGGTGAATTTTATGACAAAATTAAGAATGACAAACCGTTTCTAAAAAAGGTCCACACCAGTAACAACAAATATGAATGGTTTCAACCAGCTGATAACTAGGTTTTTGCAGTAAGAACGTAAGGTACCGTAGTTTTGTTCCTCATATAATAAAATATGTATCTATTTTGTAATTGTAATTCTCTGTGATTGTGAACGCGTGAACGCACTTTTAGTATTCTGTAATATGTACCCAAGTAGGCCTAATTGTGTAATTAAGGCGTAGAAAGCTTAAAGTTACGTAATAATTAAGACTTGATATTTTCAAAATTGCATGACAAATTATTTTACAAGTGTCCCGGTTTGAGAAGAAAAAATTATGGTAAGCCTATAGTATAAATAATGTGACTCAACATGTATGCAATTCGTAAGATGCGTCAGTGACGATCATTAACTGGATATGTTGTAACTATAACATACGCGAATGTGCCATACTTTAGCTCTCATCAGATATTCTGTGCCTTCATTCAAAATAAATGCATGATCAGTCACATACAATTGTTCGCTTAGCTGTGCTTGAAGATGGATATTATAATGTGTATTACGGCAGGGGATGAGAATGCAATCCATGGACCTGCAATAAAACGCACAACACTGATGAAATCATGGTTTGATTTTAATCAATGCGATCCCTGTGCTTGTCAATTCATGTATAGTGGCATTTCAGAACTTTACAGATTCACTGACAATAAGTGGATTCCAGGAAATAGAGATGGTTGCAAAATGATAGGGAGAATGTACGCCGTCGCACCAAATGATCATAACAGATTTTATATACGTATGTTACTACTTCATATTAAAGGAGGAACATCATTCGGATGTCCATGCATCTACAGCAGTACATACGCAACTTATAGCCATACAAAGGAGCGGCTCTTGCATGTGGGTTACTTGAAATTGACACAGATTGGCACAAATGTTGGGAGGAAATGCAGAGCACATGCAGAGTACATGTCGTGTCAACTTCGAGAGTTGTTCTCATTAATGTGCTACTTCTACAAACCAACATCACTGTTTCAAGTGTAAACGATTATCAAAACACTAATGTAGACGATACGCAGGCCCTTGAAGGAAATGCAGCATTGCAGGATATAGATTACATCTTAAGAATTAATGGTTTGGAGTGCAGGAGCATCGGCCTGCCAATACCAAATAATCCAATGCTTATTAACCCTGTATGCAATGTGAATGAAGAGGCCAGTCATGGTGCTAATATACATAGCAAATTAAATGAAAAACAGAAATTAGTTGTAAATAAAATTATGTGGGCCATAGCAGGCGAGAAAATTGAGAAGCTGTTCTTCTTAGAAACCGCAGCAGAATGTAGCATGTCCTACGTATTCGCAAATATTCTGAATATTGTTAGGGAACAGGCTCATTTAGCACTAGCAACAAAATGGACATGCAAATCTGCGCAATTCTTGGCTGCATGCAGGAGTTATACTCCATTAGTTATTTGGTCTTCTTGTTCCAGTGTTGCCTTCTTCAGTTTCCTCCATTAAGGCTATGTCAGGATAAGCTACATTTCCACACGAAGAGTCAGTTATTCTAATTGATGAGATGTCAACGATCTCTGCAGTAGCAGTATGGATCATTTACTTCGAAACATAATGAAGTGTATAGTTCGGTGTATACTTCGAGACATCCATTATAAAGTAAAGTTCAGGCGGATGGAAAAGTGATACTTTTAGTGGAGATTTCAGACAGGTCTTAAGGTTAGTCCAAAAGGCGGGACAAACAAACAAAACTTTGACCTTTATAACCATACTCTATTTGACATAAAATATGTGTGCCAGTGCTAATGAACTACAATTTGTGGAGTGGAAACTTCGATTGGGGAACAGAACTTTTCCTGTGATGGAAACACAGCATGATGGAAATATTTTTAATATTCCCAGCAAATTTATATGTAAGAAGTATTCAGTTGCTAACCATATATTTGGCAAAATTAATTGGATGGAAATAATGCAAATAATTTCAAATAATAAGTTATAAATAAAATAAAATAGTATTTTTAGAAACTCAAACCCGATTTATTGAGTGTCCGTTAAACGACAACTGCAACCTGATCAACCAGAGCTGTGCTGTGTTTACTTTCAGGGGATTTTGACAGAGTAGGCCTACTGCAGTGTAGACTCGATCTATGCCAAGATGGTGATACGGCATATACAAAGAACGTCGTATACACAGAAATACTTTTAAAGAACGACGCAACCACCTAGGCTACTTTTATCACCGACGACTAACAGCGCAAAACTGGTGGGAATAAAGTTCGTTTCTGAGTTTATTGAAATATTAAATAAAAGGAATTCTTAATAAATTTGTGTCTCATTTCATTTAAATAACTTTAAACATTCTCAATAAATTGTCGTTATTGCTCCACCAAACCACCAGTTAGTTACAAAATTTTACGCTCTTCATCTGAAAATCGCATATAACTTAAAGAATATAAACTAAAGTGTACATTTCCGGCAAGCTACTGTCGTTGTACCACTGAGTTTTCAATCATGAGAATATTTTTCTGTATTAGCGCGGGGGTTTAAATAATTAAACAACGGGGACAAAAACACAATTGTTATTATATTATTCAAAAACTGTACACACTTCATTATACGCAAAACTATCTAAAAAATATAGTTGTCATTGACACTCTAAGTAAATAATAATTTTAAATAATTGCACCCTTCCACTAAGATACGTTCTTCGTTTGTACTTTACAATATAAGCTTTTGTTATATTTAATGCAAGATTAAATAATAAATAAAAATATGCAAAACACAATGCGCTTATTAATCAGTAATGTTCAGAATATTTTAAAATATTTGCTCTTATTCGTTGGAAAAAATTTAAGAAAATTAAGCGTAATGGTTATACCACACAAACTAAGCAAAAACCCGCACGACAATGAGAAAAAAATTCATGTAGACTGTCAGCAGTAAACAAGGTGTAAGTGTCCTTTTGCTATGAGTGAGTTTTGGCATGGTGTGTGTGTGTGCGCGCGTATGGCTATCGTACGAGAATGTGCTGACGTTTTGTTTTGTGTTCTTAGTGTAATGCGCGTGTGACGTGAAGGCGGTACACAGCAGGGGCTACTGACCTTGAATCTTATGACACTCAACAATACAATACACTGAACACTGGAACGTGACGAGACCACTTTCATGTTTTTTTTTTCAACACAAGCTTATTATAGTTCTTGTTTGCCAAAACAAACGAGGAATAAAAATTTCTTATCGGGCAGGTTTTAAAGTATGCAGAGACCACAGATACAACGCAGCATAGAGATAAATTTAACTCAACAATATCTATACATTTTCTTGGGAAATCAAAAAAAGACTGATGTTGAAACGGAGACAGTGCTAAGCGTTGATTATGGTGTGCCAATGCTAACAAACAAATGCACATACCAATTCAATAAACATTAATGTAATCTTACAGTGTCTGCTGTTATAAACTTGGCGTCTTTATTCAAGGAGCCGCCACTTCTTTAATCAAATGCGGCCGGCACTTTGATTTCGAGTTGCCAGTCGCATAAATAAGAACGACGGCTCTCAGTGATAGTAGGCCCTACAGAGATAAATAGTAAAAGGGGATCAGTACCACTCATTACTCTCCCGTTAAAAGAATGACGGGATAATATCAAAGCAAATATTATCTGTCGTAATTCACAGTACGTAAAATCACGCGTAAGCATCACTACTTGTACTCTGCTTTATGTTGACTGTATTAGGAATTTCTTACAGTTAGCAACAGAAATTCTACAAAAAATCAAACCACGTATTTCATGGGTAGGGTGCTTTAAGCGCCGATCTTATCTATGCTTCATTGGACACTTGACTGCATATCTGACTATCCGCTGTTTGCTAACTCTGTAGTAGTAATATAATTCGCTAGCGGTCCTATAAACATTTGTACAAGTCATACCACTAAGACATTATCATAGCACTTGTAAGCGACCAGAACGGAATACATTTATTAATAATACTTTGTAAGTAACTCGGTGAGTTTCCTGCAGGTCTTCCATATAATATCTTCAAATAAATACACTACAAGTAGGTTTATTTTTACCTGACGCACGTTTAACAGAAATTATTCTGTATCATCAGAGGTTTGTTTGAATTGCAATTGAATGTTTCGCTTACAATTGAACATTCAATTACAATTCAAACAAACCTCTGAAGAAACAGAATAATTTCTGTGAAACTTGCGTCAGGTGAAAATAAACTTGCTGTGTATTTGAAGATATTAGATTTATTATTTAGTTAAATTCCAATATGAGACAATTCTTATATTATCATAAAAATTTAAAAAACCTAACTACTCTGCTATTTTACTAACACGTTATTAGTAACATAACCGTAGATCAGACAATCATAAAATAAATATTAAAAGTTCTGAGCTACTAGTTAGTATTTTAGTTAAATTTGTAACCATAATACCTAAATGACAAATAGTTTAGTCGTAGCTTTTCATTGTGTGTATATTTCCATAGATCTCTGTATTTAACCATATTCATAAATATAATATATAACTGATAACAAAATATAGTTTTTGTTAACATAGTTTACAAACTTCTTGAAAGCGCTTCAAAATTTGAAATGAATGTTGACACATATTAATTCTGTCAAATTACTACACATACAAAATTCAGAGGATATGGATACAGATTTTGTATTTTCGCTAAAATATCTCACTTCTTTACCCCCCAAATAAACATTACAGCTCAGCTTTCTGTCTCACAATCGTATTTTCATTTTCTTAATTACAGCTCTATTTAATCAACTTTGTTCGTCCCAACCGAATGACCAATCATGATTTAATAAAGACGATTATTCGTTAAAGATGCACGTGCAAAGGCACTATTACATGCATAATAAAAAAATTTCAAAGTGAAAGTTGCAGGCTTCTGAAAAATGTATAAGACCATATTCATCAGGTCCCTTTAAAAAACAGCAGTAGACCTGAAATACTTAATTACTTTTAAGACTTCTTGGAAATAAGTTATTTTATTTCTCATTGACAGGTGCACGCTCTCTCTCTCTCTCTCTCTCTCTCTCTCTCTCTCTCTCTCTCTCTCTCTCTCTCTCACACACACACACTTGTAATTTGTGAATGAAATTGTGATTTCTGTAGTTAAGTGTGATGTATAATTGTTAAATAATATTAAAAATACTAAATACAAATAATAATAAAATCCTTAATTTAGAGAAAAAGAGAGAGAATGAGACTGGGGGAGTGTGAGAGAGCGTGTTGTGGAGATTACGAAATCTGTGCGGGTGTGTGTAAGTGTACTCGTATATGTATTTGTGCGTCTGTCTGTGTGTGCTTGCGCTAGCCTGTGTATCTTGCTGTGTGTGTGTGTGTGTGTGTGTGTGTGTGAGAGAGAGAGAGAGAGAGAGAGAGAGAGAGAGAGAGAGAGAGAGATTGATGTATGTGTTTTAGACTGCGTGAGACAGCGAGTGAGAGGGAGTGGTAGATAGTAAAGGAGAGAGTGAGTGAGAGAGCGTGCGAGTGAGAGGGGGAAGAGTGTAAATGTCGACGTCTAAATAATTTTACAATACAAAATACTATTCTCTGTAGACCATATAGTCATTAAATATTATTTTACAACAATATAAATAACAAATAATAACCACTGTTACATGACTGATTGATTTAACACAATTTTGGGTTTTTAATACTGTATTTGTAATTCTGTTATAATTCTCTAATTTATGGACAAATGTGTTCAGTTCCAATACAGTAATAATAACTTTCTGAATTTTTGGGGGGGATTTTTTCAAGAATAACATTTTAAATCCAACATTGATGGAACTTTTTACCATGTTTGTGCAACAAACTAAGCTATTAGTAAAAAACTAAAGCAATTGCATATCTTTATGATTGTTTTAACGAACTGGCGGCATAAATGTCTCTACCAGTACAACTAGTAGTAAATTTTGTTTTGGAATTTGCAAAACTGACCCTGGCAGCCTGCAGCAACATCCTGTCAATGAGTCAGAGGGTACGTGAATAATAAATCGTGAATGTAAAAATGTGTGCGTGTGCTAAGCTTGTAGACCGGCGGGCACTTTTCAATTTGGGTGGGAGGTGCTGAGACTTTTGGGGGGGTTTGCGCATTAGGCCTTGGGGGGGATGGGCACCCCTGGCTACCTGTACCAATTCCAGTATACATCTGATGAATACTCCTACAATTATTTATAAACATAATTAAGGGATTATTATACAATCAATAATTAAAATTGTAATATTGTATTAATTAGGTTTTCAGAATATTATAATTATGCTTATCTTTTTAAGTAAAACTGTATGTAAGAAATGTAATTATTTTGCTGATGTATAACAGACTGTCTCACCCCCCCCCCGTACGGGCAGACACGCGCACACACACACACACACACTATTAGTTGATCTGGTTGTCTTTGAAATTTTGTCTTACACATACCTGTTGTATAAAATTTGCTTTGTTTGATTTCATCAGGCTCTCAGATTCAAACAGGTTAATTTAATTTGCCTGATTCTGTATAAAAAAATGGTACTGTATTAATTAGTCGGTAGACTAGTATTTAATACATAATAAATGCATAATTAACCACAACTTTTACTAATGATTTTTACTAACAACACATAGGTTACTGTTCTGAGAATGAGAATACAGCTGTTTTCTGAAAGTTTTTAGAAAATACAGTAAAACCTCAACGACAGGGATTGAAAATCAAAACAATGCATATGGAAAAATAACAGTTCTAGAAACCCAATAAATTTAAAGAATAATTTAATAACATATACTGTAGGCCCTATGTTCTTGCTGTCTGGATTATTTTAGACTGTCAAAAATGTTAATTACAAATTGGTTAAAACAACAGATACCGTTACCTAATTTGTTTGGGTTAAAGTATCATGCTCATTTGAAAGTAGTTTTCATGTTTAATTTAAAGGGTTCCTATAGCACGTAGCCGTCGAAAATAATTTGTCATAATAGGGTATTCTTTCTGCTGTGAACCAGTGCCACTCTGACCTTCAGCAACAGAAGTGGATCTAGGTCGCATTGGCTTATTGTTGTCACATTCCTAAAATATTCTGATCACTTAATGTCAAAGGAGCTGAAAGCCCCTTTCCACTTGACACTGTCAAGAGAGATGCTTGGTGTCAATCCTTGTTAAGAATGTGTGTCCCCCCCCCCATCCGTAGAAATTTGACCACCATATAAAGCTCTTTTTTATGGTCTGTTAAGGAGCTCTATAGGGGTTTTACTGTGTACATTTTCTTAAAAAAAATCTCTACAGGTCTTAACAGTTAAACCACAGTAAAACCATATGCAAAACACAAGATAGCATTAAATTATATGAAAATCAATATTCTTAGTTCTCTATGGATTTTAACTTATTTGTCTTGGGTGTATAGGTCAAACATCACATTACATAATAACATCACATGACTGTTTTTTTTTAAGCTGAAATATCATCTTTATATTTTATTACATGTGATACATCCTGCCATCTGCTACGAATTTTCCCGTAGCTTATACAGAAAACCACTGAGCTACAAAACATTAAAAAAAATATGGAAAACAGTTATAGTGAAACAAGCCATCAGTTTCTTACAGAAAAAATAAAGACAGGATCTAGTTCCTAATATAAACTGTTAAGTGTGTAAAATCGATTGAAAAAATCCATTATTCTTTCTACATGTAATGTATTAGGTTTTATTTTTGTCGAAGTTGTTCTAAACTGAAAATGTGTTTTCATTTTCCTCTGCGTTTGTCTCTCCAACAGTGTACTGGCCTTCGCCTTCGTTATGGTATAGTTGATATATATTTTTGGAAAATTTTGTCTACCATTGTGCAATGAACCTACTTTTGAAGCTGAAGTGATTTTTGTAAGCAGCAGCTGGCTTTTAGTAGTAATCAGTTCACAGCGAGTGTTGTAGTGATTAGAAGTGCGAGTGTGATTTTAAGACATATGTGTTTAGTTCTGATGGTGTTGTTCATGCCTTGTAAATTATTAATACAACTGTAAAGTTTGAGTGATACATTTTTTGAAAAACATTTAATAATAGTGTACTGTGTGGTGAATTATAATACCAAAAGTTAGTAAGATAATAGTGGAAGTGTACTATAACATGTGGCCAGTTGAGAACAAACAATGACACTCGCCTTTCTTTATTTCATATTTCTAGACCACTTAATAAGCACAAGAAGTAACAGTAATAACAGCCTCGTACGCGAAATGTGTGTGTGTGTGTGTGTGTGTGTGTGTGTGTGTGTGTGTGTGTGTGTGTGTGTGTGTTAAAAAACAAGCAGATGTAAACTATCCGTAAAGAACCGGAGAGACAATATTAATGTATTATTATTATTATGACCTGGTGTAGGCTAGACATTACAGTATCTGTTTATTCAGGTGCAGTCATGTAGTGCGATTCAGTCAGCTTGAGACTAAACTATAACGATTAGTCACTCTTATTTGAATAGCAGTATGATACAATATGTGGATATTGCAAAATGCTTATTACATCATTGTGTATGGGTTGTCATAATTATTGTTTGTGACAGGAGGAAGGAACTAAAATTTTTGACAAGACCTCTTATAAACTTTTATTGAAAGCAATTATAATTGCGGTTGCAATGAAAGACCAGATTTGACGTCATATCGTACGCAAAAACAAAACTCTAGAAATGCGACATAGCACTGAAACGAGACTAGGAAAAATTTCGGAATATTTACACCAAATTTCGTATTTTCTGGAACATTAAAAAAAATCGGAAGGTCTTCCGAAATTGCGGAAGACCTGGCAACACTGCGCACTAGACACTAGATGCCGGCTCACTGAGACAGCAAAACAACTGACAAGTATGTAAACAACCTGGTGAGTCATCAACAAGTCGGTGCCTGAGCCGCGGTCGGACCAGCCGGGGGTCGGACTAGATTGAATCTAAAAGTATTAACAGTGTTACTTTACACTGTGTTTTTATTAAGCTTTTACTGTTTAAAAGAAAATAAGAGAATTTTTAGGCCTATCTGTCTTTGGGAATACTAATTTAAACTTTCACTAGGAGTAAACAAACCTGACATAGATATAAAGAGGTTTCTGTTTTTGTTAAAGGGTGGTTTTATGTATGTTTGTTCAAAACACTTTATAATCATTATAATAATAAATAATAATGAACAGATTTAGTTAATTATGAATGTGAGTTAAATTATTTTAACGTCACCTCGCCTTTACCTAACCTATTCTCAACGAGTTTGTCAACGGCCCTGGAAATTCTGATACGGGGAAGTTAGATGTATTTAAATTGTTTTCTCGGGTACAGTGTTGAGGTTTCCACATTCCGCCTGTCAAAATGTGGTGGTCACCCAAGGGCATTTGGTTTTTCAGAATCTTCTGATAAGGTAAATGAGTAAAGTATCGGGGTATATTATTCTTCTCTTTAATTATTTTTATTTATTATTCATCCCCAATTATTTGTACTATTACAAACATGTAAAAAGCATAGATTTTAATTTTAATTGCAACATTGGCATAAAAACATCGATGTTTTCATACCGATGTTTTTTTAACATCGGTGTACTCTTCACGATGTTAACATCGATGGTTTTCTGGCGATGCTCATCCCTAGTGTGTAGTGGTGTGCCCGTCACTCCTCCTTCACACCGCTCCTGTAGGAGAAGGGACTGGCGGGAACGTTGGTGGTATGTGTTACAGTAATCACTTTTAGTAACGTATTTTAGTAATTTTGACAACATGCAACATGTTATATATATTTTACATGTATGCAATATTAGATAGAGTATGTATAGAACGTTAAAAAAAAATTAGCGTAAAGACAACGCGAAAACAAACAAAAATCGTGGCATTTACTAGATACTAGCCGATTTACCCAGCGTTGCTCGGGTTCATAATATATTCATAGGCACCTATTCTTGTTCTAACGTTATATTACTTCTATATTGTATAATCTTCCTTATACTGTTACGTTCACATTCTCACTGGAGGAATAGACTACTCTGTAGCGCACCTGTTTAAGAACATGTCATAAACTTTATTCTTATATCTGGAGAAGAATTCTGTTGCGCGTGATGCTCCTGCTCGATTTCTAACTCTGGGAGAGGTCGAACAGCTAAATTAGTTTTCAATAAA
This sequence comes from Magicicada septendecula, assembly GCA_034769895.1. NCBI lineage: Eukaryota > Metazoa > Arthropoda > Insecta > Hemiptera > Cicadidae > Magicicada > Magicicada septendecula. The sequence goes on along the minus strand of CM068374.1, from coordinate 343,780,903 downwards.
ATGTCTACAATACTTGCATACGCTGCGTACTTAACTGTCATTTTATAATTCATTGTATTAATGGTGAAATAAGGTATTAGTTAAATTAGTGTCTCCTAAACTTATTCTAACAATACAATACCTCTATAGATTTCAGCTTATCAATTTTTAAATTCAAACTGAAGCAAGCGCATTTATATTGTCTGAACACTACGATCTGAATACATTCGCTATCAAAACATTGTTTTTTATACTCGCTTATAACTTACTTCTATCTTAACATATCCACTTTTAAATTCAAACTGAAACAACTCTGAATTCACGCACTATTAAGAAGTTTCTTAAGATGCATGCACCACCTTCGATATCATAACCTATATCTTTATTTATAAGAACCGTGGACTCTGGCCCGGCCATACTTAGGTCCGACCCAAGACTCCCCGGGTTCCGTGGACGGACCCCGGGGAAGGTCCGTAAGGCGACTACAGCACTATTCCCTACCCGGGAGGCTTCTACCTATGCCGGGACACCGCCTGCTTTTTCCGGCATCCAGGCCGGTCGAATCTCCCGCGCTAGGACATTGTCAGAGACCTCCCCTTGGTACGGATGGTTCTCCGAAGCCCGGAAAAGACTTTAACATGCCAGGCGACGCGCTAGAACTCTGGCCCGGTCGTTTTTAGCGAGATCCGACCTAAGACACCCCGGGTTTCGTAGACGGACTCCGGGGAAGGCCCGTCGGACAACTCCCGCGCTATTCCCTACGCGGGAGGGTTTTATCTATGCCGGGACACCGCCTGCATTTTCCGACATCCAGGCCGGTCGAACTCCCGCGCTAGGACATTGTCAGAGACCTCCCCTGGGTACGGAAGGTTTTCCGAAGCCCGAAAAAGCCGTCGACATGCCGGGCGAGGCGCTGGAACTCTGGCCCGGCAGTTTTCGCGAGATCCGTCCTAGGACTTCCCGGGTTCCGTGGACGGACTCCGGGGAAGGCCCGTCGGACGACTCCCGCGCTATTCCCTACGCGGCAGGCTTCCACCTATGCCGGGACACCGCCTGCTTTTTCCGGCATCCAGGCCGGTCGAACTTCCGCGCTAGGACTCTGTCAGATACCTCCCCGTGGTGCGGAAGGTTCTCCGAAGCCAGGAAAAGCCGTCGACATGCCAGGCGAGGCGCTGGAACTCTGGCCCGGCCGTTTTTCGCGAGATCCGACTTAAGACTTCACGAGTTCCGTGGACGGACTCCAGGGAAGTCCCGTCAGACAACTCCCGCGCTATTCCCTACGTGGGAGGCTTCTACCTATGCCGGGACACCGCCTGATTTTTCCGGCATCCAGGCCGGCGAACTCCCGCGCTAGGACTTTGTCAGAGACCTCCCCGGGGTACGGATGGTTCTCCGAAGCCCGGAAAAGCCGTAGACATGCCAGGCGAGGCGCTGGAACTCTGGCCCGGCCGTTTTTCGCGAGATCCTACTTAAGACTTCCCGGGTTCCGCGGACGGACTCCGGGGAAGGCCCGTCGGACGACTCCCGCGCTATTCCCTACGCAAGAGGCTTCTACCTATGCCGGGACACTGCCTGTTTTTTCCGGCATCCAGGCCGGTCGAACTCCCGAGCTAGGACATTGTCTGAGACCTCCCCGGGGTACTGAAGGATCTCTGAAGTCCGGAAAGCCGTCGACATACCGGGCGAGGTGCTGGAACTCTGGCCCGGCCGTTTTTTGCGAGATCCGACCTAAGACTGCCCGGGTTCCGTGGACGGACTCCGGGGAAGGCCCGTCGGACGACTCCCGCGCAATTCCCTTTGCAGGAGGCTTCTACCTATGCCGGGACACCGCCTGCATTTTCCGGCATCCCGGCAGGTTGAACTCCCGCGCTAGGACTTGGTCAGAGACCTCCCCGGAGTACGGAAGTTTCTCCGAAGGCCGGGAAAGCCTTCGACATGCCGGGCGAGGCGCTGGAACTCGGGCCTGGCCGTTTTTCGCGAGATCCGACATAAGATTCCCCGGGTTCCGTGGACGGACTCCGGGGAAGGCCCGTCGGACGACTCCCAGGCTAGTCTACGCGGGATGCCTCCACCGATGCTATGGCAACCAGAATGTATTCTATTGGGTTGCCATGGTAACCAGATCTAATAGTTTTTTAGACCCTAAAGGACCCCCCCCCCAAAGGATCGTATCGAATAAAAACACCTGTCCTATGTGGTTCTCTCGTTGCGTAAAATATTTGTGCCAAGTTTGGTTGAAATCGGACCAGTGGTTTAGGAGGAGATGTGGAACATACATACATACATATATACAATGACTTTTATTTATATTAAGATAAGCCCTCAAGATTCTGAGTGTAATTATGTAGATTCATATATACAAAGTTTATATATATACATAGACATAACGAGTAAAAGTGTATAAAACGAGTTTGAATTGATGGGTGAATTGTTACTTGTATAAACGTTTGTATATATTTTCTTCAATTTAGGGCATCAGTTCAACGTCATCGATTGTTGAACACCGATCTGATGGCGAATTATTCTGCATCAAAAATGTTCTACAATCACAGCTAATTTCTATGGGGTATTGGTTAAACTGATGGGCTGCTATATCTATATATATATATATATATATATATATATATATATATATATATATATATAGGAACACCGCCGCGTTTTTCCCAAAACACGGCACAGCACTTGTCCTCGTGGCCCTTAGAGGTGGGGGTGACCTAAATTATACAGGTTGCCTATATCTTCTTGATTGGGTTTGTCTTGTTTTCGGGTGAGCAGAATTAGTTTTAATGTTTGTGTTCGGGACTTACTTGACACTTTTCTGGGATTTCCCAGGTGATTCCTTCCAGCTGTTGTCCGCAGTGAAGTTTACATTGTGGGATGTTTCTGGCATGGCGTTGTGCCAGTTTATTGGGAGTTATGGATGCTCAACAAACAACAAAAATAAGTAAAAAAAAAAAATGATAAAAAAAGGGGAATAAAGGGAACAAAAAAAAATAAAATAAAAAAGGAAAAAATGTAAAAAACTAGGGAATACTAACTAAGTTGATTTGCTGAGTTTTACGTTGTGTTTGGCTGGGCCATGGTTTATTGTATGTTATTGGGTTTTGTCTGCTCTACCCGAACCTTTCGGATTGCTCGCCTGGTCGATGCGCCCGCGGCGGAGTTATTCGGCATGGTTTTCTAATTAATTGCATGTTTTTCTGTATGTTTGTATTTTCTTGTGTTTGCGTGTGACCCCCTCCTATGTTGGAGGGTAATTTTCAGAGAGTGTTCCTGTTCACCAAAAGCCAAATTTTTTGTAATGTATTTTGGCCATGTCCTTTGGTGTAGTTGGTGGTTGACCCATTGCGGTCAACGGGGGCCAGTGTTCGATATTTTGGATCGAACCGGTCAACAATTTTCATTTTTCTGAAGTTGGCACTATGACGTTTGTAGGGTCCATTCATGCACTGGACCTGAAGCCTTTGTCGTACGCCAACCATCTTAGTGTCAACATCCACGAGTCGGGACTCCTCGACAGGTAGAAATCCGTGCATGTAACCTATCCTCTTCCCAACCAGTCTATCCTGCCTGAGTGTCATGATCAACCTAGTCGTGAGATTACGGTAAGTCATTTTAATATTATTTATTTCTTGTTAGCAATTCTGCATGCTACACTGCTATAGAGCTCACCAGAGGCTATCAAATTATACAGTAAGAAAGCCGTCTTACTTTCAATCGTTCAAAATAATATCGTGCAGAACTTAAAGGGTAAATTTGATGGTTTCATATGGGTTTAAACCAGAAGTGAAAAAAGGGGTCTCATAAATGTATCTTGGGTAGTTTTATAAAAGTTTTGTGAATCTCAAAAAATCGATGTTGAAAAACATGCTTTTTTAGGTTTGATGTGAATTTACTTGTTTAAATTGCCAACAAATAAATTAAATTTGTAATACTATTTATAAAGAATTTAATTCTTATAAAACTGATATACATAAAGTCAATAAACAAATGAACGTCATCAAAAATTAAATTAAGATTTAAGAGCTGTCTAACTTCATGTGAATAACGAGGTTGTGTGCCATCATGTTGAAAGAACATCTGCAGCCATTTTCAAGATGTAGGCCTATGTCTTCTAACAGGATTGGCAACTCATTTTGAAAAACATCTTTGTACACAGCACCAGTAAGGTGATTTTGAATAATAAATGGTATAATAACTAGTCCCCAATTACACCACACCATACATTTAATGAGAAATGATTTTGACAGTTTTTACTCTTGCATTTCATTTGGATTTTATGTTGTCCACCTGTGACTATTTTTCAATTCTTTTGTTCTGTTTCACAAAAATAGATTCATAAATGAATTAACAATATTTCAATTTTGTTGTACTCGCTGACAAAATTTAATCTTAACCCACAGTCACCTGGTTGAAGATGTTGAACAGTATGCAAATGATAAGGATAAAAATACTCTTTCTTTAGTACTCTCCAGACTTTAATACAAGGTATGCCTGTTTGATGTGAAATCCTTCTGTTACTGAGTTGAGGACTATGTTATATCATTTTAATGATATTTTCTTACTACACATTGTTCTACAGGACGTTTATTAGAACATGTTGGAAATGACTTGTTAGTTCATAAATTATCAACGACCAGGGAAAATTAGGTATTCTTCTGTATGGAAATCTTCGTTGACATTCACATTTTGCAGCCCAGCAATTTCCACTACTACTACCATACACGAAAATAATATCAGCACACTCATGATTTGAAAATCGCAATGGCGTCTCAAAATTTAAAAGAAACACACCACAAACTGCAGATTCAGATTAGTTATGATAAATAATTAACCTCACAGTATTATAAATTAATTGTTAAACAGCTGTTTCCTGTGTGAAAGTTCTTAAGCCTTCATGGCCGGCATCAATACTGTTAAAATTACTAATATTAGCCAGGCTGTTAGGCCGTGGTCTGCAGTTGTTGACAAACATTTTAGCCCCGCCATCAGAGGCCATCATCAGTGTCTGAAACAACTGGCATGGTGTCCACCAATTCACCCCGTGATGAGGTAGAGAAGTGTACATCAGCACCACGAAGTGCAGCATCTGCACCAGCATTGGTGAACACAGCCATTGTTGTTGCTTGAGGCAGCCGGAGAAGTCTGCGTTGGCCGAGCATGTACTCTCCAATGCTGAACATTACATTCTCTTTGAGGAGACCAAGATCTTATTCTCAGAGAGTGCCTACTACCCTCAGCTGCACTTAGAGACCGTGGAAATCTTCAAACATGGTTCCATCACTATGAATCGAAAGGGAGAAAGCCTCCTATTAAATAGGATTTGGCATCCTGTGCTCACAAGCCAATCATGTAGCAGTTGATGCTGCTTTCCAGTGTAGATTGTACTGGTATGAAAGTTTATATAAGTGGGCCTTCTCAGGCAAAATACTTAATATCTACCTCATGACTCTGTGCCAATTGTTTCAGACACTGATCATACAAAATTCAAACATTTGTAAACAACTGCAGACCACAGCCTAACAGCCCAACTAATAGTAGTAATTTTAACAAAGCTGTTTCCTGATCTGAATTCAATTTTGAGCCTGAAGAGTACAATATTGCCAACTGTTTAATTTTTTATAAACTTTATTAAAACAATTTAGTTAATGTTGAGATTATATTTATTTTTAAATTATTCTATCAATATTATATTAATGTTTTGTATTAACTGAATAAATTATTATTATTAACAAATAAATAAATGGTTTACAGTATATTTCCAGAGGAAGAAATTTCTTAAACGCTCATTTGTTTTTTTATTGACTTTACATACATCATATTTCTCAGAATTAAATTCTTTATAAATTGTAATACAAGTCTATAATTACATTTATTTATTGGTAATTTAAACAAGTAAATTCACATCAAACCTAAAAAAAGCATGTTTTTCAACACCAATTTTTTGAGATTCACTCAAATTTTTCTATAAAACTACCCAAGATACATTTTTGAGACCCTCTTTTTTCACTTTTTAAGGTTAAAAAACCATATGAAACAATCAAATATACTCTTTAACCCTTTCGGTGCTCAATTTGACTGCAGTATGGTATATAAATTTATAAAGTTTATGTATGCAATATGGTATAATTAAACTACAGTCAAATTAGGGACTAAAAGGGTTAAGTTCCAAGAATTAGAATAGGGCTTAACTGTAGCCTTGGAACAGAACACCCTGTATAAAATTCAAAATTCTAAGAAAAATTCTTAAACTTAAAATACTGTAATATTTTTATACTTCACGTTTGATGCGTTTTCGTTCTTCTTTCAATTTCTGTAACAATTCTTCATGGGCCTTCTTCCTTCTTTCTACTTTTCTTTTATGAAAACCTGTCAAAAATTCTCTGAAATGAAAAATAAAATCTTAATGAATACAAATCATCCCATAATTAAACCTATTAGTATAATACAAGATATTAAGTCTATGTGTATACAATTACAATAAACAGTACGACATTGGAATCTATGATGAAATGTACCAAAAATAATTGTAGCCTATGCTCCATTTCCAAACTCTCGTCAAACTATTTTCATTGCTGTGAAGTAAATTAGAATTTCTATAGGATTGCGCATGTTGTATATGAAGGTAGAGTGAACACATCAGGCCTTGGATAGAGATGGCATTCTCATGTCTTGACCATGTTAGATGAGTTCATCCTTCACAGCTGAAGCTCAATGCATCAAGTGAATGAATTGTTTAGTACTATTTGGGTAGTCAACCACAGTAAATACTTAAATTGTTTTTACAGACCACAGAGTGAAGGCAAGATAGCAGAGACTGTCGGCATATCGATGGAACGTGTGCAATATCTTACACAAACATTTGAGACGATAAAGCCTGTGTTGCTTATTCCTGACCAAATACAATGATGAAAGGCTATTTCAACCCATTGTTTGACACTATAAGCAAAATCCAATACAAATTTTGCATTGATTTACAACTGCCGATGACAGTTCTCCAGAGGCTAAGTAACAGCCAAACAATGGACCACAAAAGGTAAACCAAAACTAAAAAAGGCAGAAAAAATTCCATCTGCTGGTAAGGTTATGGCAACTGTTTTTGGGACACACGTGAAATACTCTGTGCTGACTGAAAATGTCAACCTTTCAACTGCATTTTTATTGTTGGTAATAAAAAAAAAGCTGTCCTGGTAATAGCTGGTCTTATTTTTTCACAAAAGCTGACGGATTCATATCGATGTGTGTGCATGGTCACATTGTCAGGATTGAGTATCCATCAGTTTGACTTCAAAACTTCAGGCCTACATTCTGTATAATAATTTCATGGTGCACAGTTTTTGAAATGCTTACTTCTTCAACTACCTCACAAACAATTAAACAACAGTTAGAATGAATTACTTTCCTAACTTTTTCAACAATTTCATCAGTTTTGGATGTTGACAGTCGGCCTGAATGAGGATCATCATCAGCTGAAGTTCGGTGACCTATAAATGTTTTCACCACTCACATGCTCGAGTCTACCTTAAGGCCTAATCCTGATATGCTGTTTGTAACATTTCAAATGTTTCTTTGAATGATTTTCCCAGTTTAACATCAAATTTCATATTGACTCACTGCTCATGAAAATCACTCATTTTAAAATTCAGCACATGTTCACTTATGAGTGGACACAAACAGGCATAGTACGATGACTAATCAAAATATTACATTGTGGTTTTCACTAGGCTGCTACCCAGCTTCTAGGTTGCAGCTTATTACAAATCCTAGTAGCAGCACTATTTGTTGTACAATTCACAAATTCAGAAATTTTACAGACAAACCTCGTGCATTTCTGTCAGCTGGCCATATATAAGTGAACATCTTTAAAACTTTCACCATCCATCCTAACATAACTTACATGACAGAACTGGAGGAAAACAAAATGCTATATATTTATTTACACATACACATGCATGTGTGTGAGTGCATGTAAAATACCACGTTACCCCAGTTATAATAACTACCTCAAACATGTACAATCAGTTTACTAGGCCCATATATGTTTGACCAATCAGAAAACCACATATGATTTATCAAAACATAACATTTATCAAACACACTGCATTTTGCTCAAAAAGCTTTCATTTATAATTGTTTAAATGAAAAAATACAAACCTTAATGCATTTTCTAAAAAAAAAATCCTTTGAAAATTATTCATAGTACCTATTTAAAAACGAGAAGACTAAATAGTTCGATACACTGATTCCAACACAAAATTCGAATCCCAGCGCCAATTCCCTCCCACCAGCAACCCCCACCACACACACCTACATCCCATAACCGTTACTGTACAGACATTTATTTAAATCCCATTGAAGAAAACGAATACCACATCGAAACGTCTGGGTAGCAAAACCAAAAAGTAAGTGTTCATAGTGGAAGTTTAATATACATATATATATATATATATATAATATTAAAAAAGTGAACGAAGAGGATGTATCAACAAGATAATTATGACTAAATAGTTATATTCTTATATTTAGAAAAAGACAATTTCCCTGCTCTTACTAGAATCCTTAGCATCTCTAAGTCTTCTATAGTATTCTGCCAGATGGTTTTATTTTGTGCCAAAATAAGCAACATAAATCTTAGGATTTATCTAAGCAAATGTATCGCAGTAAACTTTATATCAACAAAATTATCTAAATATGATTCTATGCAATCTAGAAGTACTGAACACATCAAGTGGTTCCTTTTTTTAAGAACATCAGTCTACAAAAATATTGGTATAGCTGTCTTGTATAACCAACCCCATGCATTCACGCACATTAACTACATACACACCAATGTTTACTTACATATACACCAATAGTTACACACTTAACCTATAAACGATGGTGACTGACAATCCTGCACTTCTTATTCATTGTATAAATAAAAGAAATGTCAAAATTCGAAATTGCATACCTCCTATCATTTTCGTCGAAAAGGATTCTTAATTTTGTTTTCCTGTTTATAGGTTTATGTCTCTTGACAAAACGTGTATGATCTATACTTGACTGTACCTCCTCCATAGTGTTATCTGTAATCTACTACTTTCTTGATCAAACAGCACGGGGGATAATCATACTCTGGGTCTTATAAAAAATTATTGTACAACGTAATTGTATGCATCCTTGTAAAAGAAAAGAAAAATTAATATACTTGTATAATAATATTTTGTGTCTACCAAGTGCATGTTTAATACCTTTATATACTTATAATCGCTAAATATGAAATAGTTTTGTTCATGAATTCGCGTTAATTCATGTTTATAATGTTAACTACGTTCATCATATAAATTATACATTATGTGACAAAGGTTTTTATAATATTTTTGAATCATATAAATTTAACAGCGCACAATAAAATATTAACCCCACATAATATTATTATATTCTATGTACGCACGCTTTATGATTGGTGAATGTAACTAAATTTTAAAATAAGTGAGGGTTCTATATCAGCCAATCAGAATTGAAGTGTTGCATAAAATTTGGACTCATCAGCAATATGGCTGTCAGTATAAATGTAGGTGCGTTAGAATGTCTTTCTCTCGGAAGAAAACTTTTGTTAATCGACATTTTTGTGTTAAATTGTTTAATATTTATTACATATTTATTCTCTGTGTATGGCTATTACCAATATGCTCCTCCTGGACCTAGGATGTTTCAAATGTAAGCAGTTTTGAAATGTCATTAATGCATGCTTGTGTAGTGAATACACAATATAGGTTAGGCATTGATCCCCCACTACATTTGTTGACCGACTTGACGATTTCTATATTATTGCTGTATAAGTATTTGAAAACTAGTTTTGATACATATTCCAAATATTTTTTACAATTCTACTGCCACGTGGAATGGAATTTATTCCAAAAAAATTGTTATTACCAGTGTGAAGACGCTTTGTTTATGTTTTGCGTACCATTAATCATATATGAATTTCTCCCTGGATATAAATTTGTGAAAATAGTTTTTGTCTTTTATGTGTGGCACCATATGTGAGAATGAAGGAAATTAAGGTTTACCTAGATTTCATAATATGAAAGTGGAAGCAATAACATCCTTTCATTAAAAACTTTACAGTTGAAATAAACATAAAATAGATCATATTATGATTAAGGTTATGCATTTTATGAGGGTTATTTTGCTCTATGTATTATGTCTAAGCAGCAGTTTTTTCAGAATATATTATGTAAAGGGGAGTGTAACAATTCAAGGATATCTGATTAAATGAAAGTGTGAAAGTCGCAGAATGTTAGGCATTGGATAATGTTTTATTTTATTGAACTGAATAATTATATTGCTTCAATATTATAATAAAGCTATATTTAAGTAATGTAATATTTCATTTCTGTTTTAACTTATGTCTGGTGAAATAATTACTCTCTAATTTTTATAAATTTGTATTATCAGTATTGGAGGCATACACAAGTAAAAGTTCGATTCATAAACCATGAAGTATTTAATTACAAACGCAGAATGCATTTAAATTAGATTTACTTTCTAATGTAGTTGAAACCTCATACTGTTAAGTGAATATTTTATACCTGTACACATTGTTGCTAGTTATTTTTTGAACATTTTGTGTACATGTTTGTGTAAATATGAAAAATGACTTGAAGGTTTATATTCTTTATATATATAATACATATTGTAAAAATTGACATCAAGATAAAAGATGAAAAGAATTATATTCAGACTTGCATTAAACTTATTACAGTCTTCTTTTTTAAATTTGTTATCAAAGGAGCTCTTCTGTAAATAGTGTTATTAATTAGAAATTTTGTAAGGTGGCAGTCATTATCATATTTACTGTAATTACCAGTTCCCATATTTTTTATTTCACAGCATCCAAAAGTGAGGAGGTAAATTTGACACCAGCTGAATAAATTGTGTCTATGCAAGAAGTAATTAGTTTTTTATGTACCACACTTGTAAATCAATTTAGTTATAGGCCTACTTTATAATGCTTTATTATGTTTGTTATCTGAATTCGGATTAAGCAGTCGTTAGTATATAAAAAAAATTCACAGTTTAAAGCAACTGTTTATTATTCTTATAATCAGTTTTGTAAGAGTATATAACTTTTTTCTATTAATAAAAAGTCTTCAAAAAAGTCCTACTATGAAACTTGTGACTGACACGTAATATAAACATATAATTTCAAGAGAGTTGTTGATGGACATGCTCTCATTTCATCTTCTACTTTCTGCAGTTGTTTCCTTTTTTTCTCGATACAAAAAGTTGAGAACTGTATTTTCTATAATTGTTCTCCAATGAAAAATATAATTGTTGTTGGCTTTTCACCATTGTTATTAATATTTAGAGAATTAATCCAAAATTATGTTTGTAGAGAGGGTAACTTAACTCTCTTCATTCTTTGCCCAGTTGTAGTATTCAGTCAGACATTTTTCTGCTTCATTTTTGACATGTATTCCTCATATTTTGCAGCACCCTTAGCTATTGCTGTCAGCACTACAAGGTGTTGCAGTGTCCCAGTTTGGAACTGCCGGCTTAAAAAAATTAACAGATATTACTGTTTATGTTACTATATTAATGTGACTTTTGATTTAATAACTGTTAAAAATGATGGTAATTATAGACCGTAACTGTGTCATCTTCAGTTTCTTTCAGGTTGAAGTATTAAATTATATTCCAGTTTTGGAGTACGGATGTTTTTTCTCTAGTAACCCACAAAGGTAAAATAATCAACTTATAGGTTATATTATTTTGTTTATTGTGGAAAGGTTACTTATATAGGCCCATTATGGAACACCATGCATGCTGCAGACCATCAGGTTGCTTATAATAGCACTGCAATCACTATATTCACCAGACATTCTGAACAAGGTCAGTGCCACACCACAAGTGCATTACAAAAATGTTTTGATGACTGGGAAAAAAAACATTGGCATAAGTCTGATAAAGATTATTTTAACAGGAATTATGTAAACATATAAGAATAAAGACATAATTTTTAATTTATTTTATTAATTTTTAATCTCACCGCATGTTCTAATATATTAGTTCTCCTGTGTAAAAATGTAGTAATTACAAACTGAATTATAAGCAAAAGTTAAAACAGCCCCGATCATGTGGATTTAGGCACTTTTTCATACTTTCTTATTCAACATATCAATTTTTATTTACTTTTGTAACCCCTTGAATTGGGGGTTACAAAAGTAAACCCCCAATTCCTTCCTTTTTTCCTGTCTTCACCTTAGGTGGGTATTATATTTTAACACGCCTTAAATAATTTTAAAAAGATTGATGGGTCAATCCAAGTCAAATCATCCAGGGGTGTACACTCCACCCTATCAGATTTTCATGAAAATTTTTTTACAGCATCTATGGACAAATATAACAATCCGTATTTTTCATTTTTGCCAAATTCGCTTTAGTTTTTTTTAAATGATTTTTTGAAAAAGTCCATTTTTAGCCGAGACGTGAGATCTAAAGGGCACTTTTCAATAAAAACTCTGGTTGTATGGTTATTATTTAATATTAAGTTATGAAACTCACAATACTTACTTGAAATTTCACAAGGATTCCAAATATAAAGTAAAAAATAACATATAGACTCATATAAAATTTGTTTTTCCACTTCAAAGTTGGCAATTCTGAATTTTTTTTATCCGTGCAGGCTTTTATGTAAATGTTTATAACCTTTTTCTGTCTGGTTCTATGAGGCTGAAAAAGGTCTCATTTGAAAGAGGATGAAATGTAATATAATTTAGCATAAAATAAAAGTCATGGGTATTTAATGACATCATTTTATAATTTAAGTACAAAGTTTACATTTGATATTTCATTGAAATATTTTGCATAGTACCCTATCTTGTGTGGCCAATGAGGATTTTTTTTACTTAAGGTATACTTATATTTTTCTGTACTAAAACCTTTAGTTAAAATTAGGCTTATCAGTGTAACAAGGCCTAACTACCTGTCATAACTAAAAATATCGGTATGGAGAACCATACATGACTTCCATGTTCTAAGATTTATATTTAAAATCATATTCGAAATGAAATATTTCCATAGAAACTACGTCTTTCTACTTATTGCTTCAGCATTAACCACAGTACTTTGGTCACTAACGTATACCACCTCACGTTTTCGCACTCGATTTTCACTGATGATGGCAGTCGATGGCACTGCAGAAAAGTCTGGTTTTACAGAAAACATTGTACTACGGCTAAACAGCCCAGGAAGCAATTTTAACAAAAAACTACTTCTTTGTTGCCGATAACGTAGTACACATAAAAAATTTTCCCCTCCACCTTCAACTATAATTTTTAATTATAATCTCCCCCCACCCCGTTCACCTAACCTCTTTATTTATAGATATTTCATCTACGTTTCTACAGTGGATTATTATGAGCTTCTTATCAGGATACTTTATTTATAAAAATTAAGTACTTTACTAGATCATTAAATCATAAAATGTTTCAGGTAAACTACCTCTTTCTCTTAACCGATTTTCTCCAAAATCAATAGACCTTCAGTCCTCTACAATTCAGGGATGTATGCAAAAAAATATTTGATTCTGTTTGAATGTGCGGCAGTTATCGTTCGTCATGGAAACATTTCTCTTGTTACAACTTAAAATGTTGCTGGTAAACTACCCCTTTCCCTTAACCGATCTTCACCAAAAACAATAGGTCTTGAGTACTCTACAAATCAGGGCTGCATGCAAAAATTTATTTGATTATGTTTGTGTTTGCAGCTGATATCGTTTGCCATAGAAAATACCCTTGTTAAAACATAAAACGTTGCAGGTAAACTACCCTATTCCCTTAACCGATCTTCACCAAAACCAACATGTCTTGAGAACTCTACAATTCAGGGCTCTATGCAAAACATTATTTGATTCTGTTTGAATTTGCGGCTATTATCGTTTACCATATAAAAAATTACCCTTGATAAAAAACCGTTGCAGGTAAACTACCCCTTTCCCTTAACCGATATTCACCAAAAACAATGGGTCTTTAGTACTCTACAAATCAGAGCTGCATGCAAAAAATTATTTGATTCTGTTTGAATTTGCGGCAGTTATCGTTCGTCATGGAAACATTTCTCTTGTTACAACTTAAAATGTTGCCGGTAAACTACCCCTTTCCCTTAACCGATCTTCACCAAAAACAATAGGTCTTGAGTACTGTACAAATCAGGGCTGCATGCAAAAATTTATTTGATTATGTTTGTGTTTGCAGCTGATATTGTTTGCCATAGAAAATACCCTTGTTAAAACATAAAACGTTGCAGGTAAACTACCCTTTTCCCTTAACCGATCTTCAACAAAATCAACAGACCTTGAGTTCTATATAATTCAAAAAGGTATGCAGAAGAGTTGTTGATTCTGTTTTAATGTACGGCAGTTATCGTTCGTCATAAAAAAAATTGCCCTTGTTAAAACATAAAATGTTCCTGGTAAACTACCCTATTCCCTTAACCGATCTTCACCAAAACCAACATGTCTTGAGAACTCTACAATTCAGGGCTGCATGCAAAAAATTATTTGATTCTGTTTGAATTTGCGGCTGTTATCGTGTGCCATAGAAAATACCCTTGTTAAAACATAAAACGTTGCAGGTAAACTACCCCTTTCCCTTAACCGATCTTCACCAAAATCAATAGGTCTTGAGAACTCTACAATTTATAGCTGTATGCAAATAATCATTTGATTCTGTTTGAATTTGCGGCTGTTATCGTTTGCCATATAAAATACCCTTGTTAAAACATAAAACGTTGCAGGTAAACTACCCCTTTCCCTTAACCGATCTTCACCAAAAACAATAGGTCTTGAGAACTCTACAATTCTGGGCTGTATGCAAAAGAGTAGATGATTCTGTTTGAATTTGCGGCTGTTATCGTTTGCCATAGAAAACAATTACCATTGATTAAAAAAAAACCTGTTGCAGGTAAACTACCCCTTTCCCTCAACCGATCTTCACCAAAAACAATAGGTCGTGAGTACTCTACAAATCAGGGCTGTATGCAAAAAATGATTTGATTCAGTTTTAATTTGCGGCTGTTATCGTTTGCCATAGAAAAAAAATCTGCAGACAGACACACACAGACACTTTTGGAAAAATTACTTTTTTTCATGTTTTGAGTGTAGTACAATCAGAATCTGCAATAATTTCGAACACGATTTTTTTTGCCATCACCATACTTCCATTTCCTTAAGGAACATGGAAGTAAAAATATAGATTTTAAAGAAGATTTGTCCGTATTTTAAAAATAATAACTTGTTTAGGTATTTACTTGTTGAGTTAGCTTACCTTTTCAGTCTTAAATGGTATTAGAGGACACACACACACACACACACACACACACAGGTGCTTCTTGATTGATATGAAACTTAATGTTTCCTTGGCCAGGCAGCATTAATATTTTGAATATTTTTTTGGATAGTCTGAAAAGCATTCAGCCAACCTGAGCACTTAATTCAGGTACATCTATGCAGCAAATTATGTTTGTAAAAGGGGCCCAGCGCTTATCCTCTCTCCCAACATTTCTGTGTTCTGGCCAAAAACATGTTTTTGATGGCCAGTGAGGATGCATAAAATTGATGTAAGCATCTTGGCTGTCATCATCTAGCTCCAAAATTAGTTCAATATAACACTTTTCTTCATACATACAGCCTACACAGGTATTTGGTTGGAGATTTGGAAGTTGCAGTTCTTAATTAGCAAGTTATTATTTTTAAAATACGGACAAATCTTTAAAATCTATATTTTTTTTAGTTATGACAGGTAGTTAGGCCTTGTTACACTGATAAGCCTAATTTTAACTAAAGGTTTTAGTACAGAAAAATATAAGTATACCTTAAGTAAAAAAATCCTCATTGGCCACACAAGATAGGGTACTATGCAAAATATTTCAATGAAATATCAAATGTAAACGTTGTACTTAAATTATAAAATGATGTCATTAAATACCCATGACTTTTATTTTATGCTAAATTTTATTACATTTCATCCTCTTTCAAATGAGACCTTTTTCAGCCTCATAGAACCAGACAGAAAAAGGTTATAAACATTTACATAAAAGCCTGCACGGATAAAAAAAATTCAGAATTGCCAACTTTGAAGTGGAAATCAAATTTTATGAGTTTAAATGTTATTTTTGACTTTATATTTGGAATCCTTGTGAATTTTCAAGTAAGTACTGTGAGTTTCATAAATTAATATTAAATAATAACCGTACAACCAGAGTTTGTATTGAAAAGTGCCCTTTAGATCTCACGCCACGACTAACAAATCGGCTAAAAATGGACATTTTTTTTTCAAAAAAATCATTTAAAAAAAACTAAAGCAAATTTGGTAAAAATGAAAAATACGGGTTGTTATATTTGTCCATAGATGCTGTAAAAAAAACTTCATGAAAATCTGAGAGGATGGGGTGTAAAAGTTTTTTCTGGCTGGATGATTTGATTTTGAATGACCCTGATATTTTATGAGGTATTATTATAGGCATTAATTGTTTTTATTGTGGACTATGAAAATCACGCAGTAATTGTGATTCCGATAGTCACCAAAAGTGGTGTAGGAGATGCGTACACATTTTTTGTGAACTTCTGTTGCATATTATTCTTCAAAACAAACCATACTTATTTCAACCATTAGCTGAATAGTAACTCCCTTATGTAACTCATTCAATATGAGTCACCTACTCCTCATCACCATATTCACATGTACGTCATACATCAAAACACAGAAAAGAGAAAAAATTTATTTTTTCAACTTGAAAGATATTTTAAACATATAATGATATAGGTCAGTACTTATGAAGATCATAAAAGATTTAATTGGCAGGCTTCTTTTTTGGAGGTGAGATTTGTGAAGTATAAATTTTACTCTGAATGTATTTCAGATGCGTAGTAAATAGAAATGTTGGCCCAGTGGTCCTCTTTATACGTAATACTTGAATTATAAAATCAATAAATGCTATATCTCTGGGAAAGTTAACAGTTGTTTTATTATCCGGATTATATTGCTACATTGGTGAAGGTGTTAATTTCAGTGCAAAATGATAATTTTACATGATAATTATCACAGTGATAGGGCGCATTGTAATTTTCCAGTGTGTGCATTCAGGGATGAGAAACAGTAGTATAATTTTTTTTTTTTCACCTCAAGGTAATGAAGTGTTGCTATCTTTCGCTCAGCATATGAAAGAAATGGTACCATTGTGTTCTTCAAGCATCAAATCATTGGGTTATTGGTAAATCTATCCAAGTCCACTCATGTGAATTTTTGGAAAACTGAAATTAAAGATTTTCAAGTGAAATGATAATTCATAAAACTGATTTTCAAGATTCATTTTTATTACTAATAGTTTTTTTATTAATTGCATAGTGTTGAAAACTAAAATGAAAAAAAGAAATGCTTAAAAATGTTGTTTTGAAACATGTTGAGAAATCATTAAAACTTGGACTTTGGTAATTTTACCACTAATCCCTTGAAATAATGAAAAAAATATATTATTTGTCTTAATAATGAAGATATCAGAAGTAGGTAAGCATATGTTTTTAGTTTAATTCAGTTTGGTAGTCATCAGTTATTTTGGGTAAACTGTTGCTCCTATTGTAGGAAGAGGCCATTTTCATGTTAAATGGTGGTTTGATTCAAATAAAATTTACCTTTGCATCCAATTCATATCTTTCTGCAAACTGCAGTCTTAGAATTTGTAGAAAACTGTGTTGTGTGTTAAGTATGAATTACTCTCTTTTTAGGTAATGTGATGACCTTTGGATGTTTTCAGGTACGCTTATAACTTGGCATGATGCTCATATATACTGAGAGCGTTTTAGTCTGTTTAAATAAAGTTTAAACAACTTAGAGAGAGAGAGAGAGAGAGAGAGTGTGTGTGTACATTTTACTTTCATATAATTATGTTTTCTAGTGTAATAGTTAAACCTTATTAGTAAAACAAACTGATATTTTATTGTCATAGTATGATACTTTATACAATGATTTATAAAGCACGACACTTTATTACTTTATTGTAGTACTTAATTCCATTAAAACAACGGTACTTCTTGTTATTATTGTGTGTTAAAATCAGTGCGATGTAAAAGTGAGTGACAGAAAAAAAAGCAATGTCCTTCAATATCTGAAAGTGAATATAGCACACCGCTGTTAGATATGCATGCTTAGTCGTTAACTATGTCGTAATTATCCTTATTATATATAGGTTATGCTGATTAGTATGTTTATTTTAATCAGCTTTCAGAATCTTGGAAATTGCCAACCAACACTAGTATAAATACTAAACCTTTTGTGATTTAAATACTGTTCAGTGAGAATAGAATACATTCTTTATAATCTGCTCTCAGTAGAGGCTCTTAAGATAAATATTTGTTAGTGCTGTATGAAAACCATGAGTAGTGTATTCTATTTATGTAAGAATTAGTTTTCTAGAGGAATATCTTGTGTCCAAAACACATGTATTGTAACTTTAACTATTAAAATGAAAGCTAGGAAATACTTTACTTACCCCCAATTCTGACAAACTTACTTACGACTTACCTTATTATAAAAACCAGAAGATACCAAAACTCAAGGTCGCCACCACATTTGGAAAAGGAAATGTGGAAACCTTTTACACTCTTCTCATTAAAACAATTTAGTTAATTTATTTCCCTTAATTCAGAAACTCTCACAGGTCCGTTTAGGCGAGCCTTTTGGCACAGAAGATAGGGTATGGTTCTGGTGTAATAATTACTCTAATACATGGTTATATCAATATCATATTTACTTTTATTGAACATGTTAGTTTTCTTGTAATTTTAATTATTGGAAATAAAACAAAAATTACTAGGCACAAATGATGATACTTAACTAAGAAAGTGTTTTAATTGGCAAACCAGTACTTCGCTCTCTCTCTCTCTCTCTCTCTCTCTCTCTCTCTCTCTCTCTCTCTCTCTCTCTCTCTCTCTCTCTCTCTCTCTCTCTCTCTCTCTCAGAAAATCATTACCCAAGATAACCTCTAAATTTAACCCTCGGACTACTAAGAACGTATTATCATATTCAATTGGACCTGTTTGGTTACTCGTTTACGTCTAACCCCAGTAACACCCACTATTGTAACCCCTGCAACTGGTAAATAAGGAATATTTTTATTTAATTCCTTTAATTCTTCTAACACATTCTCGGAAATGACTGATATTTCACTACCCGTATCTACTAATGTTTTAATTTCCTTACCTTCAATAGTGACAATGTTAATCCCGTCTCTGGTTCCTCTACCTCCAGGTTGTCCTCTTCCATTAATTCCTTTGAAATGTCAGTTTGAATTAGATGATTTCGATAACTACTTGTATCCTGGACCCCACTACCCCCTGACAATGGTTGGGTCCCCTCCTCCATTGTCCTCACTCGTTTTCCGGTTGAGTGGCAGCACTACCCTGTGAGTAGCCACCTCAACCCCTGGTTGTATTCCCGCTGCCTCTAGGCGCCCCTCTGCTGCTGTCTTCTCCTCTCTGGTGTTGACTGTTCTGGTTGGATGCTGGTTCATTTCTCTGGCAATTCCTTGCCCTGCCGCATCTACAACAAACTGTTCTGAAAGAGTAATTCTCGAACCGACAATCTTGACATCTCCACCCCTTGCTTCTATTATTGTCTCCCCCTGAACCCCTATGTGCGGTCGTTGACCCCCTCGATTTGTGATGTATTCCGTGTGTGTGTGTGTGTGTGACACCGACTGATTCTGACGTCTACCCACATCTCCCTGTTCCTTATATTCTGAAAAATGTCTAGTATTTTTTCCAACTCATTTATCTCGGTAATATCGCGTGTCATCAATGTAATTTGGATTTCTCGTGGTAAGTGTTTACTTACATGTTGTACAAACGATCTAAATGGCAATGGTGGCTCTAAATATTGCGCCTCATTGTACAATCTCATCACATACATAGTCACGTTGTTACCGTGGGTCCCAAAATTACGGGACCCCATAATTTTACTACGTAACACTTCTTGCTCTTCTTCAGACCAATATTTGTTTCTAAAGGCCCTCTCAAAACTCTGATAGTCCACCCAATCTGTTTTGTGCACTTCCGCCCACACCGCGGAACTTCCCTTAAAACATTTCATTATTTTTAACATCTTAAACTCCCAATTACTACTACAGAATTGATTGAAATATTTTACTCTATTTAAGAATTGCATGGGGTGTACCCCCCCTACTGTCACAACTAAACGATTCTAAATCAACATCGTTATTTATATCTCGAGTAATTACTACTCGCTCAGTAACATTATTGAGTTTCTGGCTTATTGCTAAATTTAACTCCTTTTTAACATTGTTTATACTCTGTTCCATGGATACAAACTTATGATTATTTTGACTTTCAAATTAGACGTTATGTTTGTCCACAAGATTTACAGTATTTTGTATTGACTGTATCCCCACTTTAAGGTTATTTTCTATTTCATTTATTTTACTGTTAGTATTGGTTTCATATACATCAACATTCTGACTAATCTCTTCAATCTTATCAACAGTGTAATTAAATTTACGTTGAGTGTTAGACTTACACTCAATTATTTTAATTTCAAAATTTTCTTTTACTTCACTAAGTTGTCTGTTAAACTGCTCATTTGCATTATCTAACATTTATATTTGTTGTTACTAATACGATTGTCTAACTGCTCGTCAATAGCACTCAAGCGTTTATCAAATTGTTTTTGTGACTCACTTATCTCATTCAAACGCTTATCAAACTTTTCATCATTAACATCAAAACGATTATTCATATCGCCCCTTAATTCATTAAACTGTTTACACAAAAACTCATCATTTCATCATTAGATCTACTACTATCTTTTGTTGACACTGGAGTTGAATGTATTCCAGAGTCACTCATTATAGCTGAGTCAGTCAGACTAACTTCATTCTCATTATCTTCCATTTTAATTATTTGTAATTAAATAATTAATATAATTCAATATTTATATAAATGAAACTTTATATAAGAAAAACAACTTTAAACAATGCGCTACTTTAAACACCTTATAACCTATACAAATTATTCAAAAAGAACGCCACAACCAAACCTATTTCCGCCTTAAGCAGGCCTAACTTATATGAAAAAATTCATATAAGCATCCTGGCAGGGATCGCCAATTGTAACTTTTACTATTAAAATGAAAGCTAGGAAATACTTTACTTACCCCCAATTCTGACAAACTTACTTACGACTTACCTTATTATAAAATCCAGAAGATCCCAAAAATCTCAAGGTCGTCACCACATTTGGAAAAGGAAATGTGGAAACCTTTTACACTCTTCCCATTAAAACAATTTAGTTAATTTATTTCCTTAACTCAAAAACTCTCACAGGTCCGTTTAGGCGAGCCTTTTGGCACAGAAGATAGGGTATGGTTCTTGCGTAATAATTACACTAACACATGGTTATATCAATATCATATTTACTTTTATTGAACATGTTAGTTTTCTTGTAATTTTAATTATTGGATATAAAACAAAAATTACTAGGCACAAATGATGATACTTAACGAAGAAAGTGTTTTAATTGGCAAACCAGTACTTTGCACTCTCCCCCCCCCTCCTAAACACAAACACTTGAAATCCATTCTAATGATAGGAGCATTAAAATTTAACCCAAAATGGGCAGACATTATATGTCAGAAGCAACTCCACACATTCCATACGTACATAACAAAGCCAAAAAATAATACATAAGAAATATCTTTAAATGTTAACTTTTGTCTGAAGCTAAACTCGCATGGCCGGTGTCAATAAATTCAAAATTACGACTAAAAACTGACCACAGCTTAACTAACAGCCCAGGTTTTTAGTCGAAATTTTGAATTTACCTTTGAATGTTATTTTTTCCTTTTTGAATTTACCTTTGAATGTTATTTTTTCGTTACTTTTATTTACATTATTTTGAATAAATGAATTTGTTTTCTTTTGATAAGTCTGCTTAATTTTTATTTAAATACCTATTTTATTGACTTGAGAGAGAGAGTGTGTGTGTGTGTGTGTGTGTGTGTGTGTGTGTGTGTGTGTGTGTGTCCTGACTTCCAAGATTTTTCAATTCGGCCCTCAAGTGAAAAAGTTTGAACACCCCTGTTTTACACAATATGTAGTGTAACATTCACCACTTAGTTTTTTCTTTTTTTATAATTTTTGATTTAGCAAAGTGAATTCTCAGTTTCGATGCGACCATGGTATGTATCAGTCTGTTTTCTTTCAGTTTGGAGTACGTCTCATGATAACTTTTACATTCCAACCGATTTCCATGAAACTTGGCATACTTTTATCCTGTTGTTTTTTAGATTTGTCCAAAATAGGTCATGGGAGGCAAAATTTGTGAAAACATTGCAAAAGCCCATGTGTGGTATCAAATTAAAGAGAAATTTAACTACAATCTGAATATTATATTCATTTTTGTAAATTTCAAAGTTTGTGGAATATCACGGCCCAAAAAGTGGGTGACAATTTTGATAAAATCGCAAAACTTCATGTGGGGTGGTAGCAAAGTAAAGAGAATTTTAACTAAAACCAGAACGTACTGTCAAGTTCTGAAAATTTCAAAATTTTAGGACCCAGGGTCCAAAAAAAGAGCTCTATAATTAGAAAAAAATTGTGAAAATCCAGCAGGGTGACGAACTAAAAGGAATTATAACCCAAATCCAAATGTTTTGAAATTTTTGTGCTTATTGTTTGGTTGTGTGCTCACCAATTGTTATATTGCCAACGAAGTAGAGTAATCGAGATTTTTGTAATTGTTTTCTCTTCTTCTTCTGTACTTGCCTGAAGGCATTAGGCATTTGCCTGTTCCATGTAATTGTTTTCTATAATTGAAAACAATTAGTACATAAATTACAAAATTATATAATTTTCAAGTAATCGTTTTCTATAATTGAAAATCATTAATTTTGTAATTTATGTACTAATAAATGTACTTCAATCAAAATAGTGAGCAAGTTCTGCAGCTTAGGGATATATAACTGCAGCTAGTATATTTTTGTTGACACTTCCAGATTCCAGACAATGATCTCATTTATCAAAATTGACCCAGCCATTTGATAGTTACTAGGTAACAAATGAACATACCAAATGCAAGTGTAGTTGGGTAAAAATTATTAACTTTAATTTAAACAATCACAGCCAAATAGATTTTTATAGAATACTCTGCTGTCTGCGGAATTTTGTTAATCTGTGCCTTTGCTAAATGATTTCCAGATTATAGTATGACTAGGTTTTCGATTTATGTATCCTGAGAAATCTAGGAGTATGCATCTATTTACGTCCTAAAAAAATCTACCAGAATATGTCCTAAAATAGGCCTATGCCCTGAAGAATATACATAAATATAATAGAGACCTGATAAGCCTGCTCTATAAATAAGTTTTGTTTTTCTGTTTTATGTCCATGTTCCGTAAGGAAGTATGGTGATCGCAAAAAAAATCGTGTTTGAGGTAAGGGCTGATTCTGATTGGACTGTCATCAAAACATGAAGAAAGTCATTTTCCTAAAAGTCTGTGTGTGTAAAATTTTGTTTATGACGAATGATAACTGCTGCAAATTCAAACAGAATCAAATATTTTTTTTTGCATATGTGCCAGAGTTGTAGAGGACTCAAGACCTATTGACTTTGGTGAAGATCGGTTAAGGGGGAGGGGTAGTTTACCTGCAACTTTTTACATTTTAATAAGAGTAAAGTACTTAAAAATTCATTTAAACTTTTTCAAACAATGGTAATTGTTAAAAATAAAAGAATTTTGTTGCCAGGCAACCAGGTTGTTCAGTTAGGAGAGAGGGGCTGTTTACCTGCATTGTTGTGTTTTAACAAATAATTTTAATTGTTTTTAATAAATAAGTGCCCCGAAAATAAAATTGTATTAATCCACTGTAAATTGGTAAATGAGATAATTATAAATGGAGTTGAAGGGGGGGGATTTTTTGAAAATTGCTGTGCTGAAATCAAGCAAAGTACGAATATTTAATTTTGAAAGATAAGATACCTTAGAAATTACATATGATAAAACTATTACTCTACGAAAGTGTAAATATCATTAATGGTGGGGGATCAGTTGAGGAGGAGGGATGATTATCTGCATCGTTCAGTTTCTTTATAAGAATAAAGTACCTAATTTTTATAGATAAAGTAACTTGAAAATAACATTATATTGAATGACTGCCCTATAATAACAAAAATATCTACAAATAGTGAATATAGTTTGAGGGTGGGTGATACTTTTTTAGAAATTATCAAACCAAATTCAAATAAATGATTTTAAATATAAATCTTAGAACATGGAAGTCATGTATGGTTCTCCATGCCGATATTTTACATAAACAAATTGAGTATATTAACAAAACGTTACGGATAAAAGATTTTACTTTAATATAGTCTTCATTTTCATTAGAGTTACACTGAATGATTAACACCGATTTTCAAATTTAAACTATTTCAAGAAACTCTTTGGTAAATATTAAACCATTGGTTGAAGTACTGGATCACTTCCGTCCAGCTGTGTTTGTTTTCTGTTAACATTGTCAGCAGTTTTACACTTTGTTGAATACCATTGATTTCATTCAAGTATGTTTTTACTTCCACATTCCTTAAGGAAATGGAAGTATGGTGATGGCAAAAAAAATCGTGTTCGAGATTATTGCAGATTCTGATTGTACTACATTCAAAACTTGAAAAAAGGCATTTTTCGAAAAGTGTGTGTCTGTCTGTCTGTCTGTAGATTTTTTTTCTATGGCAAACGATAACAGTTGCAAATTCAAACAGAATCAAATAATTTTTTGCATACAGCCCTGATTTGTAGAGTACTCAAGACCTATTGTTTTTTGTGAAGATCGGTTAAGGGAAAGGGGTAGTTTACCTGCAACGGTTTTTTTTAATCAAGGGCAATTTTTTTTTATGGCAAACGATAACAGCCACAAATTCAAACAGAATCAACTACTCTTTCGCATACACCCCAAAATTGTGGAGTTCTCAAGACCTATTGTTTTTGGTGAAGATCGGTTAAGGGAAAGGGGTAGTTTACCTGCAACGTTTTATGTTTTAACAAGGGTATTTTCTATGGCAAACGATACCAGCCGCAAATTCAAACAGAATCAACTACTCTTTCGCATACACCCCAAAATTGTGGAGTTCTCAAGACCTATTGTTATTGGTTAAGGGAAAGGGGTAGTTTACCTGCAATGTTTTATGTTTTAACATGGGTGTTTTCTATGGCAAACAATAAAAGCCGCAAATTCAAACACAATCAAATGATTATTTGCATACAGCCCTAAATCATAGAGATCTCAAGACCTATTGGTTTTGGTGAAGATCGGTTAAGGGAAAGGGGTAGTTTACCTGCAACGTTTTATGTTTTAACAAGGCTATTTTCTATGGCAAACGATAACAGCCGCAAATTCAGACAGAATCAAATAATTTTTTGCATACTGCCCTGATTTGTAGAGTACTCTAGACCTATTGTTTTTGGTGAAGATCGGTTAAGGGAAAGGGGTAGTTTACCAGCAACGGTTTTTTTATCAAGGGTAATTTTTTACTTCCATGTTCCTTAAGGAAATGGAAGTATGGTGATGTAAAAAAAAATCGTGTTCGAGATTATTGCAGATTCTGATTGTACTACACTCAAAACATGAAAAAAATTCATTTTTCGAAGTGTCTGTGTCTGTCTGTAGATTTTTTTTTCTATGGCAAACGATAACAGCCGCAAATTCAAACAGAATCAACTACTCTTTCGCATACAGCCCAGAATTGTGGAGTTCTCAAGACCTATTGTTTTTGGTGAAGATCGGTTAAGGGAAAGGGGTAGTTTACCGGCAACATTTTATGTTTTAACAAGGGTATTTTATATGGCAAACGATAACAGCCACAAATTCAAACAGAATCAAATGATTATTTGCATACAGCCCTAAATTGTGGAGTTCTCAAGACGTTTTGATTTTGGTGAAGATCGGTTAAGGGAAAGGGGTAGCTTACCTGCTACGTTTTATGGTTTAAAAGGGCATTTTCTATGGCAAACGATAAGAGCCGCAAATTTAAACAGAATCAAGTAATGTTTTGCATACAGCCCTGACCTGTAGAGTACTCAAGACCTGTTGTTTTAGGTGAAGATCGGTTAAGGGTAAGGGGTAGTTTACCTGCAACGTTTTATGTTTTAAAAGGGTATTTTTTTATGGCAAACGATAAGAGTCGCAAATTCAAACAGAATCGAATAATTTTTTGCATGTAGCCCTGATTTGTAGAGTACTCAAGATGTATTGATTTTGGTAAAGATCGGTTAAGGGAAAGGGGTAGTTTACCAGCAACGGTTTTTTTTAAACAAGTGTAATTTTTTTCTATGGCAAACGATAACAGCCTCAAATTCAAACAGAATCAACTACTCTTTTGCAAACAGCCCTGAATTATAGAGTTCTCAAGACCTATTGGTTTTGGTGAAGATCGGTTAAGGGGAAGGGGTAGTTTACCTGCAACGTTTTTTTTTAATCGAGGGTAATTTGTTTCTATGGCAAACAATAACAGCCGCAAATTCAAACACAATCAAATAATGTTTTGCATGCAGCCCTGAATTGTAACGTTCTCAAGACCTATTGATTTTGGTAAAGATCGGTTAAGGGAAAGGGGTAGTTTACCTGCAACATTTTATGTTTTAACAAGGGTATTTTCTATGGCAAACGATAACAGCCGCAAATTCAAAAATAATCAATTTTTTTTTTTGCATACTGCCCTGAATTATAGACTTCTCTAGACGTATTGTTTTTTGTGAAGATCAGTTAAGGTGAAAGGGTAGTTTACCTGCAATGTTTTATGTTTGAAAAGGGTATTTTCTATGGCAAACGATAAGAGCCGCAAATTCAAACAGAATCAAATACGTTTTTGCATACAGGCCTGATTTATAGAGTACTCAAGACCTTTTGTTTTTGGTGAAGATCGGATAAAGGAAAGGGGTAGATTACCTGCCACGTTGTTTGTTAGGGTATTTTTTATGGCAAACGATAACAGCCGTAAATTCAAACACAATCAAATAATATTTTGCATACAGCCCTGCATTGTAGAGTTCTCAAGACCTGTTTGTTTTGGTGAAGATCGGTTAAGGGAAAGAGGTAGTTTACCTGCAACGGTTTTTTGTCAGGTGTAATTTTTTTCTATGGCAAACGATAACAGCCGCAAATTCAAACAGAATCAATGATGTTTTGCATACAGCCCTGTATTGTAGAGTTCTCAATACCTATTGGTGTTGGTGAAGATCGGTTAAGGGAAAGGTGTAGTTTACCCGCAACATTTTATGTTTTAAAAATGGTAATTTTTTATGACGAACGATAACTGCCAAAAATTCAAAGAGAATCAAATAATTTTTTGCACACTTTCCTGAGTTGTTGAAAACTCAAGGTCTGTTGATTTTTGTGAAGATCGGTTAAGGGAAAGGGGTAGATTACCTGCAACATTTTATGTTGTAACAAGAGAAATGTTTCCATGACGAACGATAACTGCCGCACATTCAAACAGAATCAAATATTTTTTTGCATGCATCCCTGAATTGTAGAGGACTGAAAGTCTATTGATTTTGGAGAATATCGGTTGAGAGAAAGGGGTAGTTTACCTGAAACATTTTATGATTTAACAAGAGTAAAGTATTTAATTTTTATAAATAAAGTATCCTGATAAGAAGCTCATAATAATCCACTGTAGAAACGTAGATGAAATATCTATAAATGAAAAGGTTAGGTGAACGGGGTGGGGGTAATTTTCTACTATTAAAAATTATAGTTGAAGGTGGAGGGGAAAATTTTTTATGTGTACTACGTTATTGGCAACAAAGAAGTAGTTTTTGTGTTAAAATTGCTTCCCGGGCTGTTTAGCCGTAGTCCAATGTTTTCTGCAAAACCAGACTTTTCCGCAGTGCCGTCGACTGCCATCATCAGTGAAAATCAAGTGCGAAAACGTGAGGTGGTATACGTTAGTAACCATAGTACTGTGGTTAATGCTGAAGCAATAAGTAGAAAGACGTAGTTTCTATGGAAATATTTCATTTCGAATATGATTTTAAATATAAATCTTAGAACATGGAAGTCATGTATGGTTCTCCATACCGATATTTTAGTTACGTACATCAACCTGTGCTTGCAATAACTCACTTTCAGTGTCTTATTTTTATACTCCTGGCTGTTCTCTTTTTTATCTTTTCGTTATGACAGCTCAAAAAGTCATAGGGATTGAAACAACTCTTAGATTCCTAATTTACAACCGTCGACTATTGAAAACTGTTATTTGCCTAATAATGAAAATGCATGTAGATAATAAAAAATGTTGATTTTCCATTAAGCTTTAGAAAAAAATTGAATTATCAGTTTTGTTATTTCGTTTATCCTCCATGGAGAGATACTAATATTAAATAATTTAAGTAATTTAAGAAAAATTTGTTTGAAACTGTTGAATATACCCACCAGTGATAATTTGTGAAAAATTGATTCAAATTAATATTTTATTGTTAGTATACTAGTCAGTATATGTTGCTTATGTATAGAACATATTTAAGTATTTTCCCCAAAATAATCTTTTGAAAAATAAAATTTTAAAAATTAGTCTTCTTTGTGGACGGTTTTGGTCCCATGACTCTTATTTTAGTCCACAGTTATAGTCAGCTCATATTATATTAATTTTGTAAATAAGTATAGCATTGACTTATTGTCAGAACATGTTGTTTTTTTTTTTATATTAATTTATTGTTGTATTGGAGTGTTAGTGGTCTCAAATATTTCTACTACTAATTTGGTACAAACCACTATGTTATCTTTGGTATTGACGAGCGCTTTCGGCAGTCAAGCCATCTTCAGGTCATTTACCAACAGAGAAATATGAAACTGTTCACTTCTTATATACCGTTCTACCGGACCTATCTAGCCCCGCCCCCTGATGGAGTAACGTCTTACAACTCCACCATGGGTGGACAACCCACTATGGGTGGAGCTAAGTAAGACATTACTTCAGTCAGGGGGCGGGGCTAGATAGGTCCGGTAGAACGGTATATAAGAAGTGAACAGTTTCATATTTCTCTGTTGTAAATGACCTGAAGATGGCTTGGCTGCCGAAAGCGCTCGTCAATACCAAAGATAACAGTGGTTTGTACAAAATTACTAGTAGAAATTTTTAATATTAGTATATCATTTTTATAGGCCTATTGTATTTTTTAAACGTCCATATCTCAAATGTAAAATTATTTCTATCAATAAGGTAGGTTTGTTTTCATTACAGAATTAGAATTATATGTGTTAATAGCAACAAGGTTTTTGTTTTGTGTTTTAAATTACACATAATTGTTGTTTTTCTATATAAGGAGAACAACTTTAGTATTATGATGTTTCACAGCATGTTTGAAAGCATAATAATCTTGACGTTGTCCAATATATAAATTAAGTTAACAAATATAATTCACTAAACTTTCTAGAAAATAGATATCAAATGGCAGAGTATAAAGTGTAGATTGTGTTTTATAACAAGAATTTAGTAGGTGAAAAGTGAACATCTATAGTGAAAGGAATGTCTTGTGTGACAACTTCTGCTTGTTGAATTGATATATATCTAACCAAACTTTTAAAATTATCAAAATCATGAAATATTGTCTCATTATACTTTTCCCAAGATATGCCACTTTAATCTGTACTTGTACTTTTACTTGATCAAGCTTTTTCTTGTGTAAAGTAACCTGTATTATATCAGTTTCTGTGTCCCTGTTTGTGATAAAATACATGCACAACTGAAATTTTTAATTGTTAAACAAAATTTTGTAAGCAAGTGAGATAATAGACCCTTCCATAAATAACATGATTTTTTCAATTCAAATACAATAGTCTTAGGAAAACTCTCAAATGTCTATATTTTTTAAAAGGAGTGAATTTGTCCGAGTGCGTATGCTTGTGTCAGATCAGAGACTTACTGGACTGTAAGAATTATCATTTGATTTGACTTGGAATGCAGCTCTGTGTAATGGGCTCTGTCAGTGAGTGATGTCCATTACAGTGGATTAACCATACTATTGATGCGTGCATTAGCATGCTCCAACAGTCTGGCATTAGCTACACTGAGATTCATTTACCTGCCAGTGGGCAGATAATGCTTCCTAAGTTGCTATATTTTGCTGTCTCTATAGATAAAATACATCACAGTGTTTGTATATACATCAAACCAATCAGTTCCATGTATACAAACTATTTGTGATTTCTTTCAGTCAGCTGTTTTGTTTGTCAGTAATTTTATTTATGTGTGATGTACAAGTGTAGTTTTTAAAGTAGGCCTAGTTTTAAATTTTGTAATGTGTTTACATTCTTTTGGGTTTTTTCTGGTATAGCTTGGTTATTTTTACTTTGAATATTTTGAGGTCTTCTGGATGTTTATTTCAGGTAATTTGCAATGTATTTGGTAATTGTTTTTGCGATTTGTAAGAAAGTGTGTTTATTGGTAAGGTAATTGTGAGTATTTTGTACTGAGTAAACCTACTGTTGGATTGTTCATGTGTTTAGTTAGTGACAGATTAATATTGGTGAAACAGTAATAATCCTAAAATGTTTTCCTTCAGCAGTTGTTTTATTGTGATATATCCAAATCTGAAAATTTTGTAAGATATTGACTTTGAGTTTTTTTTAATAGAATTCATTGAGTTTGTACAAACTTTCATTATGCCTTTATTACCAGTAAAGTTTGAATATGACTTTCACACTAGTTTGTACAAAAAAGTTGACGTTTTTGGAATTGTTTATGTACTGAAGTGAGTTTATTTACTGAATGGGTTGTAGCACTGCTTGTTGTTCCAAGTTGTGTGTTTGACAACTTTGACACCTCCTTTCAATCTTTCATTTGATGGTGACTGAATAGAGTTACACTGTCCACAGTGGGTTATTTGGTACACAGTCCTGTGCATTCTTGGCAGTGCCAGACGGTTTTGTTTCTGTATTTCTATACCCTAGTATGCACTGAGAGACATTGTCTCTAGACTTTGTATAAAGACTGTTCTAGATTTTGTCTCAAGACAGTCTAGAGACAGTCTCGATACAAGTGTAGCGCCTACATCTGTCAGTCCTTGTACGCAATATGTCGAGTGAAGTAGTTGCTGGTGTTTGTGCCTGTGCTGTAATTATTTTGGCTAAAGAAATGAGAACAAAAAAATTTAAAAAAACGATGGTGGCGAAGACAACTGTTTTCAAGACATGAAGGTCATGCTAAAAATCTATTAAATGATTTGAAATTGGAGGATGGACAAGGTTTTAGAAACTTCCTACGTATGACACCAACTGATTTTGAATTATTACTTAACATGATTAGGCCTAAAATAACATGGAAAAATACAAATTTCAGGCAATCAATTTCTGCAGAAATTAGATTGGCTGTGACACTGCGTTTTTTGGGTTCGAGAAATTCCTGTACAAGTCTCATGTACACTTTCAAGATATCGAAACAAGTGATATCTGAAATTATCCCCTAAGTGAGTGAAACTGTTATAAGCGAATTGAAAGGATATGTGATGGTAAGAAATGAAATTAACATTTAAAACTATATAACATTTTTTATTAAGAAAGTTTCGAGTATTATTTAGGGGAATTAAAGGGGGAGTCTACCCTAAAAAATATTTTTTTTGTTTTACACATTACAAATCTAATTTTACATGTCCTTAATCGTGACTTTGTAAATAACACTTTAAAACAAAATTAGTTATGTATACCCTGCGCATATGTTGAACCATTTGTATAAATATATAATATGTAAATACAACACTGTAATATGGACCACACTTTATTTGAAAATCAATGTACTGTTTCAAATACAATGTATAAAATCTATAAATATAAAATTATATTATAAAATCAATTAATAAAATACAAATATCACTTTACTCTTCAATTCACAAACGCACTTTGTCTATATACTTTGTCTCAAAGTCTCCCGTTCATATGGGAGACAAAGAGACACGCATTTTTGTCTACATTTTGTCTATATACAGTCTAGAGACTGACTAGAGACTTTGTCTCGATACATTATTTAGACAAATTTTAGACAGTCTACATACAAGTCTAGAGACAATGTCTCTCAGTGCATACTAGGCTTATCAACCAAGAGCTTTGTCATCTGATGCCACCTAGCAGTTCGGAGAGCACAGTCCCGAACATACCCAGTAGACAATAGACATTTCAGTGAATACCACCACTCAATTTACAGTTGGCAGGAGAGGATTTGCAGGCTCTGTGTTTCATCGGTCGCTGTTTAAACAGAAATAAACAAAACGGACCATGGATTTGTATGTTACAATGTAAAAGTATACAGCTCACTACCGTGCATGTTCCTATGATAACCAGTTTGTGCATACCAGTCAAGTGGAGGTTAATATCTGAATAGCCCTCACATAATATATTGTTATACCAACACATCTTTGTGTCACTATAGTTTTTGTAATTAAGATTACAACGTAGGTAAGCAAAGACTTAATAAGCATAAGTCTAACATTACTATTCTAGATGGAGGAATTGGTTTCTTCCTTATATTCGGAGGATGTATTATTAAGTAGTATATAACAAATTAACTCACAGTTTATTTATACCATCATCAGCAGCCGTGGCTTTACAACCCTTGGTGGGTTTTGGCCTGTTCCAAGAGTCAACTCCATTCATCCCTATTATGTGCCCTGGCTTTCCAGTTTCTTATGTTCAGCTTTCCGAGGTTCCCCTCTATCTGATCTTTGAATCTACTACTACTACTACTACTACTACTACTACCGTCTTTCAAAGCAATCTGCAAGTCCATCTTTATTTTTTTCATCGTGCAGGCTTCTGAAGCATATATCAACACTGACCTGATAAGTGTTTTGCAAATTTTACAATTTTGTGCTTTTTGAGCTAGATGCCAGGTGCTTTTTTAATCCATACTGTTTTATTTGCAAGATATATTCTTCTTATTATTTCAGTGTTGGTGTCATTAGTGCTGTTTATCTGGGAGCCAAGATATATGAACCCTTTTACTGCCTCTATATTTTTGTGTCTATTTCAAGGTTTTGAAGGGTTGATTTTAGCGGTAGTTTGTTGGTAGCATACATATATTTTGTTTTCTTTATAGTTTTCCTGTATTTTGTACAAACTGTATTAGAGGTAGTACTAATAAATTGTATTCTCTAATTGGCTGTACGCCACCATTTTCACTTCCCGTAACAGTGGAACATGTACATCTGACAAGAACATGGGCTCCCTTCATTTCAGATAAATCTTTAAATAAATATAATCTCTGTGTGGTTTCGGTCTAGTCATTCTGCTATAGAACATTGTCACTGACTTACCAGATTTTAGTACAGCTTTACTCTGTTATATAGGTTTACTTGTTTTCTAATTTTTCAGTGTGTATGTGAGGTATTAACAGAACTGTTGAAAATTTATGATGTGTCATTGACATATTTATCTGGATTAGTGTTAAATAGGATATCGTGCATAATTTGTAAGATACCTAATGTTTCATTAAAAAAAAAATAAATAAAAATATAATCTACTTATAGTATGTGGTAATACCAGCAATGAAAATTTTTTCTAGCACACTTTGAAATCTTACTCATATGATTAAATATTTTAATACATTTACAGGTGATTTTACTTACATGTTTTTTGTACATATTATCAACATACTTTTTATGGTAGCAGTGTACAGGAAATTTGTGTAACCTATGTAGATCCTTATTTTTGTACTTTTTTGCCCCATAGTCTCTGCCAGTAGTAAATTTAAGAATTACATCTGTACCAAAATGTTTTATTACTTTCAGTGGAATTTTAAAAATTCAGGACTTATTTCCACACACACACACACACACACACACACACACACACACACACACACACACACACACACACACACACACACACACACACACACACACACACACACACACACACACACACACACACACACACACACCAAGTTCATTAAGAACTGATCCATGAATTTCTTTAGTAATTACATATATATGATTGTTAGAAAAAAAGTAGAGTTTAAGAATTGTACTAAGTGCCTCTTCTTTATTATAGAATCAAATTATGCAATTTTTACTTCCATGTTCCATAAGGAAATGGAAGTATGGTGATCACAAAAAAAATCGTGTTCGAGATAAGGGCTGATTCTAATTGTATACTACCCCCAAAACATAAAGAAAAGTAATTTTTCGAAAAGCGTCTGTGTGTAGAATTTTTTCTATGGCAAACGATAACTGCCACAAATTCAAACAGAATCAAAATATTTTTTTTTTCATTTTGCCTGAGTTGTAGAGGGCTCAAGACCTGTTGATTTTGGTGAAGATCGGTTAAGGAGAAGGGGTAGTTTATGTGCAACGTTTTACATTTTAACAAAAGTAAAGTACTTAATTTTGATAAATAAACTATGTTGAAAAGAAGATCATAATAATCAACTGTAGAAATGCAGATGAAATATCTATAAATGAAAAGGGTAGTTGAAAGGAGACGGGGTAATTTTCTATAAATGAAAATTATAGTTGAATGGGGAGGGGAGAATTTTTAAATGTGTGTACTACATTATCTATCGCGGCAACAAAGAAGTAGTGTATGTGGAAGTATTTCATTTCAGTTTGTCAAACATAAAACTCAATTTACAAGGTGGGGGATATTTTTTTAGAAATTATCAAATTGAATTCAATAAATGATTTTAAATACAAATCTTAGAACATGGAAATCGTGCGATATTTCAACTTGCATCAGATATCATGTGGTGGTGGTGGTGGTTATAGCTGATGTCTTGGGTTCCTTGTCAATCTGCAGTCATGGGAAGAATAAAGCCTATTGTGTGTGTGTGTGTGTGTGTGTGTGTGTGTGTGTGTGTGTGTGTGTGTGTGTGTGTGTGTGTGTGTGTGTGTGTGTGTGTGTGTGTGTCATTCTGGGCTGTTTCATGTGTTTGCTGTAATATGATGAAAGCATGTCTGTCACTACTTATTCAGTCAGCCACTGAACCCCCTATATTATTTTTCATTTGTAGCAACTACCACCAACCTGTGTAAATCACAACAATCTATTTTGAGTATATCAGCAGATTCTGGTTCTTCCATTTTTGTATCTTCATATGGTTTGCTTTCATGATATGAGTTCTCATTACCAATCATTGGATTTTTTTTATTACAGACAAGTCTTTTGTGATGTGATCTTGAATTGTGTAAAAAGGATTTTAAAAATTATGTGCAGTACAATTTTTTTCTAATCTATAAAGTATATAGTGTGCAGTAAAACACTATAGTTTTGAATCAAACTGCTCAGAATAGACCAGATCTGAAACAAAGGACAGTAAAACAAATATGCATTTTTTCACCTTACTGCCTTTTCAAATTCTTCTGAGTACTTTTTGTTGCCTGTTTACAGAGCAAAGATAAGACAGAAATTCTTGGAAAAGATTGTAGATTTTAAGATTTCAGTATTAAATGTGTACGCGTGTTTTGTTATAGTTAAAGTATTGTAGAAAATACAGTAAATTCTATAAAAATTTTAATGAAGTCAGATCGTAATTATACTTTTGTCACTTCATTAGTTATGTGGCACCTTGATAAAGAAAACAAATGTTCAAAATCTTAAGATGAGAAATTGTACATTTAACCGAATATATTTTGAACCAAGAAATTGTTTGCCCCTTTACATTAAAACTGTTATGTATATGATCAGTACAGTGATTTACTTTTATTAGATTAATTTTAATTTAATTATCTTTAAAAGTTAATTGGTTAATTTCTTCATTCGTTAAAAAGTTTGTGGTTTTACATAGTTACTGGAAATTGAAGTAGAAGTTAATATAGTTGTGAACGTTCTCAAATATTAGTACCATTTGAGAAGAACAGTAGAAGTGCTAAATACAGTTCTATTGTTTTATAGACCGTAACAAGTCTGTGCAATGTTTGTTTTGTTCTGTGCAGTATAAATATTCACAGACTTCTTAGAATTCAGCTTTACGCAGTGTGATAAGAATGCTATTAACTTCAGAAAATAGGGTCTGTTTATGCAGCACAGTGTTTTATTAAGTCAAGGTCTTGGTTAGTAATCATACTGTGTATATGTAAACATTCGCCAGCACGCCATTGTGGTTGTCATAATGAACTACTATGATTTTACATTGATTTATAAACCATTTTTACTGTGGTTTAGTATTACTGATTCTCCTTAACAAACAGTAAACAGTTATGGTAGTATGGTAAGATGTAATGAGTAATGGTTAATTTTGCATATCTACATGTTTCAAGACTATAATCCCATTTTACCAACTTACGAGTGTAAGGTTAAACCCCTAGTTAATGCAGTCTGTATTTTCTTGTTGTTCGTTTTTTTTAGGAAATAAAACTATCATATCATATATACATGTATAAATTAAGTTAACATAAAACCCCAGCACTGTAAAGTAGTGTTGTGGATTTAATCGGTTAATCGGTTCGATTAAAATTTGAACTTCGATTAATCAATCAAAACTACTTAATCGAATAATAGAGTCGATTAAAATTAATCGGTTGTTGAAATTTTCTTTTATGAGAAGTTGAAGCTTGTCCACCAAATACCTGAGTTATGTCTTGTCTCTTTAAGGAGAGTCCCGTTATTTTAAATCATTTAGTACTGCTGGAAGTTCCCAGAAAACACTGAAAGAGAAAGGGTGGTGTAGTTGCAGTGGTTTTCAAAAGCCAGGTAGCGGCGTGTCAGATTTAGTCCGTGTACGATAAGATCTACAATAGAAGGCCGAGTCAGGTGCCTACTACTAATTGTCTGAGAGGGGGTGAGTATGCTAAAAATAAGAGTCCCACAAGAGCCTGTACTCTCATCCTAACAATGGGTGACCTATAGTATAGTAAAATTGAAAGTTAAGGGCATATGCGCAGAAACCAATTTAAGAATTTATGGATGGACGAGTCCACTTTGAAATTGTGAATGGCGGTAGGGTACCGGAGAATCAGCTGGTATGCAAGTGAAGGTGTCGCCAACTTTGCGTGTGATGTTTTAGTTACCCGTACATTCTTAGTTATTGTGTAATGTACTATCTCAGTCGTGCATTTGTTATTATTATTTCAATTTATTTTTAATTATATCGTTGTTTTACAGTCACTCATTTTTATTAGTTATTTAATTTTTTAGTTAATTTCTATTGGTAGTTTTTATTCTGTAATTACAATTACGTATTATTGTAATTATTTGTGTTATCATCCAGTAACGAAATTTGTTAAAATGGATACTTTTCCTTCAACTAGCAAAGACAGGAAAGTTATTCATAGTCAAGCACGGGAAGTTATAATATACAGTTTTTTTTTGTCCAGGATTAAAAGATTCTTGCAATTAAATTAATACGAAGACTGTGTTCTTTTATGTAACGAGAAACTGTAGAGATAGTCGCGTGTAATTAAGGAATGGAAGTGTACAGTTTGCAAATTCCGTTGCGATAAGAACGGTCAGAAAGGCTGTAGTTTTTTACGTCTCAGCAGTACACAATGAGAGACCAAACAACACTCAGATATGTTTATAAAACATTCTGATATGTAAAAGAATGTAAATTCTCACATCTCACAGCGACTCCCTCCACATAGCCTTTCTCCTCTGACCGTAAGCGTTTCGCGCATTTCCATGCCCTTCACTTTCAATTTTGCTATAATAGTAACAGTTGGACAGGTGCCGTGTTACAGTGTGTTTCAGGTGAGGAAAACTTGTGTTTTTCAAAGAGGCTATTTTGTGTTTGTGTGTTTCCTGATACCGTGCATGAAATCTGTGTTATGGCGTACGAAGACTTACGAGCAAAACTCGGGGAAAGTTTTGGATATAAATTGAACGACAGTGGTAAAGTGACGGACAGGAAAACTGTTTTCTGTAAGCTTTGTGGGAAATCATTTAGCTACAGCGGTAGAACTAGCAGTTTGCAATACCATTTAAAACACGTCCATCCCTTACAAAGTGTTGCTGAATCATCTGTTGTTAATGCAAGTTCATCTCTGTTGAACTTGAATCATTCCATAGTGAAACCAATCTCTTCATTAAAGGAGGCTGAACTACCAAATAAAATTGTGAAATGGATAGTAAAAGACAGTCGACCTATCAATATAATTTCGGATGAAGGGCTAAAAGAAGTTTTAAGGGAAGCTGTAGGTAGTAGTTCTTATAATCTTCCATCTAGAGACGTAACTAGACGGATTGAGAAACTTTATGATGTTGAACGATCCAAGCTGCTAGACAAACTAAAAGAAACTGAATTTGTTGGCCTAACAGGTGATTTCTGGACATCGATAGCAAATCAAGGTTATTTGGGTGTTAGTGCTCATTGGATTAATTCTAACTGGGCGTTCTGCAGTGCTGCGTTAGAAGTGAAACATGTGGAGAAACGTAGTGCAGCAAATTGTACGGAAGAATTCAGACAAGTTGTGTCTGACTGGAATCTTCAAAGTAAAGTAGTTGCAATATGTACAGACAATGCCAGGAATATTGTTCTTTGTGTCAAAAATTCGAAATACGATAATGTTAGGTGCACTGCTCATACCCTGCAATTAAGTCTGAATACAGCAATTGAGAATGCGTGTATAGATAAACTGCTTTCCAAATGTAGAAAAATGGTGGACCATTTCAAGCACAGTCCTTATT
The DNA here is from genome assembly GCA_034769895.1 of Magicicada septendecula. Classification (NCBI taxonomy): domain Eukaryota; kingdom Metazoa; phylum Arthropoda; class Insecta; order Hemiptera; family Cicadidae; genus Magicicada; species Magicicada septendecula. The sequence goes on along the minus strand of CM068374.1, from coordinate 343,742,266 downwards.
TAGAAAATCAGCTATGCCAAAAACTGAAAGAACTTAATATTCCGCAGTGCAAACTGAAACAAGATATAGTCACCCGATGGAATAGTACATGCCTTATGTTCGAGTCTCTTCTGGAAGCCAAGGTAGCAATTGTAGCTATAATATCCACCAATCCCAAACATCATTCCATTAACTGAAGTGGAATGGGAAATGACCCAAAAAATGTATAAATGTCTTAAACCATGTTTGGAAATATGTGATTTTCTTGGAGGAAGTAAATACGTGACGGCAAGTGCTGTACTACCCGCCATAACTCATTTAAGAGTAAGTCTAAAAATTACCGACACGGATCCTGGTTATGTTACTCGATTCAAAACAGCTCTGTTAGATGATTTAATGGAAAGAGTGGCCTAAAATAGAAATGTATCATCAGTTATTTTCTCTATGTTAGCAGTCTTGTAACAAAACCACTTTTTCGGGTTTGAGTTTCGGGGTTACAAAAATTTATAGTATAACTTGGTAAAAAAGTTTTTTTATTATTATTTATTTATTTATTTGTCCTTAATTCCTTTAATTACTAATTGATTTGATTTATTATGTTAGAATAACAATAATTGTTTTCCAACGTTAAATAGATTATAAAATGTAATAATCGATTAGTGGTTTTCAGATATTCAGTGATTATACTCCTTCACAATGTTCTCTTCTTTTCTGGGAGTCCATGTTTCAAATATTACCTGAAATTCTTCTATATATATTTTTACCAAGAAATAAAACTCAAAATTATAATATTAAATGAATTTATTAAATTTATCGCAATTAATTGACTTTGAATCGATCTGCTAATCCACAGCTCGCAAACTCATATCTCAGGGCAAATTGGTTTCGTTATATAAATTATTAATATTGAATTACAGGTTCTTTTAGCTGTTATTTAAATAGTCAGAGAAAGGGCAATGCTGAAAAGTACAACACTTACAATAAAAAAGTTCTTAATTATAAAAATAGAAATAATATTTAATATAAAAATGTTAATAAATTAGATTTCTCGAACCAACAAATCTGGACGATGTTCTGACGTCACCACAGCTGGCTTGTCTGGTTCGCTACAAACAAAGATGGCCGCTCCCTTGCTGCGTATGTACGAGAAGTCTGCACGACGAAATTCCTTCAAATAAATGTTGTTTCTTTATGTGTTCCTCATCCAAGCAGTAGTGATTAATTTCTCTTCATAACAGTGTAATTATCCTGGATTAGTGATCAGTTGTTCGGCTCGGCAATCAGTGTTCAAATGTGTTCTGGTTCCAATAGTTCATAAGGTTTTACAGTGGGAAATTTCATATCGATAAAATTCTGAATTAACGTTTATATTGTTTTAATATCTGGGTTACACCTTCAATCTTCATAAATAGGCTAATTTTTAATTTATTTCATTAGAATTCAGTGTTGATGACTCATATTTTTTAGATTTCTCTTTTTTATTTTTATAAGGTTAGTTCGTATCCAAAATTGTATCTTCTATCTTTTTTAATTTTTTAATTTGTGTGAGATCATTCCGATGTGTTCATCTCAACGATTAACAATCAACTAACTCTCTTTTTTCTTCATACAAAAGGTCCTGGCTAGTTTAATATTAAATTCACATTGTTTTAATCAGCTGACACTTCAACCTTAATTATATGTTGAACTAAATAATTGACTTTTACATTATATGATTAATTACATTTTGCTTATTATGTATTCTTATTAAATACTAATTACATCATCAATTTCCTTATTTAATTCTGCGTTATTTAATACCACACATGATATACTTTATAGTATTTTTTAACTTAAAAGATCATATTTACAGTATATCTGGTTGTAAGCTTTAACTACTTTACTTCCTGCCACATTAAATGGTTTACAATTTCCGTTAGATTCTAATTATCATTGAACAAGATCATTGATTGAATTATAATGGTTCGTTTTCTTTAATTCTCAGTAATTTTATGATTTGTTTAACTAATTTGAATATTATCTTCAATTTAGGCTTTTCCTTAGATTCCAGTGTTATTACACTTGCATTTTTTCTAATAATATTTTATACATTCCTTCAATACCTTCACAAATGGTTGTACAGTTATTATACACAGTGATTGATTTACATTAAACAATTTTCATCAATTTAATTAATTTCATTAACTTATTTACTAATTATAAGGTTGGTGATATTTACCATTTGGCCTATATTTTATGTTAGTTCAATTACAATGCTTATTATTATTTCAGCTTGCTAATACCCTTTCTGACATACAATTCTTATAAAATCTTAACTAAATTGCCCTTACTTAATTACAATAATGTTTATTATTAATTGATATCATTAAAACACAATAAAGATATTATATTAAAAAAATAGACTCAATCTCAAGCATTTAAGCCTTGAGTTCAATGAACTGTTAACATCAACAAAACACATCTGTTTTTTATTTAAGAAGTTTATTAAAATTAATTTTGTATGCAGTCTTTTGTTTTAGTTTAGGGATTTACCCTTGTTCACTTCACTATTTACTGCATTCTCTTATCTTATTTCTATTCATTTTACCTAGTCTTGTAAGATAAAGAATATCACTTACATGGGATCATCAAGATTTGCTTTTCATCATAAAAATAAATTGCACTGGTCCACTGTCAATCATATGTCTAGAAACTTTACTTACACCTATTTTACATTTATTCTTATTTTATTGTATTGTACTTTTCTTATGGACATTTCATCTTTTTTGGGGGTTTCTATTTTTATAATATGTGGTTGTTTTTTCCAAAAGTTATCCTTTTATTATGGAGGTTTGTTTATGCGTGGTATTTCCTTACATGCTCCTATTCTACCTGGGTATAATTACTCAATACATTGGATTATCATTATTTTCCTATAATTTATTATATTGTATATTGGATGGTTGTTTTTAATTCACTTTATTTCTTCGAAACCATGATTTCAATTTACTATGTCCTTGATTAATTTTTATAGTAATTTTCCTTGAAGTCATTTTATTTTTATTCTATACATGATTATTTTTTAAATTATAACGAGGTGGATTTTCTGTCACGCTACAGTCTTCATCACAACTTTGTCAAATTTTGTTCCTACGTCCTGTTGTAGGAAGAACTTGATAATGGTTGTGAAACCGAAAGGCCACGTTCGAGAAAAAATTTTTGTAGCAGGGAAGCAACAAAATTTGACAAAGTTAGAAATGTATCAAGAAGCTACGGCTCTTGATCCAAGATTTAAATATTTGAAATGTCTTCCAAGAGAAGCAAGAGAATTAGTGTGGAACAGAATTTCCAATAAAGTTGTGACCACTGCACAAACAGAAATAAAACAAAATGTGAAGAAAAGAAAACTTGGGAAGAAACAGCTCCGTTAACACCTCTCGCAACAGAGATTGATGTCTACAGTCTTTGGCAGAACTGGATGATGACTTTGCAGACCCCTTACTGTGGTGGAAAACACATTCCATTCAGCTTCCACTTCTTTCATCTGTAGCGAAAAAATTGCTCTGCGTTCCAGCTACATCGGTTCCGTACGAACGAGTGTTTAGTGACGCAGGCAATATTGTTACTAAACGTAGAGCAGCCCTTGATCCGGACCATGTGAACACACTCACATGCTTAAAATCCTGGTTGAAGCAGTACTGACTAGGTCAGTCTGTTATACCATATCCTTACCTTCAAATTCATATTTGTCACTTAGTCTCCTGATAACAGATCATATTATTAAATCTGTTTATACATATTATAATTATAATATTATTATTATTTGAATGTAATCCATGCCAATATACTGATTTTAGAAGTTACTTAAAAAAAAAAAATTAGATACATCTATTAAAATTAAATTTGTAAGCCATTAGTATGATAATTTTTTAGTACCCAACTCGATTAATCGATTAAACCTTCTTGATTAACCGATTAAATATTTTGATCGATCGACAGCACTACTGTAAAGACATCTGCTAGAAAATTTACTCCTGGAAATGTGGTACCATCCTGTAGACCTATTTAGTGGTGTGGGCCAAGTTGGGTATTTATCTGTACCTTGGATATCTGTAATCGAGGGGTAGGCCTATTTATAATGTTAGAAAATCTTTAAGGTGTAAATTTTGTTTTGACTACAGTAATGCAATCGAAATAACCCTACACTGAGCTTTTTTGCAATTGAAAATGATTCAATTCGTAAAACTATATTTGTAAAATTTAGAAATACCAAGAAATTAAAAAAAATTAGTGGTTTTCTGGTTTTGTTAAATTTACATTTTACTTACTTATAAAGCCTGTTCATAATTCGATATAAATAACCTTTTTTATTTTTAAGAGGGTGGTATTAAGTAAAACAAATTGAGAAATGAGTTTCCGTTTTAAAATGATGAATATTCTTATTTAAATTTATACCAATAAAAAAGCTGTTACCATTTAATTAAATTTATTAATGAACAACAAATTTTAATTGACCAGTATTTAACAAATCGCTCTAAGAATTTTTGAAAGAAGAATATTGAGGCAGATATTTGGACCAGTGTAGGAAGGGAATATGTATAGGATCCGAAATAACAGTGAAATAAATGAGTTGATTGGTGGACAAGACCTGGTGAGGCACATAAAATCAGCTAGAATTAGATGGCTGGGACACGTATCCCGTATGAATGTTACGAGGATGCCCAAAACTATATTAAGTGGAACGATATTGGGCAAAAGAAGAAGAGGCAGACCTCGAAGAAGATGGCAGCAGGATGTGGAAGAAGATCTGAGAAAGATGGGCATTAGGAACTGGAGATTGAAGGCAATGGACAGAGATGAGTGGAGACGGGTCGTAGCGGAAGCCAAGGCTCACCATGGGCTGTAGTGCTGGAGAGTAGTAGTAGTAGTATTTAACAAATTCAGATTATGAAGTATGAATGGCATTTAATGACATAAGAAAATATAAATAAGCAATAATACATGAGAGAGGGAAATTTGAGTTTCATCTGTTTCTGGAATCTGACAACACTGCAGACAGGATGGCAGTCAGTTGTTTACTGCTGCTTTGTGCAGAGAAGATCCTATACAGGGAATTGAAACTGAGCAGTGAATGTCAGTAGACAGAAATAATTAAGTCACTTGTCGTTAGTGCAGAAATAAATATGGTTTAAGTAACTTCTCTGTTATTCTCGCCTAATTTTATTGCTTGAACTATAAACTATACAAGTCAAAAAGTATACCTTACAGGGCTTAAAAAGTTTCCTGATCCAGAAATCCATTAATATAAAAAATTATTGATCAGTGCCTCCAAACAAATAGTTTAGCTGCAAATAAAAAAATTGCCTATTAGTATGTATTATTTTATTTGTGTGATGTAAATAACGTTTTAAAATACTAAGAATAAAAAAAATTAAAAAACTCTGCATTTTGTAGGAAGTTCATAAAAATACCTGGATATGTAGGAATTTTATGTATTTATCCCAAGCTATAAGTATTTTACTTCACTACATCCATTGCAGAAGTACATGAAATTGTTAATTTTTTTTTAATACAAGGATGCCCTTGTTGCGGACAGGGATTAAATCCATACTGCGTATGCAGTACACAAGAAAGCTGGTGTATGGCTGAGCGCACAGTGCGCGAACTATTCCTGTATAGCTGCAGATGGCATCCATATTGTGGAGCGTCATTTAGTCTTTGTATGAAATTAACTTGTGTGCTCCATAAACTGCAGAACTCGATCACTATTTTGAACAAAGTACATTTATTATTACATAAATTTTAATATTAAACAATTTTTCAAGATTGGGAAAAATTACAAAAATCTCAGTTACTATTTCTTAAGTATTTTAACAATTTTAGAGAACATAGTCATTCAATAAACATTAAAAATTTGAAACATTCGGTTTTGGTTTACAATTCCTTTTAGGATACCGCAACTAGCGGCTGGCGACCGTCACACTAAGCACAAAAGCCGCGCGGTATGCCTTGGTCCTTTACGGACTGTGAACAGAGGTTTTATTATTATTATATTCATTATTCCTTTTAGTCTGACACCCTACTTGATTTTCACAGTTTTTACAAATTATTGTTGTCTTTTTGAGCCTGGGTTCCCAAAATGTTGATACCCTATATGAAATATTACAGTTATATCAAAATTTTCACCCACTTTTTGGGCCCTGACATCCAAAAGCTTTTTGATTTTCAGAAATGAGCATTATATTTAGATTGAGGTTAAAATTCCCTTTAATTTGATAGGCCACATGGGCTTTTGTAATTTTTCACAGTTTTGGCCCTGTCACATTTTTGCCCCCACCCCTGTATTTTTGGAGGGATTAGTATAAAAAAACAATACATTTCTGTAGGGTAAAAGTATGGACACGCATGGCAAGTTTACGAAAATCAGGTGATGTGTTCAAAAGTTATCATGAGACATACCCCAAATAGATAGACATACAGGCAATTGTATGTGGCTAAAACCATAGTCACTTGCTTTGCTCATTCAGCAGTGATTTTGGACTTTTCTTAAAGTGTTTTTATACCATATTTATAATTCCAATAGTAAGTATTTTGTTACTTTGTCAGATTGAGCTCTTTATAGTTAAACAGGGTTTACATCTGTTTTTTAAAACTGACATATTACTTTTTGTACTTATAATTTTTACATGCCTACTAATTACTTCCTTTCACTCATAAATTTGTATGGTGAGAATGTTTAAAATTTAAAATATTACATTGTAGGAGTAATGTGTTTGGTGTTATTAATAAAAACAGTAAACTAAAGTAAATAAGTTGTGGTATCTTGGAGACATAACACAACACAACAGTTCAGACATGTAAACAAATAGGGTGAGACCTCAAGCTTATTGGTTTGTGAAGGACCTCTACAATAACAACAAAATCAGTTCTATAAAAAGAAAAAATGCAGCGCTAAATAAAACCTGTGAGTGCTGCTATCTTTAGTTCTAAATCAGAAACATGAAGTTTTATAAGTATAAGACAAAGAAAGGAAAACTGAAAAAACAGGACAAACACTTGGCCCAAGGAGGTGAATGGAAAAAAGAAACGATAAAGAATTATATCTAGGAACTGAAAAACTTTTGGACACAATCTGGAAACAAAGGACCCATTCAATGGACACGTGATCCAAATGAAACCAAAGATTTTAACAAAAAGAATACTTGTTCATGTTGATAAGAACCGCAGGAGAAAAGTCTATTGGTTCTTGAAATTTAGGAAGAATTTAGTTGAAATGAACTTCCCAGAAGGGGAAATTTCTGATAGAAATAGTATTTGGAAAAGAATTAAGGGCTTGAAGGATTTTAAGGATGGTAAAGGTAAAACAACAAAGACTGTCTGGAGAAAAGAAAGGAGAATGTATATAATAACAGAATTAAGAAATACTGGAATGACAAAATGTGAAAACGGGAAATTCTGTAGTTGTTTCATATTATTAAGATAAAAAAAAATATCAGTAGATTATGATGTCAGCAAAAAAATTATATATTTTCCATTAAGTACATTATAAGGGGAAAAACAACAAATAATTTTGTTTGAACTATTATCAGGGTGTGATAAGTAGTATTTAAATGCTGAGGACATAATTCGCATTGGAAGAAGGAAAATAAAGTGTTTTTAGATGTACTGATGGTCTGCCGATTTTAGTGGACAAAACAGTAACTGTGCAAAGTATGTTCCAGAAATTAGAAGATAGGATGGAAGAATATAGAGGAAAATAATTGTAGAAATATTTAGAATGATATTTAGAAGGATAAAATTATCAAGGAAAAGAATAAAACAGGTAGATAATAGATGCAGATATGTAGGGAACAAGTTGATCAACAAGAGGTCGAAACAGTAAGCAAGAGATTAGGACTAGAAGAAAATGTTCAAAAGGAAAAGGCAGAACGTTCACAGACACTGTTGAAGTAGTTTTCTTTATGGGTCAGAGTTGTTAATAATGAGGAATAGTAATAAAAATGGGAGTTATATGCTGGAAATGTTAATTTCAAAACAAATGGAAAAAATAAAGTTGATGGACAAAATAAGTAATGATTATGTTCTTAAAAGAATTGAAGAGCTGAAGATTGAAGTCTCAAAAATGCATATATAATGACAGCGTAATGGGTTGTATCTAGGCTCTGCTCGTGGCAAAACGCCATATGATGATGATAATTATATTGTAATCGTTTAATAGTTACATACTGGCGACTAACGAAAAGAGTGAATTTTTTCAAATGAGACTAACGGATATTAAAATTATTCTGTATGTGTGTTCTTTGTCTTTATTTAATAGTTTGAAGTTTGGCAACATCTTGTCTCTAAAAGTGTGCAGTCTGTTTTCCAGTTGCTTCCATTTTCTGATATTATTAGCACACTTATACTACATTCAAATTTTACCCCGTAATTAACCATGGCATATTAACCATTCTAATTATATTAAGTCAAAACAGAAACGTATTTGTTGGCTCGCAACTATTTAGGCCTATATCATCCAAATATGTGTTTAAACAAATGTTCTTGTAATGTTGTGTGTGCTGGTATGACAGAGATTTAAGTTATTAATCTGCTGTGGCTAAAGTTTGTTCACTCTTAAGAGTGGGTCCTCATGTAAACAAAACCATGTGCTTGTATTTGAACTTGATTGGTTAGATGAGTGGTACAATTACTAAATCCTCCGCTAGAAATAAAGTAGTTCACAATTGATTATTATTATTAATTGATTAAAAATATGTCAACAAACTTCCTTTAATACAATTGGGATTAATGCAACTAAAAATAAATTAAATGATGATGAATTCTTTGGGTCTGATAAGAAACTATACATTTCTTATAGGTTACTTGTTATATACTTACTTGCTTACTTGTTATATACGAGTATATAGTTATAGATTTGGGTCTGGGTTTTAACCTTTTACTATACATGCCTCTGTGTTTTATCAGCGCTTTGTTTACATCAGGCTTAATAAGAATTAACAAATTTTAAAAAAAGTAAAAAAAAACTCTACTTTCAGACCCAGTTACTGCAGTCAGGGCTGTTTTCATTGTGATCGTTAACCAAGTTCCATACAATCAGATGTCAAATAGAGTGATGTATCTTTATAAAATAATAATGGTATAGTTTTCGTATGTTCAGTGCACTCCAATTGTTAGTAGGCTTAATCCAGATGGACACCAACTTGTCTGTCACAGTATGTCAGTGTCTTTTTCTTATTGGTAGCACTAATTTGTAATAATAATGGATAGCTGTTGGCCAGTTACTGTGTAAAACAAGGAAAAGATCTGTGTAGGAAATTTGTTAAGGGGCTTTGTAACTGGGATAGGAGTGTCTTGTGAGCATACCGTGAAGAAGAAAGATGACTTTTTACATGTTGGACAGTAAGGATGTCCAAGGGAAGTAGTGTCCCGGTGAAGAAGAATCTGATCTCTAGGCGTATATGGGTCTATGGGAACATTCCCACGTATCGAGGTCGCGTCTTATGAGAAGATAGGACGCAATAAGAGAAGGCGGGGAGAGTCAAAGGACTATCTTTGAAAGAAAGTGCCCATGGAAAGTTTCTGGTAGTCCGCACGAAAGGAGATGGACTCCTCAAGGATGACCGCTGTAAGAGGTTAATGTGGAGGGTTCAGCGCATAGTGGGATCCGTGGTGAGGGGAAGGATATGGAAGAGGTTGTTCATAGCTGGAAGTAGCAGGTTGTGTTAAAGGTCGGTATTGAGATGAGCTAAAAATACCTCCGCTATTTATTTATCCCCCTATTAAAAGTGTTTATAAAATTTAAGTAATCATTTAGTCAGAAATAAAAAAAAGCTTCTTTAAAGCTCTTCTATCTGTGTGGACTTTACAACTTCCTACTACGTTATTTGTAGTTTTTATTGGTTAAAAGAAAAAAAGTTAGTGATATTCTGGAAGTTGCCGTATAATTTCAACAATTGTATTTATCTCCAGGTATAGTGTATGTTGCTTCTGTGTTAGACTTGGCAGGTGCGCATATATTAATTTTGTAATATTACGTTTTAATTCGTGAGTGATAATCTAGTGCCAGCGCAGTAACAACTAACACTTGTTTAATACGAGACTGTTATACGAAAACTGCTTCTGTCAGGCGTTGTTCGATTTACAAGTTCGGTAAACAAACACGATGGCCTGAAACTAGGTGGATGAAATACTGGCACACACTCGCATAGTGACATGTCTGTTTTTTTTTTTTTGCACCGTCATTATGCAATAAGAAAGGAAAAATTCCATGATAATGTTACTCATAGGAGAAATGCAACCCCGAGTTGAGGGGTTGTCGATGCTATGGGCGAAGTCCGCCGCCACGTTCCGAGCTTCGTGTGGAGCTTCACGACGCACGTGGGAGTTCCTAGATGTGGCCTCCTACCTGCCACTAGGGGTTCAATTAGACATAGTCTAATTCAGGGTTAGTGTTCGCCGAGCCCTGATCCAAGATTCGCTTGGCATAGATGGGTGTTGACCTGGAAGCGCTCACAGCGGCAGTAGAATTTCCTAGAAAGTGTCCGTATAGTGGAGTTCAAGGAACGGACACGTAGGAAGTTTCGGATGGTCTGGTTCGAAGTCAGGTAATGAATGAGCCCAGCGTAAACCTCGGTCCATGAGAGACTGTAGCTTTCGCTTATGGGTCTGCCAAGTAATCCCACATACTAGTACGTGGTGACGATGAGTTGCGGGTCATTGATTTGGAGGTTTCAAGTTGGTATAGTCGATGGCTACTTTATCGGAATGTTGAGACGTTGATGATGGTGAAGCCCGAGGTACTTCACAGCGGGAGACCAACCCAGTGGAGTATAGTCTGCGAGGGAGCCTTCTGCGTCTGTACAAGACTACAGCTGTGCTCGTGGATACGTATTAGAGATACCCCCTTTCTCCGCCCACTCAACGTAGGAGTCCAGCTGGTCCTGGAGCTAGATAACGGCCATTTCAGCGCCACGATCGACAGCATTCATTGCCGTGTCTTCGGCCAATCGGGTTTCAGGCAATTTGAGCACGTCGTTGACGTAGACAAGAAAAACAGGGGATCTATGACGCTCCTCGCCCGTCTTAAATTTAAAACACGGGACGCCCGGCAGATGTGAAACATCAAAGTTGATGGTAGAATTTATAATTGATGAAAACCAATAAAGAAATATGGAGTAAAATAAATAAATAAAAAAACAGTTTCGTTAATAAAATCAATATATTTTTCTTATTATTCTAATTATAATAATAATTACAGAATATAAATACAAGAGTTTCGTTAATAAAATCAATATATTTTTCTTATTATTCTAATTATAATAATAATTACAGAATATAAATACAAGAGAAGTAAATATTTTTAATATAGACTGTTTTACAATGCAGTTACGGAATATTATTTGACGTATCTTCTGTGATTTCTGTAATAGTAGCTGTTGAAGGTGTTTTAGACGGTATTAAAGAAATGATTGGCCGATGATAACTGAAGTATGTAACAAAAGTAGTAGACGTGATGTTATCAAGGTATCTTGAAAATACAGCATCGATCGTCGTTCCATATCTAGTTGTTGGTTCAGTTGGCTTATTATTGATTTCCAAATCAAATGTTTGCTCAAGGAATGTTGTCAAAGGGATTGAATCGTTTGTTGCAAAATTAACATTAAAATCTCCTGCTAAAATCATCCGAAGTTCGTCTAAATTATCTCCTAAAATCCTTGAACCTTCGCGACTATATATGAGTAAAGACGGTGTAAAAATTTTATGATTTCTGTGACTTTTTGATTTGGTGAAATATACACAACAACCATAAGGAATTCTCTCCCATCATCCATTTTAACTTGAGAAGCACATATATCACCAATAGCTGCTTGGGTAACATTAAGTTCACGTGTATTTCGTATTGTAAGTTCTATATTCGTCGTAGTAATTCGGGCTATGTTTTTGTTTTGATATATCGCAACTCCCGCAGCTCTAACATCTTCCCGTTTAAATTTTACTATGCAATCGAAATCAGGTAGTTGAACGTCTTTTTCATTAGAAAGGCATGTTTCTGATAATAATAAAAAGTCACTTTTTTGAGAAACAGAATCTTGCATATCTGAAGCATGTTTTTTGAGACTTTGACAGTTTAAAGTTAATATTGTCAATCCCTCTCTCGATGTAATGAAATTAGTAATCATTTCTTGCAAAGTATTAAGTCTATTCAAGGATAGTCTTTTAAATTCTTCTTGCAAAGACAAAATTGATGGATGAATTCTTCTTCCATGGTAAAATCTTAAATCATCATTACGGTTACATATGAACAAACCTTCAATACTAGTAACTCGCGATAAAGCGACATATAATAACTGAATAGAATGAGTTTTACTATACTCATAGACTATCTCGTCATATGTAGCTCCTTGAGACTTATGAATAGTCATGGCACATCCGGATATCGTAGGAAAGTGATTTCTTTTTCCCACAATTGTTTTGTTGTTGTTAAGATGAATACTTGTAGTTCTACGTATAATAGGAACGGCTCGTTTATCGATATTGTGTTCTGCAATGAATCCAGCAGCTTTTTTTCTGGCAACTGTACCAGTTCTTTTATCAGGAAAAACCAGCCATACACGAGTAATTTCATTTTGTTCATTCTGTTCTATATGAACCAAAGTTCCAACAGCACCATTAGCTAATCCATCTGTAACGTCTATGTTTGTTGCAATAATGTAAGGTTTTCCAATTACAAAAATAATTTCGTATGGCAATCCACCTGTGTCAATCACTGACATCTTGTGTAATTTTTTCCTCACAAATCCTTCCTGTTCATGGTTAGCACAGCCACTAATAATATTTATTGCAATGGAAACATGTTTATCTTGAGCTTGTTGCAAAATAGATATGTTGTATTCATTGACCGATGCGTTTTCTTGAAATAATCGAACCCCATTTGGGCAGCGCTGTGTAACTTCTTCCTTCGTAAAAAATCTTGACTCGATAATGGCCAATTCGTCATCATCTAGAATGGATCCATTACCAATTTTTGTAAGGATAGAAGCAAAAATTACATTAGTTTGTCGCATAACTTGAGTTAATTCGTAGAATTTTAATCCTCGCCACAGGAAAAGTCCAACCATTCGTTGTTTTGGCTGCTTGTAAATTGGAGTAGCTCTGACTGGAGGTAATTGTCGCAAGTCTCCAATAAGAATGATGTCTAGTCCTCCAAAGTTACTGTCAAAATTTCCAGTTATTTGCTTTAACCTTGAATCAATTTGATTTAAAAGTTCAGCACCAATCATACTTATTTCGTCAACTATTAACACTTTAACGTATTTAAATAAACATCGATACTGTTGTGCCGTTTCCATTGACAATGGAAGTAGTTTAGATAATGATATTTTTAATGCTGTATGAACTGTAGTTCCGTCAATGGCTACTGCAGCTTTGCCAGTGGAAGCACACGTAATGTATGCATTGCAGAAGCCGTCATTATTTGAGAATCTATTGTATATTTCCATTATCAATTTAATAACGAAAGTTTTTCCGCATCCAGCTGGCCCAGTGAAAAATATTTGTAAAGGCAATTTCTCTGCAGATAAAATGTGATGGATGACGTGCAAAAGTAAATTTTTTGTTTTTCATTAGCACTTCTCATGAGGTCACAAAATTGATCAAAGTTCATTATATTTTCTCTTCTTTTAGCAATTGCTCCTAAACTTTTAAGTGTAGCTATACGTAAATCTTCATTAACCGCAGCATTTGGGTTTTTATATAATTCTTGAAAAGGATTTGGTTCTGGAAATCTTGTAGCGACGTCTTGAATTTCTAACTCGTCATCATTCAATTGATCATCTTGGCGACATAGTTGTCGGCATATATCAATAGTTTTTTGAATATCAATATTAGACTCAAACTCTTTTCGTCTTTGTAAAATAGTATTTTCGTTTTCATCATATATGGTAATGAATTTCATGTCTGCTAAAATTTCCGTATCCTCATTTCTAAACGGCAAATGTAAAGTCACCATTTCCCTTCTGTACTCGTAGTCCTGAGCAATATCATAGTTTCTGTAACGAATAATTCGTGGCTGTTTTCGTTCTACATAAACTCCACTATTGTTTTTAGTATATTTAGAAACAAATTGTGTTAAAGTAACATTGTCCAAATCGTCTGGCCGTTTTTGATATTTTTCATACCAATCCTCCTTCCAAATGTCAGTAGAGTCATCATCAAGTTCACTTATTTGTTTTAATGTTTTTTTAATTCTTTGTCGCTCGATTGGCCAACAAGTATTGATATATTGAACTACCACTGAAGATTTTGACATTGGTTCTCTAAGAAGATACCAAGCAGCTTCTTGACTAGTCATCTCAACAGAATTCAGCATATCAACACTCATTTTACGAGTTATTTCAACAATGTCGAATTCTGGATGTTCATTCGTAACTTCTATAATGTTACGTTGTAAATTGCTAATTCCTCTGTTCGTCTTATTTACATACTCGACAACATACGCAGCACAAGAATATTCTTCAGTGATTATCTGGAAATCCATGTTTGATTTTAATACGTTAAAAACAAATGAATTAAGTGTATTGTGCAATTTTTCTGAAGGATATCGTTATAAAAAATTCGTGGTCTAGTAATGCCCGATCTGATTATGTTTTTGTATTCTTCATCTGACCGAATATTATTACTTTCATAGTAATCATCAAAACTGCTATATTCGTTGCTTTCTAAAACTGCTAAATTCATTCTAATTTCAGCATAACGTTTCGAGTATTCTTTGAAATTTGGATCTGTTTTTTCCATTGGTGTCAAAATCATTGTAAATTTACAGGGCATAAATGGTGCATCAAATCTGCATTTTTGTCGTGAATTAGCAGTGACTTTTTTGTAGCATGTGAAGGTGTGTTTATGAGTGATTAGTTTAATATTTCCTGATGCTTCCGCCGAGGATACTGATACTAAGCTGTCAATCATTGGTCTTTTCCAAGAATATCGTCTGGCGCATTATCAAGCCATAACAAAATATGAGCATGGGGGCTTCCTCGATGTTGAAATTCTATTCGTTTAAAATAGTTGATAACTCTATATTTTCCAAAAGGACTGAATTTTTTTGATTGTAATATTGTCATAATCACGTTGACTAATTTGTTAAAATAAATAGCACATGTTACAGCGTCATTGTTAATTAATGAACTTTTTTCAATGAAACTTAATTCTGATGCAATGAATTCTTGAATACCTTCTCTGCCGTGGGCTAAAGTATATAACAGTTTCAATAAATCCGGCCACCCAATTTCATTAGCACTTAGTGTCATGAATGCAGTTGGCTTTCCTATCTGTCGTATTATTGCAAATAAATCTTTTTTTTCAGACCAGTACCAGACAGAATTAGGTATTGATCGTAAAAAAGCTAAATTAGACTCAATGCAATTATTAATGTGTTCTTCAGACTGCACCTGTTCCTTGGTTATGTTAGTATCCGTACCAACATGTTTAAACGCTATAGTCAAGCTGTCACGAACTCGTAGTCTCATTATTTTTACAGCCATATATAACAAATGGTATGGATCTACTCCTCTGCGATCTTGACGTCGTAGTTCGCTAGATGCCATCATAAATGGCGTAACTGTGACTCCATCTTTAAATTGTCGAAATTGTCCTATATAAATACTAGGAAATGACAATTCTTCAGCATGCTCGTCGAATATAAACTCTGTGGTGTGTTGTGTTGTCCTGGCGCTAGTCTTAAGTATTTTTCTTCACTCCATATTAAAGTTTGTTGATGCGCAGTAATATTTTCTTGAGAAATATGTGGTATATCTTGATTAAAAAATGATTTGTTAACTGTTATTTTATAATGTTGATATAAAGGTGTAGTAAGCAAGTGCTGTAGCCAAAATTTAATTGATTTGATGTTAACTAATCCATGAACAAAACTACTTTTATGAATAATTTTTTTTTTAATATGTACATAAACGCTATGCTCATCATTGATATTTCTGGGAAGAGAATTTACCATTGTATCAACTGTAACAGGAACGTTGATTATTTGTCCATATATTCCAAATTGCCCATGAACATGCCTCAATCTCCTTATTTGCATGAAAGGAATACGAGGAGATAGAAGTCTTTCAGTAACAAAATCAAGCGTTGGTAAATACTGCGGTTTTTCAGGATCGCGGAAACCATTATAAACTGAGGAATTAGGAATTTTATTTTTATCAAGAGCCGATTTACACGTAGAGCAAATTTTAAGTGTAGAAATATCTTGTATATCACTTATTCTGTTAATAGTCTAATATTTTCATGTGGAGATGTAGGTTTCTTCAAATCTCTCTCAAAGCAAAGTCTATCACAGATTGAGCAAGCGTGTCCGAACTGATTATTTTTAAAGTTATCGATAAAGTATTTATGAGCGAATTTATGTAAATGAAAGTTACTGTAATAATTAGAATTTTGACCTTCTGTTGTCTGAAAAGCTGCTGTTGTTGTTTGAACCCTGTCATTTTGTGTTTCTTCAAAATGTTGTGTATTGTGTTGTTGTGGAGTGCTGGTGAAATTCTGTGCTATTTCTTGTATGATATTATCATTCGAAGAATTCAAACTTTGTTGGTCATTTGGTGTTGCTTTCGTAATTTGTTCAATAGCGTCTATGTTGTTTATATTACATTCTGTATGTATTCGCTGTACATTTTGTTGACGTAGCCTGCTGTCTCTTCTCCGCTCGTTAATTTCTTGTCTGTTTGGCTCTCGATAATTACGATTACGTTCAGCAGCGGTAGCAGGAATCGACTGTGAAATATTTTGCTTTAGCCTACTGTCTCTGTTGCGGTTTGGAAGCTCTTGAATAATCGTGAGTTATTCCAAAGACGCTAATGAGGAAGGCTGGATTGTTTGTTAGAAAGAAGTGGACTGTATTAAAGATGTTGAACATTCGTTTATTGAAAAAATCTGATTGTTAATTACGATCGGCACGTGCGGATGCATTTGAGGCAATAACGCCCGAAATTAATTTTGAATAAAATCGTGGTCCATTGTAGATGGACGCAGGTAGTTGAATGAAATGAGATATTATAAATGCATGCTAAAAAATAGCCAGAAGCCGCGGCTGTAAGAGAAGTGTTTTACGAGAGTTGCGCTCGGAGTCGTGTTATAAACTGAACTAACCTGGCTTGCAGTCGGCGGTGCTGGCCGGCTGCAACGTTTGATAAACGCGTGACGTCATCTGCGCGTGCCGTATACGGTGGTGGACCGCTTACAGCTGATAAACCAGTACAAAGTTTAAACATACTGCCCGCCAAAATCGGGACGATTTTGTACATTAAAGGTTAAATTGAACAATATAATAATTAGACTTACATGTCGTAAGCGATACAATAATTGGCGCACTGGCCAGAGAGCAATGACATAATAAACATAATATACTTAAAGACTTATACATAAAATTTGTAGAAAACAAAATTCATTAATCTAGCACAAAGCTTAAGTCAAAACAAAACAATTTCTGTGCTAGAAAAGGTACAACAAATAAAAAATCATGATAAAAACGAACCTTTACATAACTGAACATGATCTCTCTTGAAGCATAACATATGGATAAAAAATACATATATTTAAACCTTGACAAACGTAAATAATAATCTTAAATTATATAAGAGAAACCAATCTTGATCACTGCTTCATATATAGTAATAGAAATAATAGAAACATAATGTTATCATAATCGTATCAAAGTTCAATGGTACATGACATTGACAAATACAATACGCATATAGAATAATTGACACTATAAATGACACTTGTGGTTCTCCGAATTTGAATCACACAAACATATTGACAATACACAACAGCCATAATGATTGATAGTACATATGAAACACAGTCACTATTGCAGTAATAGCTAGCGGCACGTAAACAATATTACAATGCTTATGATACAATTGACTTGTATGCTCGCCCCGGGGAATGTCCCGGGCGTGGTTCATGTAATGTGACACGCACACACACACACACACACACCTCGTATGGCACGCATACGATTAGTTTGTAGCCACCGGAAGGGGGCATAATTTGTGGATGGGTCGGCGTAAGATACCTAGCGCGGTGCGAACTTCTGCGACGCGTACTAAGGAATCTTGACCCGGAAAAACATTGGTAATTACCCCACGCTTCCATTCTAGAGGGGGGAATTGTCATCCAAAATGAGGACAAGTTGTCCGACATTCAAATTCTTTAATGGGGTGCGCCATTTATTCCCCTGCTGCAGCTGGTGCAGATAATCCCTAGACCACCGTTTCCAGATGGTCTGCGTAAATTTTTGGAGCAGAAGCCATCTGCCCAAATGAGTATTATTGCCTTGTGTATAATCGGGTTCCGGAAGTGCCGTCAGTGGAGCACCGACCAAAAAATGAGCAGGTGTTAAGGGTTCAGGGTCTCTAGCATCGTCGGACACCGCGCATAACGGGCGTGAATTAAGGCAAGCCTCAATTTGAGAAAGAAGAGTAGAATATTCCTCAAAATTCAAGATCGTACTG
Source organism: Magicicada septendecula (assembly GCA_034769895.1). NCBI lineage: Eukaryota > Metazoa > Arthropoda > Insecta > Hemiptera > Cicadidae > Magicicada > Magicicada septendecula. The sequence goes on along the minus strand of CM068374.1, from coordinate 343,723,784 downwards.
CCAATTACGTGACGTAAATGGAATTTAACACTCCTTACACCACTTTCCCACAGACCACCGAAATGAGGGGCTGAAGGGGGGATAAAGGACCATTTGATGCCGTGGAGACCGCAAAACTCCAGAGAAGATTGCTCAACTTCCTTGGAGGTTAAAAATTTGTACCAATCATGCAACGTGTGGTTGGCACGACGAAAATTCGTGCCATTATCCGAAAATATTTGCGCGGGAATACCTCTGCGCGATATGAACCTTTTTAAAGCCGCTATAAAGGCGTTGGAAGTGAGATCCGACACCAATTCTAAATGGATGGCCCTAGTACACATGCATATAAATAGAGCGATATATGCCTTGGTCGTGGACTTAGAGCGCTGCCCGCCATGGCGCAAAAGCACAGGACCGGCGTAATCCACGGCCGACTGTGAGAATGGCCTTGACGGCGTGACCCTAGAAGAGGGTAATTGACCGAGTAATTGATTCGCGCCTTTAGCCCGGAAACGAAAACAAGTGACACACTTATGTATCACTGAGCGGATATAGGACTTATCGTGTATGATCCAATACTTACGCCTAAGCGAAGCTTGAGTTGATTGCACTCCAGCGTGCAACAAACGGATGTGTTCGTATTCAATTATTAATCTCGTGAGATGAGAGTGCGGGTGCAAAATTATTTGGTGTTTAGTCTCGTAGCTAAGTGGGGAGAATTGCAAGCGTCCACCCACTCTTAAAATGCCTGATTTATCCAGGAATGGGTTGAGAGCAAGAATTTTACTACTGCGTGGAAGGCACCGGTGTGCCTCAAGTTCCCTAACCTCCACGTCGAAATGCAACTTCTGTGATTGCCGGACAAAAATCAAGAGCGTGTCAGACAATTCTTGAGCCGACAAAAAGGACGTGTCTCTATCAACCACCGCGAGCCTAGAATTGCGAAAAAATCGACGGCAATATGCGAAGACGCGAATAAGCCTCGTAAGAGATGAATAATTTTCAATGTAACTATGTGTTGAGGACGCGACAATTAGTGAGGTTTGAGCCTGCTTGCGACGTTCCTCTTCAATGTCGGGAAAAGTACAGGGAGTATTAATGTCGAACGCGCTGACCGGCCATGAGGCCGCATCACGAGCCAACCAGGAGGGACCATGCCACCATTGAGCATGACAGTGCAAACTACGAGGGAGGCAACCGCGCGATAAAACGTCGGCAGGGTTGTCATTTGATACTACATGACGCCAAATTCCCCTGCTGCTAACAAGACGCTGTATTTCCGCGACACGGTTGGCCACAAATACCTTCCAGCGGGAAGATTGCTGATGTATCCAGTACAACGCTATCATCGAATCCGAATAAAGATATAGTCCGTCAAAATTGTAATCGACGGCATTTAAAACCTTGGAGGTTAATTGAGCCAACAATAAACAAGCACAAAGTTCAAGTCTAGGAAGCGTTATCTGTTTCAGCGGAGCGACCCTAGATTTAGCACACAACAAGTTTGATGATATGGCGCCGTTCGAATAGACCGCCCGCACGTAAATGCAACACGCGTAACCTTTAGCCGAAGCGTCGGCGAATCCGTGCAGCTGCAATGAACTAACCGGGTAACTGTTCGAACTCTTAACCGACCTCGTAATCTCAAAATGAGTGTCGGAGACTAATTGGGCGTATAATTCCAACCATTGATTGGCTAATGATCCGGACAAGGGTTCGTCCCAATCAGTGCCCGCCAACCACAACGCTGCACGAAATGCTTGCAGCAAAATGTGATGGGAGCGATTAAACCTAGTGGATCATAGATCCCGGCGATGATTGACAACACGCTTCTCTTGTTGAAGACGGTTAAATTGTCATCATCCCTAACGGTGTATAAAAAGTTATCCCCCTCAACATTCCATTGTATTCCCAAGGTGCGCACGTTTTGACCCTTGCTGAAGTCACGGGTTACTTGGGCGCGAAGAGTCATAATCTTATGGTGGTTAGAGAACCATTTATGTAACGAAAAACCATACCTCCTCAACAACTTCTCGATCTCGCATTTCATTTCAGCTAAGCCGTTCGGATCATCCGAACCCGTTATGAGATCGTCTACGTAAAAGTCATTTGCTATGGCCTTAGCAGCTGTAGGGTAGTCGGATTTATTTTCATAAGCTATTTGAGCCAGACAACGCGTAGCAAGGAAGGAGGCACTAGCAGTGCCATATGTAACCGTCCTTAACGCGTAATGTCGCAATTCCTTATGCGGTGCATCACGCCAAACAATGCGTTGCAAGTTTGAATCCTTAGGATTAACAATGATCTGGCGATACATCTTTTCAATGTCCGCAATAAGTACGTATCGGTGGGTGCGGAACCGAACCATTATCGAAAACAGATCCTGCTGGATCGTAGGACCGACCATTAAAGTATCGTTAAGGGACAAATTATTGGTGGTTTTAGCGGATGCGTCAAATACCACGCGCAATTTAGTGGTTAAGCTAGAGTCTTTGAAGACTGCGTGATGGGGCAGATAAAAGATCTCTGACCTGTCAAGCGACAGATCGTATTCATTAAGCGGCGACATGTGGCCAAGTCTTAAGTAGTCACTCATGAACTCACTATAATCCTTATAAAGGGTAGGGTTCTGCTTGAATTTGAATTCTAACGATTGGAATCTGCGTATGGCTCCGCGGAGAGAATCTCCCAAATAAAATTTATCAGATCTGCGGGGCAGGGCTACCACGAATCTCCCGTCGCGATTGCGGCTAGTGTTTTCCACGAAATGCCTTTCACACGGCGAGTCCTCAGATCGGGCTTCGCGACTAGAGATCTCCTCCAACTTCCAAAATTCCTTTAGTTGCGAGGAAACCTGATTATCGTCCCTACAGAGACCATAAAGGAAGAAACCGTTTTAGTCATATCGACGTTGAATGGTAAGTCACCGGCCAAAATAAATCCTAACTTGGTTTCCTGAATTATAGGAAAGTGTGGTCCGCGCGTATATTTCATAGGTTCAATTAATTGGAGAAAATATTGAGCGCCGATTAATATATCGACTTGCGACGAGCAATGTAGGTGTGGATCCGCCAAGAATATGCGCTTGGGTAAATTTAAAGAGTCAAGATTGAACGACTCCGCCGGTAAATTATTAGTTATACTGGGTAATACGGCACAATGTACGTTTAACGTGAAGGGTTTATAGCGTGAATGTAGCCTTACATTAGTACTGAAGTCAGCCTGGGAAAGCGAGTTGTTTATACCCGTGATGGGCAGTTGCGACTTCACCAATTGGAGGCCCATCCTGCGGGCGAAATCCATTGTGCAAAAGTTCGCTTGAGAACCGGAATCCAGTAATATCCTAACGGGAAATTTTTTGCCGACTTTATTGTATGTCATACAGACGGCGGTAGATAACAATACCGATTTATTGGTCTGTGATTTCAGTGAACACTGGTTGTTAACAGAAGTTACGTCCCTGTTGGGGACATGAATCGTTGTGTGGTGACGCCTAGAACATTTTTTACATGAGAATTTTGAGGGACATTTTGAACCCTCGTGTCCCGAACGGAGGCAGTTTAAGCAAAGTTTGTTTTTTATTAACGCGTTTTTTCTATCAGGGATAGACAGCGATGTAAATTGTGGGCAATCGCTAAGTCTATGTACACCGTTACACAGTCTGCATAAATTGTTTCTAATATGTGAGTGGAATGCGCCCTTTGGAGTGCTTATCTGTTTAACTGCCTTGCGATAAGGAGACTTATCGCTTTTGTTCAACCTGCTCGTTGGGCTAGTCGCGTTATCGAGATTTTGCAATAATTTCCTACGTGAATTTAGAAAATTTATAAAATTATTAAAATCAGGGAATTTATGCTCCGATAAACTCTCTTTCCACAAACGTAAAGTGTAATTGTCAAGTTTTTTGGCTAAATAATTTACGACAATAATTTCAAACGTGTTGACTGGCAGTTTGAGATTATTTAAAGCGTTTATATTTGCAGAGATTTGATCAATAAATTGCGATATGCTAACTTGGGATTCCTGTTGAACTAATGGTACGTCTAGGACATTCCACACGTGGTGAGCGGAAACAATCAGCTTACTATCATATCTATTCCTCAACAGATCGATAGCCACCGCGTAATTCTCATGTGTTATGGGCAACGATTTTATTACGTTAAGCGCCTCGCCATGTAATGACGAGTGCAAATAATGAAGTTTCTGTATATCTGTCAGATCTGCTCTGACATGAATTAGTTCCAGAAAAATGTGGTAATAATGTTGCCATTCCACAATACTACCCTCAAACCGTGGTAATTTTATTGGTTCCAATTGAATGGGGGGGTGTTTTAGGCTGTTTACCTTCAGCATTAATTACTGGTTTTTGGTTCATATGCTCAGCTTGCTCTAGCAGGTGTTGCAATTTACATTCTATAGTACAGAGATCGTCCTCCGTTTGCACTCTATCACTCGTTAAAGCAACGTCTGCTTCCTCAGCCTCGATTTGTGACTGAATCTCGTCATATTTGGTGGATAATTCCATCAAATGACGCAGTTTTATTTTCAGCGCATGAGGATCGCTGTTTAACAAATCGAAGTTATCCGCGAAGGTATTTACTCGGGATATTGAGGCCTTAATTGTGCCTCGTTTTTTTATTAGAGCCCTTACATCGGCCATTATTACAGTTTAAGATAAAAAGGGAAAGATATTTAGAAAGCAATTGAGCATAGAGCATGTGAACCACAAACTTAATTTTGAATGAGTTTAAATACGTTTTGGTAGCTAGCGATCGTTGTTTTGAACATAAACTTACTCTCTCTAACTAATCAAACTTGTTGGCAGTTAAATTATTGAAATTATGAATCTAAATGGTTACAAAGTATATCTTTATCTTTAAAGTTCTGACTGATAATGAGCTGCCAACCATTTATTAATTTGTATTGTGTAATGAGGTATTTGTTTATATAAATGTGTCAAAAAATACCCACTGAGTGAAGTATTATTAAAAATCAAATTAAGTAAAGTTTATAGTCACGTGGCCGTCGATCCATTCGTGATGAAGCTGGCTTCGATCCTGTTTGGAGCTGCTACACCTCCTGTCTCTGCCGGTCAGCCGATGCCTCATGTTGTACCCTCCATCAGTTAAAGCTGTGGAATCTCGAAAATGTTGTCCTGTTTCGTCCCGTCGTCTCTGGTCTACTGCTTGGCTGAATCTTGTCGAGATGACTGCGACGTGATTCACAATAATGGTGTCGCTCAGGACGAAAATGATGCCCGTAGGGCGTGATTAACTTCAGATTGGTTTTTCCAGAAATGATGTGTATAAATAAATGCTGTCGCCTGTGTACTCAGATATGAGAAATCTGTGCCGTGGGGACCAAAAATGATGTAGTTTTTTGGGCCCGAAAATATGAAATCCTGCCTGGTTGGACCAAAAATGATGTCGTTTTTGGCCCGAAAATATGAAATCCGGTCCGGTGGGACCAAAAATGTTGCGGTTTGGAAGCTCTTGAATAATCGTGAGTTATTCCAAAGCCGCTAATGAGGAAGGCTGGATTGTTTGTTAGAAAGAAGTGGACTGTATTAAAGATGTTGAACATTCGTTTATTGAAAAAATCTGATTGTTAATTACGATCGGCACGTGCGGATGCATTTGAGGCAATAACGCCCGAAATTAATTTTGAATAAAATCGTGGTCCATTGTAGATGGACGCAGGTAGTTGAATGAAATGAGATATTATAAATGCATGCTAAAAAATAGCCAGAAGCCGCGGCTGTAAGAGAAGTGTTTTACGAGAGTTGCGCTCGGAGTCGTGTTATAAACTGAACTAACCTGGCTTGCAGTCGGCGGTGCTGGCCGGCTGCAACGTTTGATAAACGCGTGACGTCATCCGCGCGTGCCGTATACGGTGGTGGACCGCTTACAGCTGATAAACCAGTACAAAGTTTAAACAGTCTCTTTTGCGCTTGTTTATTTCTTCTTTGTGCCTTTCATAGTATCGTTGTTGTCTCTGTGTATGTGAATTTGAACTTGGTTGATTATTCGATGTTGCTTGAGTAATTTGTTCAATTTCGTCTGTGTTCTGTACATTAGATACAGTGTGGATTTGGTGTGAATTTTGTTGACGTTGCCTGATATCTCTTCTTCGCTGATTGATCTCTTCTCGGTTTCGCTCTCGATACAAACGACTACGTTCAGCAGCCGTATTGTCCACTCTAAATTACAAATATAATATTTTAAAAATAATGAAAACATTACTAAATAAATTTTTGTAATAATAAAATGTAAGATAAAAAAATATCAATACCTCACTGGTACGATATGCCTCGAATAGATGTATTTTGGTCATTGTTAGTTTCAATTATAATATCACCTATCTCTTGCGTTGTTTGTGTACTGAAAAAATAAAGTAAAATTTTATTAGTTTTAAATTTTTATAAAAATAGAAGCCACACACACAGAGAAAGGAGTTAAAACACGTGGATGTATATATCTCGCGTTTTGTGTACGCATGCGCAGAAAATAAACCGCTTGTTGACATCAGTAAACACATTTCTAACCTCAAAATGAACAAATAAAATAGAATAGTAATAAAATAATATATTAACAGATGATTTACTAACCTTTAGTTTGAATCGGTAGATTGTGTTTCGTAAAACAAACGTTGTGCACACGTATTAAGACATTTTACTGCAGCCTGCACTTTGACCATCATTAATTATTTGTTTCTTTTTGGTCACTTAATCGTCACTGTCACTCATATTTCGATTCAATAATATTGTCACTGATTCGAAAACTTTTAAGCACTTAACAATGTCCTTTCAAAAACAATAATATTAAGGCCAAAGAAATACAAAGTGTGTATACAAGCGGTGAACGCGTCAAGTATACTATAGTCGAATAGAAAGGCACACGCAGTACACAACTCACACAGAGAAGCAACGAAGTGTATAGTATACGCGCACGCACACACAAGGGAGTCGAGAGCGGTGGCGTAGAGGGGGCATGACGGCATAAGAGAGCGTCATGCCGTTTGCCGTCACGGCATACGAGTCAGTTTTACTGCCAAGGCGCGCCAATAGATGTTTCACATCAAAACAATGTCCTTTCAAAAACAATAATATTAAGGCCAAAGAAATACAAAGTGTGTATACAAGCGGTGAACGCGTCAAGTATACTATAGTCGAATAGAAAGGCACACGCAGTACACAACTCACACAGAGAAGCAACGAAGTGTATAGTATACGCGCACGCACACACAAGGGAGTCGAGAGCGGTGGCGTAGAGGGGGCATGACGCATAAGAGAGCGTCATGCCGTTTGCCGTCACGCATACGAGTCGGTTTTACTGCCAAGGCGCGCCAATAGATGTTTCACATCAAAAAAACAAACAATGGAAACGATTTTTTTAAATTACAGTTAAATGAATTATTTTTATTTTTCAATTCACCAATGTTATTATTTAGTTGTTTCAAAATTATATTTTAATTTTTAAAAATAAAGCTACAATAGGTACAGAGTAGTGAAGTGTTCTGAGACGTATGGTTTGTTGGGCGGCTCGAAGGATTTGAACTGTTTGTCTTCACAGACTAATTTCGTGTTAGTCATTTATTTCATTATGACCGATTTTTACCAAGTCGGTTGTCTGCTTTATATTTTTGATCTTATTTTGACTTGAATTGCAAACGTATTGTGCATTTATATATAACAACTTTAGTAAATTTGTTTGCTACATTAATTTAAGCTTTTTTCTTACCTTAGAAACAAAAACAAATACATGAAAAAATGGCTAGATAACTGACACACCAACTATAAATTCGCTAGCGCTTTTCTATATTCACATATATACGGCCTTGTATTTAAAATTGTATACTTTCAAATATTTTAAAAGTTAAATACAGACATAGCGAATCAGATCTTACCTAATCAAACTGTGTTGTACTTCAAAAAGCAGTACTCGCTTAAAGTTAGTCGCAGACTGTATCTATCGCTGGTAGCCTTCACGTTTTCAGGTTTTTTTCATACTAGTATTTTTGATTAATTATTCGGCACCATATAAATTAACGAAAGTAAGGGTAAAAGTGAGACGTGTGGGGCCCTTATTATGGTGCAATAAAATAAACCCAAGAAGGGTTTTTTTACAACCTTCTTTATACCTGGCATATCTGCCCACAGTCATTGTTGTAAGAAACAGTTCTAGTTCTGAGCCGTTACAAACTAACAGTTCACAATTCACGCTCAATAGCAGACGCGAGGTTCACATCAGAGCATATTTTAACATGTTAACTGGGCGACATAAATGTCGCCCAGTGATGGGCTGTGGCGCCAGGCGGGCGGGGCGCCGGCAGCGGCAGTAGCCTACTGCACCGAAAAAGGGTGCTCATCGTTGCAATTTACGGTTCTTGTTCAGGTTATTTTACTCCAACCAGGGTTGGGTGAACAGGGTGCCACGGCTAGTAGTCTATGAATTTCATTCATATTCAATGAAATATTATTTAAGAGATAATTTACCTCTAACACTAATTAATAAAGCAGCCATACTTACTTTCAAATTTAGTTTTATTTCTTTCCTATAAATTACTACTTTTAGTATTGTTTATTTTTCTTGTTATGTCGTAGTACAATACTACAACTGTACAAATGTATTGGTGACTGGTGAGGCATTTACCCTAAAGCGATGAACACTTTGTGAGAGGGGGGCGCTCAGCGGGCGTAGAAGGGGCGCCAGAGTATAGTGTCGCCCAGTGAAAATTCCTTAAAATATGCTCTGGACGCACAAACACACAACATCTAACAAATGAATAAACGATAGCAGTATGAATATTGTTATATACGTATACATGAACAGTATAGACTCTAAACACACCGGGCGCGCGCTTATAAACAATATATATACATTAGGAAGTGTTTGTAGAAGTTTGAAACTCGAAGACAATGTGATTGGTAAAATCTATTAGTATTTCAGTAGAAAAACATTAGGCCTACTTAGTGAAAAATAAATTATTAAGAATAATTGGTGTTGTACCTCGTACCATTAGACTGAATTCTTTTGTGTGCATCCACATGACGAACCAACTCCCTTGCCAGATATTAATTTATATGTTAATAAAAACTGTAGTAAACCAACTCCAGACAAATAAGCAGAGCACCGTGACAAACTATCTAAGAATTCCGTCCTAAATTATGAGTGAATGTAACATAGCGAATATTTAGTACAAAACGTCGAGAGTGTATCGCAAACAAGCAATGGGCCACAAGTGGAATAAATGCTTTTCTTTACATGGTGTTGGTGCGAGGGTAGCTTGAGGGTAGACGTGAGAGAAGTAGTGGGTACATTACAGAGAGAGAGAGAGTGTGTAACGTAATTGTGTGCGTGTGCGTGACGTAAACAATGACTATATTCAACCTATCGGCTCAGTATATAAGGAACTAGTTCTTCCGTTTCCAAAATGATGAGTGTAAGGCAATACTTGCAGGTAGGAGAAGACGCTGTAAAACTGTTCCCCAAGACCTCTCGAGGGTCACGTTTATTGCAGGCTATTGTACACTTTGGGGCCCCACACGTATCACCTTTACCCGAAAGTAATATGGTAATATGGTGTTGAGCCGTCCCATGTTGCACAATTTAAGTGATCGCCACAATTGCTCAACCGTGTGTTTGTGAACGCCTTGCTTGTGTTTCCAAAAAGTTATAGCAGCGATTTACTTTGATGGACCCTTCGCTTTTAAGTTCCGTTTTTATACTCCCGCCATGAATCTTGTGGCACTGTTACCTTCGTGAATGCGTTCGTATGTTAAGTTGAAAAGCCTAGAAAAAGGTGTGTCAAGTACTTTTATGACGACAGTATTCATAAAGGAAAACACAAAGCAAACTACCGTGCGATACAAGCATATATCAAACAAACTTTAGTAACGATGGGGCTAACCAACAAGTGATTCGTAATATGGGAAAAACAAAAACAGATATGTGGTACGTGTTATCTTAATAACTACACATCTATACTCTTCTTCTTCTTCTTCTTCTTCAAGGACTAGGTTATGTAACCTGTTGCGGCACCCATGTCGTCGGCCCATTTTATACACTCGCGCGACAAGGTTTTCCCCGCACGTCATTTTGCTGCGCGTTTTGTAAAACAATGGAGGCAACTGAGGCTACTTATGCACATGCGCCACAAAAATCATGACGCGCCTTCTGAAAAACATGCTTCTCTACCCGAGAGAACGCGCGACAGATATTCTTGCCACGCGTGTTGTATGTACACGGATGTAAGTTGGTGCTTTTACACAAACGCGCGGCATACTTGCTGCCTGTTCTCTTTGGCTTCAGTACAGCCATCTCCTCCCACAACACATGTTAGTTTTTGTTTCTAAAAATTTGTCAATAACTACAATACTAATGCTTAATGACGCAAAAAAAATTATTATTTTTCTGTACACTGAAATATGTTATGATGAAAATATAGAATACTATTTTTTTTTTATTTCTGTTCAGATTGTTTAGTTCTTACTGTAAATTAAACTGATTGCACTCAGTTTTGAATTAATTTTATGGCTTAATAAATATTCATAAAACAAGTTTCTTTTCCTCTTTAAATGAGACGCAAATAAATGCTTAAATTGTTTAAAGCAGTAGGCCAATGTTGTTTCAACTGCAAATCGTTATTAAGGCTTCCAGTTTAGACTGAATATGGTGTTTCAGTTTTTACTCTGTTCATTTGTGTGAAAATTACTAAATTAACTAAAAAGTCAGCAGTAAAAATAATACCAGATAATACTGAGCAATTAACCGAAAAGTAATTGTACTTATTTTTGTACGCTGCCACGCTACGCCGGATAATTAAAAAGAGTCAACTACACTTGTATTTTGCTTAGATTAAATTTCGTTTAGTATTTTTTATTATACAAAGTAATAACTTGATACAGGCTGTTTCATGATATTTATACGCATGAAGACATTGGGCGAACCCGCTGGTCACGTAGATGGGAGGTCCGAAGCGTCTAGGTGTCCAACGGGTTCGCCCAATGTCTTCATGCGTATAAATATCATGAAACAGTCTGTATCAAGTTATAACTTTGTATTGGTTCATCGTAAAGCTAGGGCTTAAACGCGACTTTGATCTCCTTTTGGGAGGTCCAAAGCATCTAGGTGTCCAACGGGTTCGCCCAATATTTTTTCTTAGATAAAAAAATTTAATTTTATGTACGTGACTCGTCTGATCGTTATTGCTGCCACCATTTCCTGTGGAGAAAATGCCAACCCCTTCCCTAAATACGGTCTGTTTGAATCATTTCTTGGCATTTACTGACCAACTCATCAAATATGCCACAGACAATCTGAAAAATGAAGAAACTTGTATCCGTCATCCCGTAATTTTTCACAGAGGTTATGGAATGCCCCGTCAACAAAACTACTACGATTTATGGGATCAACAACCCATCTTCTTTTCCGTCGTTGTCGATTTCTTGCTTGTCGATACGCATAATACAACACGACCGGATCCGTCTTCCAAGAGCAGTGCCAAATGAACGTGAGTGGTTGGCAGCACCCATACGACCACCGACTATGCGCAGCATTATTCCTTGTCGCGCGAGTGTATAAAAGGGGTCATCATCGGACGACCCACGTTTCTTCTGCAGTGGCTCTATATTTCAGCGTCGCTTTTGGCAATCGATCCTCCGTCATCCTTCGCAAATGATCACACCATTGGCTTCTATAAGTTGAAATAAATGCATATATATCTTTTACTGCTAGTTCTTTTTGTATATCCTCATTCCTTCTTCAATCTTGCAATGCACAGTATCAGGTATTTCTATAAACTGCAACCAGTACTCTGAATCTTGCCTCGTCCCTTTTCCGTCATGACCCACGCCTTACTTGCATATGTTAATGTGGGCATTGCAAGTGCCTTAAAACAAAATTAATTCTTGTGCTGTACCTTGTTTTATTTTCTAAGATTTGCACAAATATTCCTAAACTCGTCTTTTATATCAGACAAAGGTCCTCATATTAGGGGACTATGCAACAGGCCAGTAATCTATTGATGTAAAACTATCAGAAACTTACAGTACCCAAAGCAGCCTTTGAATACTCTTGAAATGCATTGGGAAATTCATAGTCTTCGTTTTGAAATAATTATTTTGTCTTTGCTGTGTCGCCATAAATAAAAATAAAAATCTATGTATAGGTCTATACTACTGTGTAAGTAAAAAACGTCGTTTGTTGTAATAGTTGCTGCCGGTTATATAGGCAAGTATCTATATTTTATGTAATGAGTTTTTTGTATTGCCCATCTAAAGACCACATGCCAATTTCAATTCTTTGTTCTTTTCTTTTTCTCCAATATTCTTTCATCTTTTCACTTTGTCTCTTCTTCGTGTCTTCAGTCCACTTTGAACCTGCGTTTTTCTCTCTCCTACCCTGGAGGACTCCTTCCATTTTTAACACTTTTGGCCGAAAAACTTCTCTTTCAATTGCTGCTTCTGCGTTTATATTATTATTTTTTTCTAAATCCTTTTGGACTTTTTTAATCCAACTTGATGTGACTTCTTCCCCCACAGATATTTGAAGATCTGCTTTGTTAACCTATTGTCGTCCATTCTATATAAATGTCAAAAAAATATTAGTCTTCTTTTTCTCATTGTTTGTGTTATTATTTTCTATACTTTGATATGTTTCATCATTACCTCTTAATTTACAACCTTCTGAAGTTTTTCGTGGGCCTAATATTTTCCTAATAATTCGTCTTTCCAATATTTCTAGTTTGCCTAAATTATAATTCAATGCTAGACATTCACTTGCACATAGGCATTCTGCTTTCACTACTGTACTGTAATGCCTTATTTTCACATTTTTAGATATGCATTTTGTATTGTAAATATCTTTAGTTATACCATATGCTCTTTCCATTTTATGAATCCTTTCTTCTATAGCAGATTTTTCTAAACCATTCTCTTGAATTATTTCCCCTAGATACTTAAATTTTCTAACACTCTCTATTCGACCAACATGTCTGTTAGCAGGAATTTTGGCGCATTTTTAATGTTCGTGAGAAATTTGTTTATTTTCTTCAGAAATTTTTAAACCTGTTCTACTGGCTATGCCATCTAAAAATAACTTGGTTACTGCATATGTCGGATGTTCAGAAAGTACAGTAAAGTCATCTGTGAATGCCAAACAGTTTATTTCAATATGTTTGTTCCTTCTTCTCAACGTGATTGGTGATATTTTGCATTCCTTTAAATTTTCATTCCAAATTCTTGCTACTTTCTCCAGGAACAGTTGAAAATAATTGAGCTTTCATTTTATTCATTCACTTATTTTTTTATTCGTTAACCATGGGTTTTACCCCCACCCTAAACCAAAAGCAGTGTCCGTTCCTGTTAATATACAGCCATAATTACACCAAGTTTCGGATAATTTCAAACACCTCACATATCGCAATCATCGCCAGACGCATTAGAAAAATAAGAAATTAGTAAAGCGGCCATGTTTTACATGATGATCGTCTCTTGAAAATGTCTCGTTAAAATCAAATGCGATGCTCGATTCCACACAAACAATACGCTCAGTACATCAGCGCTATGATGTATATCGACTTTCACCTCGATATTACAACGCGCGTTTAACTTTGTGTTCTCAACAGTTTTTAGTGTTTTGTATTTTTATATCTCGTAAAAATCATGACCTAAAACGGTACTCTGGGCCGAAACGTGTCATCAATACAGTTATAAATTGCAAGAACACGTTATCGTTATCATCATCATCATCAGTAGCTCCACAGCCCACAGTGAGGCTCAGCTTCCCTCAGGATTTTCCTCCAGACTTCACTATCCTTAGCCAATGTCCACCAGTTTTTCACTCAAAGTACTTTCACATCTTCTAGGCTTCAGGAAGACCTACATGCTGTAGGTAAATATTCACAGAATATAAAAATGTCATCGTCGTCTCCCGTTGCAGAATATAGCTATTCTGTGTGATCGCCGTCTTCCCTCACTTGTACCTGTCAAGGACTGTTTCGGAATCCTTCATTGCATTGTGTGTGCGGGGTGTCTTTGCACCCGTGGCAGGATTGCAGCAGCATCTGCCAGAAGAAAAACTTAGTACTGGTTCGACGCGTGGCCTAAAAACTGGAAAAGAACCCGCCAACACGGTCATCCACTAGATGACAAGGAAGAAAGAAGACTTGTATTTGTGGCACTGCCGCTGGAACCGCTTCAGACAGCAGATGTTGCCTGTCTCAAGTTCAGAGAGCAGACGCGGAGGCGTCAGTCGTTCTCCGAGATTCAGAGAGCCTCCGTACCGGTGGCCAAGGTAGCAGCGACGGAATCTTCCGCTACGCGTTTTGGATACGTGTTCTTCCTACCTTCTTTATACATTTCTGCGTGTTGTACTACCGGACGAATATTTTGATTCCTGTGTAGCAGTCGCATTTTGTATACCGTCTCATCTAACGGCCTTTCACTGAGCTCAGAAATTTCATTTCTTATGGTTCCAATTGTCCTAGATCAGCAGTCGGTAACCCTGCGCCCGTCGATAAGGTTTCACGTGCCCGCGAACCAATTTTTAATTTGTATTTTCTTTTCAACGGAGGAACGCACCCGCATTGTGCCTGCTTCGAAATACTGTATTATAAAATAGGACAAGCCATTTACCGAACCGCGCTGTCTTCCCCCAATATTGTTTCCCTTTTCTCTTTACATTTTTGTGCACTGTATGAAAATAAATAGTGTTATTGTGGTAAGTTCTTTAATTTATTTTTATTAAAATGTTTTCCTATTTAACCATTATTTTAATTTGGAAAGCGAAGCTTTTTCCGATTCGGTGTTTCACGTCGTTAAATATAAGCACAAGGGTATTAAAAAGCGACAGTTAATGTTTGTAACCTCCAGCTATTGAACTCAGCACCTTTCTATTTTCCATTGATGAGGTGGGAAGGGGTGCGCCCATCGAACTGGTCCTCAGTTATATATGCGTCCCCATAAATTGAAAGATTGCCTGACTGTCGTAGATCGTATTTCTTGTTTCCCGTCACGCTGGCGGTACAGCAGTGTGGGAACCGCCATCACCTAATAAAATTGTACCTGCGTCTTTTAAATGTCTTATTCTTAAGACTTCCATGTAATTGTACCACGTATCCATTGATGAAATTTATTCATTTTAGTAGTGATGTCTTCCATCTTCTTCATAAGATATGTCGCAGCCTGAATTCTGAAAATGTGAAACCTGTTTTAAAATAGTACAATTGATGCCCGGTTTTGCTCTTGTGGGATAGTTATACCACCCTCAATATACTGTTACGTACCCAAGTAAAAACTGATACCAATATTACTGCCCGGTTTTGCTCTTGTGGGATAGTTATACCACCCTCAATATACTGTTACGTACCCAAGTAAAAACTGATAATTCCTAAGCTTCTCAGCTCATGATTTGCACTGCTTTTAAATGTACAAAACGTTTTATGCTGAAGGTTATAACATAACGCGCTGGAATTGTGCTGCAGATTCTTACTACAAAAACCGGTTAACTGTTTTCCCTTGCCTTGGCAGCTGCCGGACGTAATTTAAAAAATTTTGGTAATTAAACAGTCAAACGCGGAACATCCGGATGGTTACCGGATTGTTCAAATTTGCATTAGGCGAGTGAAGAAAAAGGTACGTATTTGATTAAAATATACACTTAATATTACTTTGCTTTAACAGTAAACCCCCATTTTTAAATGCTGCAAAAACTAAATAACTACAACTACTACCCAGGACATCGTTAAATTGATATGTTTTGCATTTCGTAATGTTGTACATGAGTAATGCCTTCATTTGTGTAGACATACAATTAACTTAGATAGAAAGACATTAATACGAACACAGATAAACCTGGTTTATCCACCGCTTGTTTCAGCTGCTATATTGTCTGCGACAAAACGTTTTTCCCGCACTTTTTAATAACGAATTTTTGTAAATTTTATGAATTCATATTTTTTGTACACAACCAGTTTTAATTTCTTTTACTGGATTGTTGTGAGCAATTAACAAAAATTTAAGCCTGACATGAACTTCATTCTTGGGAATTTTCCTAATATTTCGTAATAAAATTCTTGTATTCTTGTATTGTCTGTTTAGCACTGTATTACGTTGATTTTTAAATTTTACTGAAATAAAGATTTTCGAATACAGTACGGCACCCATTAAACATGAAGAATGATATCCAATACGTAAGATATTAAATTCATATGCATGAGGGTTATCCAGTTTATAAGATTTTTTTATTATCCGGATTCATCATCCTTGTAGAACTCAATCCGAATAATCAACGTCCTGTTATATTTTAAATAACCGACGTCTGTTTGAAATTATTATATTGGCCGTATACATTCGAACATCGTAGTCTGTAACAAGGAATTGTAATATTTTACTTTTTTTTGTGTTGTTTCGTATGTTTCTAGTGTTACTTTTCCCGTAGAAAGTTGGTTTCGCCAACCGCGGTACTTTATAGCAACGTAACCCCCGCGATTGGCGAGGGAATGCTCGATTCTATCGTTAATGGAACAGTGATTATTAATTGTCAGAGTTGTAGATAGCAGTAGACATGTTTCTTCGTTTTATTCAAGTTTTGATAACTGTAATTTCGTAACAAGGTGTAATTTGTTGGATTTAGCATGTAATTTGTTGGATTTAGCATGATTTGTTTGTTAATACTGTACTTTCCAACTGAAAATTTATTGGATGTAATTGAGTAATTGAGTCTAATTAGACTGACCAAATTGTCTGAGCCAAAATCTGGTACGTTTTTAGAGAATGAACTTTTTCCAGAAAATTTTTTATTGAAAATGTCGGATTGCGTGTATTTTATTAGAAGTGAATATGAATATGAAACACGTCATCATCAACATCGTCATTATTATTATTATTATTATTATTACCTTCTTTGCTGTTGTTATTTTATTGTTATTAAATTTACTATCACTCACATACACTCACAGTATTAGTAAAGTAATAATTGTATGCGTCTGAAATTTGAAGCTTTAATCACGAGTATTTTTCAGATGCACGAGCTTTTTTGTTTTTAGAATTTACAGTTTTTTTTTTCAGAAACATAACCAATTCTGCGGAGTCCATTTAAAAATTGTAGAGAACTTTTGGAGGAATCCCAGTTAATTTGCTTCCTTTGTCGTTAGACCATAGAATTTTCGTGTGCGAAACGTTCATCCTTAGCGTTGTGAGACGGTATCGTGAATTGATAGTTAATGCAATTTTAGAAATCCGCGGTGAAGGCCTACTGTTCTTTACTCTCACAGTCAAAAAAGAAATGTACCAATATTCGTCAATAATTTTTCTTTCCAATCTCCCTTTTTTTCTTGCTCACCGGGATAATGTGATAGGCGTTTACAGTTCAGTACGAATCCTGGATTTTGATCGTCGTCCCCCCTTCAGACGTTTTGGTTGCCCCTCTTAAAACGCAGTTGAAACCTCCATACACAGTACAGTTCTTAACTCTAATAGGGGGCATTGAACGAAGAAAATATGTATTGTATACAGAGATCATTGTGATCGTTCAACGAGGAAAGCGAGTTCTCAGTTTTAACTCGACCGTCTGGCATTTGTCCGCCTGTCCGTTTGGGGCTTGCCTCGCGAGAACTTTTGAACGCATTAACCGATTTTCCTAAAACTTGCCATGCGTGTTCATACTTTTACCCTACCGAACCCTGTTCAATTTTTACCTGTTCTATTTTTAGATTGATCCCCCTCCAAAAAATAAGGCGCGGGAAGCAAAAAGTGTGAAAAAATCGTGAAAGCCATGTGGGGTATCAAATTAAAGGAAATTTTAACCACGATCCAAATATTGTATTCATTTTTGAAAGTGTTTAAATGTATGGACGCCAGACCCTAAAAAGTGTGTGAAAATTATTGTACAATCACAAAAATTAATTTGGTGTATCAAAATTATAGCGCATTTCAACTGAAATCTGAATTTATTGTTAAGTTTTGAAACTTTAGGCCACAGAGTGGGTCAAAATTAAAGATCGCAAATTCCGTGTGGGGTACCAAATTAAAGATAATTTTAACCAAAATATAGTATAGGCCTACAGTTTTAGAAATTTTGAACATTTTTGGACCATATGGCCAAAAAAAGGTATCAAAAATTTGAAAAAATTGTAAAAATCCGTCTGGGTGTCAGGCTACGTACAATTTTAACACAAATCCGAATGTTTGGAATACTTAGTTGTATAATCATCTCTCTTAGCAATTGTTGTTAAAAAAAAAAAGTAATCGGGATTGTCGTATTTATTTTTCCGGTAACTGGAAATTTTCAAATCATAAATAGAAATTTGTCTAATAATATAAATAGTCTATTAACGTAGTCAAAGTTAATTATAAGAATAAATTTCTTCTGCAAGTATGACATTTGAAGTTTTGTTAGTACATGTATATGTAAACACCTGATGCACGTTTCACAGAGTAATCTGTATCTTCAGAGGTTTCAATGTAAATTATTAGATACAGAGTACTCTGTGAAACGTGCGTCAGGTGTTTTTATGTAGACGCTAATAAAACTTAAAATATTATACTTGCAGAAGAAATCATAATTAAAATGGAAAAACTGCAAGAAACTAAAATAAAGAAGAGTTACTGAAAAAGAAGTAATATAATTTACTTCGTTCAAAATAGTGAGCGAGTTCTGCAGCTCAGAGAGTAATAGCATATACATACATAACATTATCTCACTATATATGGTAGACTAATATTTTCAAGTGAAAAAGTTTTCTTGAGAGTGTAAATTGTGTTGAATCTCCATCTCTATTAAATTGTTGTCATTGTTTTGTCTGGATTGCATATAACTACTACTGCTACTACTACTACTACTACTAACAGTGGCGAAGCTAGTAATTAATGAATGGGTAGGCAAAAATCTTACCTTAAATTTTTTTAAGGAATCACTAAAAGGACGGTGGTTCAAATCGGACGCTGTGGTAGAGTTTGCTGTTAGCGAATGGTTCCCCAAACAGCCGTAAGAATTTTACTAGCAGGGAATCTACAGATTAGTGCAAGAGTGGGACTCATGTCTTAATGTTAATGGAGACTTCTTTTAAAATCGTTGAATAAAAAATGCTTTACAACTCTAAACGTGTTTATTTTGAACAATCCTTGTATAAGTCATACACAATAATACTAGGCCTACATCTGATTGAACTTCAAATTTTTAAACTTGATTAGTTTCTGTACCCTTATTATATGTTTAAAGTTACAAACAATTCAAAAAACAATCTTGATCATCTGTTAGTTCAGCGGAATAACAGGCACACTTTTAATAACCGCATAAAATAAGCACACTTATAAACCACACAGCGCGCTTTAACTTAACTGTTTGCACCATAGAAGTGAGACATGCCTCAACGCTCTATTTGTACAGCACGGGACAATCCCCCTCCCCCGCACTTCACTTACGTGCTACCACATTGCTTACATACGATGTATACAAAAAACGCTGAGGCAAGTTCACGTTGCCTCATTCGCTTTATGCCGAATCTCACCTGTCACCATCTAGCGGTCGCTCAGTAAAGCACTTTTCGGCTTAATAAATTCGACAGTCACAGTAACAATGTATAATCTTTACGTTACGTAGTTCATACGTATTTTTAATTTTTATTCTACAGAATTTTTAGTGTAGGCATTGCCTCAATTGCCTCCATGTAACGTCGCCACTGACTACTACTACTACTGCTGCTGCTGCTGCTACGTACTACTACTACTACACTACTACTACTACTACTACTACTACTACTACTACTACAAAAAGATAATTCATTGTGTAACAAAATAGCAGGTACTATTATTGTAAACAATAATCGTATAATTTTATGTGAGGACAAGTTTTTAATCGGCAGTTAAAAAGCACTAACTATTTAATATGTTTTTATTGAGCACAACAATGTGCTGTTAAATTATACATAGACTGTGTATACATCCATTCAGAGAAAATTATTGGTATCAGTCTGCATCGTTTTTTTTTATATACTAAAATGCTTAACAAGTTCGTTTCACGAATTTTTAATCGTTTGTGTGTGTTAGTTCTCTCTCTCTCTCTCTCTCTCTCTCTCTCTCTCTCTCTCTCTCTCTCTCTCTCTCTCTCTCTCATATGGCACGGCGCGAAAATGTTGACCGCCGCCTTAGACGATTAAGTGCAGTGCAGTTTTAATCAGTTGTGCAACAAATTGAAGCAAGATTGTGTTTTAATAATTGTAATTGCTTGGAGAGATAACGTATCAACATCGTGTAGGTTGTGGTCAGACAACTTACGGCAATATATTTGATAGCGTAACGTCTCTCTCTCTCTCTCTCTCTCTCTCTCTCTCTCTCTCTCTCTCTCTCTCTCTCTCTCTCTCTCTCTCTCACCCACGTACATACCAGATGCATGCAAACCGTTGCCGTGTATAACGCTGTGTACCTAACCGCTACATTTGCAGTGCCCACTGCAGCCTTGTGATTTACATAAAATTAGCTTTATTATTGTGTGTATATGGCCCCAGTCTCGACCCATCTATCTCTCTCTCGCGCGCTCGCGCACGCGCATGTTGTGTTTGTGTGTGGAAGGCAACGACGCTTTATAGAAAAATGGTTGAAGTTAGCCAACATATATATTTTTGCAAATATATATATATATATATATATAATCAAATTATAATTACTTTTGCAAGTAAGTAAATTAAAAACATACAAAAAGGTCAACAAATGAGTATTGGGGAAAATCTTAATATTTACAAACGCAATAACAATAATTTACTAATTAAAGAACAAACTCAAAAATAAAAACAAAGCAATAGATGTAGTTAAAATTATAAATTTATTAAAGTGCTAAAAATATTAACATTAAATATGACGAATATAACCGTCAAACAGCTAATTACAGTCAATAAACATTAAAACAATCGATAATTTAAATCGTTTATTTGTTAATTCATTTACAAACACCTGTGAAGATACTGATATATTCAATGAAACGTACGTCAGGACAAATGATAAAAATACAATACGACTACTTGCAGAAGTAATTATAATTTGTTAATATATATAATAATGATTTTTAAATACATTTTGACAAATTTTAATAATAATTTTTACACAATAATGGCGCAACAAACAGATCGAGGTACTTCTATAGAACTTGATATTTTTATAATAATTATTTAAGTTGTGTACTATATTATGTATATAGTGCGGCGGGGGGGGGGGGGTTACCTGCCTGAAAATTTTGAAATTTCTAACAATATTCGTAATTATATTCTCTGGATGATCTTTTATTGTTCTTTCGTTTCCTATGTATCGGAACAAAAAATTGTTATTTCGTTATCTTTTTCCCCTACCGATCTGCGCATGTTAGAATGCTTCCAGAGAGCGTACATAACTCATTATTCAAAAATCAAATTAGCGAAATAAAAATTATCGAGTACACTAAAATTTTCAAACTCTGTAATAACTCAAAATGTATACCTACTCTGCATGGATTGTTGACAAATGTTCAGCAAATATACTTGTAGTTGCGACTATCTGTCTGCACAGAATATTAAGTAGAACGGGTATGTTTTTTATCAAGTCGATTATCGGGTTACTCGTGTTCTGTTGATAGTATATATGGAAATATTTTTTTCTCTAAATGTAGGCATTTTATGCCCATTAAAACAGGGGCGTTTTAGGGGGGGGAACGAGACCGGACCCCCCCCTTACACGAATTTGGTTAAAGTTCTTAACTCTTTAACAGGGTCGAAAAAAGTTGACGAATTTTGTTAATCTCTTAATTTTTAGGCTGTTTTATTATGTTTTCGTCTGTGTACGCAAGTATAGTAGTAACTCTTTTTTAATGTACAAACAGGTTTATTACACAGCATTAGTGTATTCGTTTGAAATACCACATATAGGAAAATCAATTCAGACAATAAATATCTTCTAAACAGTGATTCAGTAACGCGTATTTTGTGTGTTATTACTGTTTACTTTAATGGGACTGATTTAGGATGTTATAACACGTCTTTCAGTTTTTTTTTTTTTTTTTTTTTTTTTTTTTTTTTTTTTTTTTTTTTTTTGCCGGCACTCGACCCCGGACTCCCTCCAAAGATCAAATTCTATTCATTGTGTGTGGTCTCCAAGTTGCATTAATTAATTGAGAATAGGTTAGATACCTGATTATATTTTCCTTTGTTCGTTAGGTACGACGCGTTTCGGGCTCAGAGTCCCACTCTGGCGAGCTCGTCAGTACATAACAATTAACACGCACGTAAAAACAGTGAATTTATCATATATTCGTATCGCGCATCGATCGTATCGTATCGTACATTGTTATGTACTGACAAGTTCGCCTCGAGTGATTTTGTCCTGAAGATGGGACTGAGCCCGAAATGCGTCGTACCTAACGACCAAAGGAAAGTTGCATGAAGGAAAATACAATAAGGTAGCTAACCTATTCTCATTCAAATTCTCGATACGCCACTGCGTTAAAAGGTTAATAGAGAAATTGATAAAACTTATTATTTCACGTATGGGCATTTTAGAGCGAAGCAGTATGTACCAGAATGTCTTTACAAAAATCAGCAGCTCTGTGTATGATGTTTCAAGTCATTGTAAACAGGGTAGATACATATTAAGTATTTTTCCTTATGTGTCGAGGTACTTACAAACTGCAGACGCGCGCATTGTGAACCCGTTAGTTATGTCACGCACTGTAGGCCTTCGATTTTCGTACATTTCGGTCCTTCGTACGTTATACTCAAGAGTCCGTGAAGTCCGAGTTTCATACACGCTTGTTGGTGTTTTTCGAACGCTACTTGCAGTCAGTTTTACCCGCTGAAGACATGGAAACGGGTAATAATTCCGACTGTGACATATTGGTATCAATTGTATTCTTCCTGACAAGTATTTGACGTCAGTGAGTCCTGCACATTACGTACTGAAAGACGATACCTACACGAACTTGTTTAGACAAATACGAGACGATTACGCCATGGACACAGCAGTGGTTCCCAAAGTGGGGTCCGCGACAATGTTTCAGGGGGTCCGCAGACACTTTAAAAAAAAATTAGAATGTACCGTAATTTGCTCCGATCTTTTATGCTCTAAAATCTAAATTTTAGAATCTTAAAACAATTAGTAGAAGCACAAACATAATTATCACTGTTGCACACTACTATAGAAAAATTATTCCGATTAGCGCTTTCGAGCTTCTCAGCTTATCGTCAGATCGGAAAAATCTGACGATGAGCTGAGAGCTTGAAAGCGCTAATCGGACTAATTTTTCTATAGTGGTATTCAACAGTGATAATTCTGTTTGTGATTATAACCAATAACACAACTTTCTTAATTAAAATTAGAAGAAGATTCCAGTATTTTTGGGCGGGTTCAAACTAATTGTAATTGTAAAAGTAATTTCAAACTAATGGCTTTAATAATGTCTTTTCGTGTAGCAGAGACCTGTTTGTCAGCCGAGCTGACTAGACCTCGGCAAGAAGTCTAGTACAAGAAGAAGACTCATTGGCAGAACTTTCAACTGACAGTTAACTAAAATTACAGTTTTCGCAATTACAGCTAGCTGACTTCTGGTTATATGTAGTGACTGACTATCCTGAACTCGGAAAAATAGCTTTGAAGCGTTTAACCATGTTTCTCTCTGCTTATCTATGTGAAACCGCATTCTCCGTGCTCACGTACTTGAAGTCGAAGTTAAGAAATAAACGGGATGTCGAGAGTGACATAATATTAAAATTATCAGACATTAAACCCAATATTGCAGAGCTAATTGTTCAAAAGCAGCTTCATTGTTTACAATAAACTATGTTTGATATCAATAATAATATAATTTTGCAAGTTAAGAGAATTTTGATTTTAATTAAAATATAAGAGTTTCTATCATACTTACTGTTTGAGTTATTTCAGAACTCAGACGGGGTCCGTGAATTTTTAAATTATTTGGGGGGGGGGTCCGCGGACTGAAAATTTTGGGAACCACTGCTATAAAGTATGAAAACCATCCCTGCGTGATCAGGAACAGTTCTACGGGAGGTGTTTAATTAATCCCAGTCTTATTTTGACCGTGAAGCACCTCAAGAACCTGGTTGCAAACCGGACATGCGCGCGCACAAGCCCGGCCGCTAAGACGGTCCTGTCAACTTGTCTGGTCACAATTTTACATTAGAAAAATTCTAATTAGCTTTAAAGAGGAAAGGGAGGAAATATTTTAAGAGATCTACAAGTCTTAACTGTTCAGGTTAGATAAGGAGATCAGTGTTTCAGAAGACAACCTGTATTTTAGCAAGTAATTAAACGTTATTGCATGTTAATAATTGGGCGTTACTGTATATAATACTTTTACGAATATCAGATATGCTTCAGGACATCATTACAGCTATGAGGCATTTGTTTTGAAATCTTTATTTTACGGTTCCAATAAATCAGAGGTGGTAGGACGCAATAAAAGAAAGACGTTTTGTGATTCGTGGATAAATTGTCTACAGAATGTGAATTTTATACAGTTTTCAGATGATTCTGCCTCGAAATTTTGAACTTACTTAATGTAGCGATCTAAACCTCGAAGTTAGCGCCGAAAATATTCACGATTACTCGCATTCCATTCGGAAGAAATTACTAATAAAAATTTTAATTGAATACAATGAGGTAACACAGTTACATAACCTTACGAAGACTTGGAAGTGCATACAGCTGCACCTCCAAAATCATCGATGTCATAGAAATTGGCTCACTTGCAAAGTTTTCAAACCATACATGAGTGTGACATGAATACTTTATCAACATTCTCAGCTCTGTAGGTCAGTAGAAGGTTCTGCAGACTAATTTACAAAGGAAATAAGAAGTTGTAAGACAGCTAGCTGTTTGTTGTAATATAATATTTTTTAAATACTTTTATCAGTTTTAAGTGTTTTAAAATTAAGTTGAAAATGGAAAATCAAGTGAACTTATTTTTCTTACGGTCAAGGACGCTTGGGTGTTTTTATATGTTGTGAGTGTTTCAGCATACAATTAACATCTTGACACACGAGCAAAAAGAAAAGTTTTATTACTGTCTTCAAGGAAATGCGTTTTCTGTATGTGACATGAGACAATGGTCAGTTCATTAGCTTGCGAAGTGAGGTTTCCACAGTAACATTTAATGATGTCAGCCAATTATTACCAGCTCACTGCACTGTGTGCAGCTTTCTATCAGTGACATTACTTATCTAATGTCATATCTGTGCTATTTCCTCAGTCGTAATCTCTTCCGTCCGCTCACTCCCTCCGTATCTCACATACCATCCTTTCTCTCTTGTGTACAAATAAATATTTTATTACCAGACATGATAATTATTTATTACTGTATCTGATTACGGTTTTTCCTTATTTTGACTTCTATTGGTAAATCATTTTCTCAGAAAGCAGTTAAACACTTATTAAGCTTTTACTGATTAAGTAATTGTTTGTTTGTTCTCTCTTTCTATGGGTAACAGCTTCTATGCCTCTGCATAGTTCTGCTTTCATTGTCTTAATCAAGACAACCTGTAAAACCTTAGATTATGAAAAACTAGTATGTGCATAGGACAGAAAATGTCGTAATTAGAATTCTGTTTTTAGTAAACATTTCAAAACTAAAAAAAAATGTATATTTTTAAACTCCTGGAGCATATGTTATTTAAAAACTATTAAACTTGGCACAATAATATGCTTATTTAATTTGTACAACCGGTAGAAAGTGTCAGTGTCATACTTTGCTATGCACTCTCATTTGTACATTATACAAATTATCTGTCTATCGATATGTGTATTAGGCGAATTGTATTCTTTAGACTTTGTGATTTTATTTTGTTCCACTGTTCAAAATGTATGCGTTCTTATAAATGTTATGGCCTCCATCTCAATGAAGAGTCTGAAAAAATACAACATGAATACATCTGAAGCATATAAGATGAATTAGTATAGAGTTTATTAGTAAATCATTGGTTATACCATGTGGTTGTGTATTGGTGATTTAAGGAAATCAATAATAGTCCTTTTTTATACTGTAATAGATTGACTGATTTTATACATATGCAAAGTAACTAACAGTTGATTATTGATGTAAATATTCTGCAGGATTAGTTAAAAATTGGCATAGCAGTAAAAATGAAACATAAAATAACAGTAACTTCAAAACTAACAAATTAGAGAATATTGTGTTACTGGTGGCCACTTTGTTCATAACATAAATTATAGAACATTGAAATGCACTTATTTTTCTAACTTTTCTGCCTTTCATCATCAGATTTTGTGGAGCTTCTGACCGTCTTCTCGATCCATTCCTATCCATACATGGAACCTTGATTTTCTACAAATGTTCCTATTCCAGTCTCAAACTGACCAGTGTCATCTGCGGCCTTCCTCTAGGTCTCTGACCCATGAGTATCGTTTCCAAAAATGGTTCACTTTTCTTCTTTCACCTGCCCTACTTACTGCATGCTCTAGCCACTTCCATTGGCTCATTTCTAATTGCATTTCTCTTTGTTTTTTCCCTGTTATTCCAGAGAAACTGAATCTCTACTGTTGTTATTCTGCATATGTGTTTATTAGCTGTGGTCCAACTTTTTGCTCTATACATTTTAGTTGGCAGGTATACAGATTTGAATGTCGGAAGTTTTACTTTCTCATGCACCTGTCTTTCCCTTATTAGATTGTTATTTGTTGTGTAACATATGGAGTTTACTTGCTTCAGACATTTTGAAAATTCATAAACTATTCATACATTTATATCAAATATTGACCCAAATTTATTCATATCCTTGACCTTGATCTCTTTGTTCTTTATTACAAATAATTCTCAAGGACCCCTCTTTCTTACCACAGTGCGTAACTTTGTTTTTCTTAATTTTTAACTCCATGCCATTCAAACTTTTCCCTTGAGTCTTGTATGAGCACTTTATCGTCAGCATACAAAAATTCCTAGGTCAGATGTGAGTCTGAGCCACAAATATCCCACCGTGGCTGTCTGCATGCACTACTTATTTGTTATGTATCTCAGTCATATAGATTATGAATAGTAAAGGTCTCAAGCCCACCTCCCATGTTTTATGCGTTTCTTTGTTTCATAAAGTTCAAGAGTTCTCCTCATTCAATCTCATTCCCTTACAATTCGTATGTCGAGTGGTTGTTTGAGTCTGTTCAGAACCATTTTTTCTTGCGAGCCATTTAATATTTCCTTTTTAGGGACTGAATCAAACTCATTTTAGGGCCTCCCTATAATTATTCTGAGGCTGAAAATTTGATCTAGGCCTACCCAATCTAATGGCAGCATGTTGCTCTTCAATAAAGTGGTCTACAACAATCTTCAAACTTCACTATAAAACTGTCATATGTATATTTTTTATATGCTTACATTTTAACTTATAGTGCCCGACTACAATCAACAATTGTAGTAGGTTTTCTCAACAAAAATAAGAGAACGGTACAAACTAAGTTGTGAAGTCATATTAAATGATGTTCGAAGTGCCAGTCATGTACATTGATAAACTTTATAACTGTAATAATGATCTTTATAATTATATTCTATGTTCAGAGAATTGGAATTTCTAAGGTTACTTTGGCATTTACTTGATTGATATTGTTACGACGGTCTCACTGCTTGTCATATGGTACAGTGGAAAACAAAATACAGATACCAATGAAGTCACTAATAATCAGCTTTAGTTTTTACAATTAATAATTTGTAATCAACTCGTACAATTATATCAGTTCTTATTTCCACACGCAATAATAATGTCAACTTTAAAGAATTCCGCACTAATTACGACACAAAAACACTTCGCTACAATACTTCTACAAACACTCAATCCGCTCTAAGAGAAATTGCTCACGTAACTGAACTGACAAGCTGGCTGCTATGGCTTTTTGTAGGTAGCGCACGCCTTCTAGAAATTTTCCGTCCTCACTTCACGCTGGCTTCATGCGTATCTCACGTGTTCTTGAATACACTGGGACGTACTTGGAGTGGCCTTGACTGAGGCTACACCTGCCACACTGGGCGGGGTGATGGTTACATAATGTTCAGGCTGTTCGATAGGGTTCTTGTAACAATACTAACCCTATTGCTTTAATGGTCACATGTTGCTTGTTGTAATTAGTTGTTTTTTATTTCGTGTTAATTTCTATTAATTATTGTTGTTTATCCAGTTGTGAATAAATTTTGGCTCTCAATTTTTGATTCAGTAAAGAATGAATTTTGGTTAATAAACTGCGTGTTTAAAACATCTAGTGATGTAATTCATACATTCTGTAATAATCCTCTTACATAACAACAATGAACAGATGTTTGAAGTTCAGTGACATTCTGTAATGTGTGTTTAAATTCTTAGTTCTTTAACGCATGTTTGTTTTATTGTATTTACATTTTAAACGATGATATCATTAACTAAAACTTCCCACCATGTATGACACAAAAAAGCTGGGTGTATAACAGATGTTGAATGAATGGAACGCTTAATGTCAACAGTGGTAATCATCATGTTTGTATATTATGCTACAAGTGGTCAGTGTGTGTGTGTTGTTTGTGTTTATAATTTAACATTTTTGTAAATGTATTCCACATGGACAGGCTAGACTGTATATGTGAAAAGTGTGCTAACCTACAAATTTCTCTTTTAGTAAAAATTCTCTTTAATTTGGCCACGTGTAATTTCTCTTTATTGTCTTGTATGGTGTCCATTATTACAAAGAAAAACTAACCAGATTTAGTCTGTTTCAAAATAATATTTTCAATTTTTTTAGTAAAAGCTAAGTGAGTAATTTTGAATTTTTTGATTCACATACTTCTCCCTATTCTTCAGACCACTGATTATCTCTTGAAATAATACAATGTAGGTACTTAAAAGCTTGATAATAGCCAAAACATTTACACTGCTGAGGCGGCCTATATTCTCTTTGTTTGTAGCATATAAAGGCTAAATTTGAAGCTACCAATGTCAGAGTGACATTTATAATGTTGTCCAGTACTTTGGCCCATTTATTAGTTTCCTATTGTATGCTCATAACCAATAACGATGTGATCCAGGCCCAGCCGGTGGCCTCAGTACATTCTTAACTGGAATCACCACTCTATTGTGCAGTTAACCAAATAATTTATATTCTCAAAGTACATCATTAGGTACTTGTAATGTAATGTTAAAAAATTAACGTATTTGTTTTTGATATTAATTATATATAGGGAGAAATTTGGTTGTACTTAAGTTCAGTGGTACAAACCCATTCTGAAAAATTAAGTGAAATGTTTGCGTGTGCCTAGCAGTTATGCCACTGTGTTGGTATAGTGATGAGTTCAGTTTATTCGGTTATTAAAAATATATTTGGATTTTTTTGTCCATGACGTGTCCGTTACTTAACTAAATATAATTAATTCACTACCGACTCTGAACACAAAGTTTTTTATTGATAAAAACATAAAAGTTTTACCTTATAGCCTGAACCAGTTTTCTCTCTTAAAAAGCTTCTTCAGAGGCTGCCGTTTGGAGCACTGTTCTTGGCGACAGTATCGACTTTTGAAGGATCGATGTTGTGTGTGTGGGGTGTGGTATGTTCGAATAATGCGTGTGATTTGAATTGTGTCTGTTCATTTAGGATGTCGTTTTTATGTGTTTTCGTGTGTTTGTATATTTCCAATTGTTCAAGAGTGTCTAGTTTTCGGCCTTTTGTGTATACGTGTAGAATGTCGATGTTTTTGTATGTGTGGTTTGCTTCAGTAAGGTGGTTTGCAAAGGTGAATTCTGTAGTGAGTGTAGTGCCTTTGTGTGTTCAATGTATCTTTGTCTGAAACTACATCCTGTCTGGCCTATGTAGAATTTGTTGCAATCTGAGCAGTTTTGCAATACACTCTTGAACAATTGGAAATATACAAACACACGAAAACACATAAAACAACATCCTAAATGAACAGACACAGTTCAAATCACACGCATTATTCGAACATATCACACCCCACACACACAACACTGATCCTTCAAAAGTCTATACCGTCGCCAACAACAAGATGGACAGTGCTCCCAACGGCATCCTTTTAAAAGCGAAAACTGGTTCAGGCTATAAGGTAAAACTTTACCCATATAAGGTATGTTTTTACCCATAAAAACTTTGTGTTCCGAGTTGGTAGTGAATTAATTATATTTAAAAATATACCTCTGATTACGAATCTGTATATATACTCGGTTGTTGTGTTTACACACAAAGCAGTGTGGAAGATGATGTAAGAGTTCTTATGCTGTATCCGAAAAACTTCACTGTCCAAAACTAAAAGTCATATTTGTACGTACTACACAAGTACGTTCATTAAAATAATACAAACTTTTGCTGGTCTTCCTTTTTTTCTTAAAAAACACTATAATTTTAAATCAGTTTATTGGCACTCCATTTAGCTTATGTCTTAAATACAGTCGCATGTCATATAAAGCATTAAAAAACATCTGCTAGTATTACTTATTAATACAAGCTGAAAATTATTTAACTTAATGTGCTTGTCAAGTCAGTAATTTTACTCTGGCAACAAACAGCTGGGAATTTGGTGTATTTACATTGGCGTTTGCCACTTTCATGTACTTATGAAAAAAAAACTCGTGAAATTTTTTTATATAACTGAATGAGACACCACTGCTTACTGAATATGCTAAAACTGCTACATTTATTAAAAATACTTCCATAAAATCCTAAAGTTATTTCTATTCCTAATGTTTAACATAAAGCTAATGTGAAACTAACAAAGATATTGAATATTTTTATCATGTGTATTCTTAATTCTACTATAATTGGTAATTTTCAAAATTTATTTGGGTATAAAATGTAAGTCAAAGCAGGTGTTTTACATATGACAAAATTAGGCAAGTTTTTTGCTTAAATATTGGTCATGTGAGCACATATAAGTGAATTTGTGTTATATGTAGAGGAATTGTGTAAGTGCCTGTAGAAATTGGAACTATCACAGCTTAACAGCTAACTTTTTATTTTATCGAAACAAAATAAAAGACAATTTAGAGATGATGTAACAAGCACCTAAACTGTGACAGTTTTTAATATTAAACTTTTTATTATTTATTAAAAACTGAACATTTTGAGTTTTCATTAGATGTAGGTTCAGGCATCAACTGCACAATTCACAACTATAGTTATGTGGCTGATACTGTGATTATCTGCCTTTTAGTGGGGACATTTTTTAAGGTCAGGTACCTGGGCAGACACAGTGGTAGCAATCCATCCCCATAGGGAAAGTAATGGATAGACCCCTGATTCGGGCCTTTGTGGATTTGTCACAGTATAATTTGTATGCTGAAATATTGTGTACTAACTACACACATTTCATGTTGTTACACATGATGGTTTGATACACAGTGTGGCCAGTGAGAAGAGGATATAGAAATTTGGATGGCAAGCTTGCATGTTGGGTTTTTGTGCTGTCAAAAGAACTGGCATAGAATTCTGTTTTCTGATCTGTGTTTAAAATAACTTTGTAAATTTAACGCTCTTTCTTTTATAGATTTCTCAGCACCAAACATTTCGTCCATACTTTGATTCTCAGTGGGATGTTTATTATACCACTCAGTTGAGATGCTTATTATATCCTTACACATAGAGGCATCTGTGTGTTTAAGTGAGCATTGGTTGCATTTGGGTGGATCTTTCAAGTTCATTTACGCTGTTCATACAACTCTGCATAATTATTAATTTTTTTTATTTCACCTATTACAGTTGTGAAACAGTTTTTTGGTTGTATACTCGTACAGAGTACTATACACGAATTTATAACTATGATATAATATTTACATGCAATGCAACACAATAGTACGTTATTTTAGAAAAGATTTGTAGTTAGTGGAGTACACTATAGGCTATATGTTGTCACCGGACAAAAGGCTTGCCGCATGACAAATGGCGCCAATCGTACACTCTAGTTATTTTGGTGGCCCTAAAAAGGACCTGGTGGCGAAAAAGCTGATGTTGGTCGTGCCGCACTGAGATGTTCGGCGGCTGCGCCCGCTGATCGTGGCGTACTGCAGTCCTGCTCTTCTTTCAGCATCGGTTGTAGAGTCGGCTGCCGGCCCAGCGACGTCCATCGCTGGCGCGGAACGGGAGTGCGAAGACGCAAGAACGGCGGCAGTTCTATTCTTCGGCTGTTCCTTCCGGCTGACTCCGCCTCGATGTCGTCCGAGAGAGGAGAGGACATGAAGTGCGTCCGATGGCATGGCGATGAAGTGTTTCTGCCGGCCCAAATTTTATTGACTAACCGGGATCGTTGATTGGCTTGCTCCGAATGCTGATGCCGGATTGGCTCGCTGTGTCCACCGCTGGTACCGGAGAGCAGATGTTCGCATACCGCTGCCGTCACAATGTATAATAAAAATATTAGTATTCAACGTATGTACACTAGACTATGACAGTCCCAACTAATTGGGTCCAGCGGTGATCTGGATTATCAAAAATGTTGTATTCTCGTGGTTAAATAATGGTAAACAAATACTAAACTCGTTTACTAAAAAATTAAGGTTAAAGGTATGAAAGTCAAAGTAATATAACCGAAATTCTGTATTACAATTTAGAATTTAAAAAAAATAATTGAAGTCTTCATATTTTGCACGTTTGTTTAATTTCTGTATTTTATGTTTATTGTCATAATAAAAAGTACTAAATAACAGATGAAATAGATATGAGTACTTCAGCTTCCTGGGCTGTAAGGCCGTGGTCCATGGTTGTTTTGTGCAAACGTATTGGCCGTGCCTTCGACAGCCATCTTCAGTGCAGAAGACTGCAAAACACTGACAGAGGTTTCGTAGTCTGAAGTACTCGTGAAATCATTGAAGCCAGCCATGAAAGCCTCAGACAGATGACATAGATATTTGGAAATTGATAAATTGAGTGTACATAACAGGATTATAAATTTTAAATGTCATCATCCTCAAGGTTTAAACCAAGAATGGTTTGTTCCGGTCTCAAATAGGCAAATATTACAGCTGGTCACCCAAGCGCTTCCTCGGACATCCCACACCTCTCCGTCCCCTTGGCTTATAATTCTATAGTTGTTTGGGGATGCGGCAGTCATCCATTCAGTAAAGATGTAGAGATGTTCCCACCAATTCAGCTGATACTGGGCGATCCTGTCGAGTATAATCATAATATTCAATTCCTGCCGTATGTGTGTTTCAAATTTTAAATGTTTGAATATAAATTATAAAGTTAACAATTTCGGTTTTTCTCAGTTACATTATGCCATGTAAAGACTTTATTTGAAACTCCAAAATTTATATAATCTACTTGGGGTATGTTTAAATTATCAGACTTTGCATTACCACATTTGGTCTATCAAGACCCACTGTATGTGTACGTACTATGCAGTGCATGTTAATTTCTTGTAACACATTTCTAAGCTATAACTTCGATACTTGTATCTCTGTAATTCAAAAAACAGCAAACGCATAACAGTTTAATATATTGTTACGACGGTCTACTCGATCGTCGTAGGTACAGTGGAAACAAAATAATTACAAGACACCAATCAAGTCACTAATCACACCTTTAATTGTTATAGTAAAACAGTTCGTAATTAACAACACAGTGTCTACAACAAATCAAATGAAAATTGTTCATACGCAATAAAATGTCCACTAATATTAAACTCAACTGTATTACAATTATACCGTCCGAATATAAAACGCAACACTTCACTAATAACTACTTGAACGTACACCGTAATAACTCGGACCGCTCTGTAAATATATCGCACTAATACTCTCGAACCGCACAGTCAAAAATCTCGAATTGAACTCAAAACTAAGGCCGCGACGCGATGTATTTATAGTTACGCTCACACACCAGAAGCTTCCAAACGGCGTCTTATCTCTCGCGAACTACGTAATTGCTACGGCCTTGACACAGTCCGAGCGCCCGAGCGAAGGCCGGCACAGTCGAGAAAATTCTCGCAAAATGCGTGTAGTAGCACGTACACACACGCTTACGTCGAGTTCTTTCTGGCACATTCGATAAACGCGTAGATTGTTCTGTGCTGTCGTAGCACTGTCCCCTCCTTAAGCCTGTTCGTCCCGAACTGGCAAAGCGTCTTCGAAGGAATACTCGACCAGGCGATCTAGGTGGCCGTCCTTGCGAAGGATAATTTTCCCGTTCTTCGAATTCAGTTTCGTGTGATCCGAACATCACGTTCCCAGGAATGCGAATCTTTCGCGTAACCACTGGCTTCGCTGGAATCACTCTCGTTGCGTCATGTACTAATGACCTAAATACCACTGGCTGATCCAAGTTTGTTTGGTTCTCGTCAACAACCTCTTGCGTAACCTCATCTTCAGTCACTTTACCCTCGGGCGCTTCTACAGCCCAGGAACAAGCAAGCGTTTTGTCTCGACACCCATAGTTGGCTCTCCAGTCACTTCTTTTGTCGTTATACTTATTTGTACTTCCTCTGCTAGTTCTTCCTCCATTTCCGCTTGCAACAGGGAGGTTTCCTCTTGACCAGACTTGTTGACTTTTTCTTCGACTAATTCCACTCGCTTAATCGAATGGTTGGTAGACCCTGTCATTTTAGCCATGCAAAGCTTTATCTTCTCTTGGCCAACTTTCAGGACATTCTCTCTTAAGTCCACAACGAATCCGTAGGCATTCATAATGTCCGTGCCAAGAATCACTTCATCGACAATGTCTGCAACGAGCATTTGGTGGCTAAACTCAAGAAGACCCAGGCGTACACGTACGTCTACCTTTCCTAGCACCTTGACGGGGCTTCCAGTCACAGTCTGTATTGTACAAGAGCTAATTAGAGGATGGCGGTTACAGACTAAGTCAGGGCGCACAATGGACACTGTTGCGCCCGTGTCAACTGTAAATGATGTTGGTTTACCATCCGCTAATCCACTAACAATCAAGTTTCCACTGATCTTATGTAGCGTGGAAACTGTGTGCTGTTCTGGGCCTTTACTTCTCCAATTGGTGCGATCAGTCTCTTCTCTCGGTATCTTCTTCTCCCAACAGTCTACCTGTAGATGACCACGTTTTCCACAGTTGTAACATTTCGGCCTTCTGTCTTTTTCAAATCGTTGCGACTCTCTTGAACTTTTGAATTGTTTGTCCGACAACACTGTTTTTCTGCACCCATGGTAACGGTAATGTGATACAGGGATCTTCGGACTGCAACGTGATGGCACAAACCCATTAATGTAGCGGGACGCTGACTTGGCAGCTTCAAACTCTAGGGCGTGAACAAGAGCTTCTGAGCTATCTCGGTGTCTTGCCATTCGTAACACTTGCTGAAGTTCACAATCTCCGATGCCATCAATAAATGTCTGCACCGTAAACCTTATTCGGAAGTCTTCTGGTGCTTCAGGATAGGCCAGTCTAATCAATCTGTCGATACTTGCTTCAAATTCTTGAAGACTTTCCCCGGAACGTTGTCGTCTTGTTCTCAACTGAGCGTAGTACACCTCTCGCAAATGTTTATCACCGTAGCGTAATTCTAGAGCTTTTATCAACTCGGCATAGGTGTTCTGGCTGTCAGGTGGCACTTTTTGTAGTAGTTCTGCCGCGGGTCCTTTTAATGCAAGAACAAGTGAAACAGCCTTGTCTTTTTCTGTCCAATTATTTGCGCATGCAGCAGCTTCAAATTGGCGGAGGTACGTTGCCCAGTGAGTGCTTCCGTCAAAGGTTGGAGCTTTGACATGAACTGTCCCTACTGCAGGCAAAGTGACTTTCTCTGTTAACTTATTTTCTGTGTATTTTTCTGTCTTGATCACTGGTACAGTCTGTTCAGAAATTTGTTTTGGTTGAATCTTCATGCACTGTTCAACTTCAATTTTAATTTGTTCTCTTATGTTTGCCATTGAGTTTTCTACTGCAGATATTTTATTTGAAACAGATTCTTCTATAACAGATATTTTTGTAGACATCGATTCTTCAACAGTCAAGACAGATTTTTCTACTTTAGCTATTTTATTTGACATGGATTCTTCTACGTCAGGTATTCTGGTAATCTGATTGTTGAGCTCACCTCGTAATTCACCTACGTCACCACGTAGGAGACCCAATTCTGCGGTAGTGTGTTCTTGCAACTGTTTCTGCATAACTTCAAAGAGAGCTTCCGTTTTATCTGCTTCTTGCTTACGTTTTTCATCCTGTCTTTCATCTGTTTCTAGCATTAGTGCTTTCTGACGTTCCTCAGCTTCTTCTCTTTCTTGTCTTCGTTCTTCTTTTTGTCGTCTTTCTGCTTCTTCCGCCTCCTGTCGTCGTCGTTCTTCTGTCTGCAACAACAGCGCCTGGAAATTTTCCATCATCTGACTGGCATCCATTGTTTTTCGATTAATTACGAATTACACTCGTCTTGTACAAAGTATCCACTGTTTCCACTGTTAACCGTTCTATCCCACTTCTGGCACCACTGTTACGACGGTCTACTCGATCGTCGTAGGTACAGTGGAAACAAAATAATTACAAGACACCAATCAAGTCACTAATCACACCTTTAATTGTTATAGTAAAACAGTTCGTAATTAACAACACAGTGTCTACAACAAATCAAATGAAAATTGTTCATACGCAATAAAATGTCCACTAATATTAAACTCAACTGTATTACAATTATACCGTCCGAATATAAAACGCAACACTTCACTAATAACTACTTGAACGTACACCGTAATAACTCGAACCGCTCTGTAAATATATCGCACTAATACTCTCGAACCGCACAGTCAAAAATCTCGCATTGAACTCAAAACTAAGGCCGCGACGCGATGTATTTATAGTTACGCTCACACACCAGAAGCTTCCAAACGGCGTCTTATCTCTCGCGAACTACGTAATTGCTATGGCCTTGACACAGTCCGAGCGCCCGAGCGAAGGCCGGCACAGTTGAGAAAATTCTCGCAAAATGCGTCTAGTAGCACGTACACCACACGCTTACGTCGAGTTCTGTCTGGCACATTCGATAAACGCGTAGATTGTTCTGTGCTGTCGTAGCAATATTTTGTTTCCTATTATTAGCATTGGACTAAATATAGTGACAAGTGTTTTCAGTTGTATGTCTCACATTTTTTATATACAGAACCCAAGAATTAACATCGTTTTTAATATCGTGTTCCATTACAGTAATTTTAATAATGAGTTGTATGTAGTACATG
Organism: Magicicada septendecula; assembly: GCA_034769895.1. Classification (NCBI taxonomy): domain Eukaryota; kingdom Metazoa; phylum Arthropoda; class Insecta; order Hemiptera; family Cicadidae; genus Magicicada; species Magicicada septendecula. Next base: position 343,686,665 of record CM068374.1, on the reverse strand, counting down.
TTTCTTAGTAGTTGTGAGTTCATTGATCAATACGTCTTGCAGTATGGGTTTAGTCATATGCTAGACCAGTCATAGGCAACCATTGAATTACGGGGGTGCATATATAACTAAGGTCCAGTTCGATGGGCGCACCCATCCCCACTCCATCAATGGAAAATAGAAAGGTGCGGAGTTCAATAGCCAGACGTTACAAACATTAACCGTCGCTTTATATTTAGTGACATTGAACACCAAATCAAAAAAAGCTTTTCAATATTTTCATATAAATTTGTGAAAATTTTTCATATTAGGAGTAGGTCATCAACAATTTGTAATCATGCACACACATGTTAAAACTAATACAACTTTAAACGAAAAAAGTGGTTAAACAGGAAAACATTTTAATAAAAATAAATTAAAGAACTTACCACAATGACACTATTTATTTTCATAAAGTGCACAGATATGTAAAACTTGAAAAAATCACTTTGAGGAGAAAGTGCTTACAGGCTCTGAACGATCAACAAGCTTGACAGTCATATTGGGGGAAGATGTAGTGCGGTTCGATAAATGCTAATACAGTAATGGTTCGGTAATACAGTACTTCGAAGCAGGTACAGTGCGGGTGTGTTCCTTTGTTCAAAAGAAAAGAAAATTTCAAATTGGTTTGCGGGCGCGTCAAACCTTATCGACTTGCGCCCGCGGGAGCACGGTTACCAACTGCTGTGCTAGACAATGTAAACCACATTTTTATAATCTCTCTCATTATTAAATGATGGCAAATTAGCAGTTGCATTGTGTTCTTGCTTAGTGGTACCTCTCTGCTTAGATGAGTCATCCAATTTCAAAACTTATTTTGTCATTGAAAACAATTTTTAACATGATAATGTTTTTAGGCTGGGTGGGGGTCATTCCACAAAAACGTCATCGAAAAATGTAACGCTTCAACACTTTCGATTCCCCGCAGTCTAGAAATTTGATATGTAAACCCATCAAGACAGAAATAATTGCTGCTGACATTGAGGTTAGCAAACATTTTAGTGAGAATAAAATTTGGTTTTACATGCTCTGTTTGTGATCGTCTGTGGTTTGGAAATGATTTACGTAATCCACATTATACGTTTCAAAAGCCAAAAAACATTATAAGTTTTTTTTTTTTTTTTTTACCATCACTGTGACCGCTTGGTTTCTGTCTTCTAACGCGTTTTGGATTAGATTTAATCCATCATCAGAGTAAAAATTCGTCAGTTATGACTTCGTTAAAACATTAAAAAGACACTAAAATACATCTATGTATATGTTGTACAAACACAGCGACGTACGCGGATGTGAGTGCGCACTCGACACCGGTTGACGACGTACTGCACAGTTTATTTACGTTATCATGTTATCTATTGTTGTGTTGGGGCGTGTACTCTATGGTTATGTTATCTATAATCTTGTCATATAGTGTATGTGATTTAAATGCCAACTGTTCGTTTAGTATATTATTAGGATTATTTCTGAAGGCCCGGTAAATTTCAAACTCTTCTACTGCATCCATATATCTTCCCTTTTTGCAAATGTGTAGGGGTTTGCAATTTGCCTCAAAATTTGTGTAATTATGATTTAATGAAACGAGATGTTTAGCGTAATTTGATTTATTTATATTTGAAATGCTCGTGGGTAAGTGTTCTTCATATCTTTCGAAAAAACCCCTGCCAGTCTGACCAATGTAATGCATGTCGCAGTCATCACATATCATCTTGTATACGCCAGTTCTTTTTTCAATTGATGTTCGTGTGGCATTATTTAACATTTTTTGGATACTGTTATTTGTTCTAAATGTGATATGGATGTTATGTTTTTTAAATGTATTTATAATGAGCATTGAGAAGTTATTAGTATAATCAACCGCCCTATATATTACATCCATCGTGACACGGTGAGGGTTGTCAGTTCTGCGTTTGTGTCTAAGCATCAAGTGTTCAACTAATGAGCTGCAGTAACCGTTTGCAATTGCAATGTGTTTAATTATATCTATTTCTTCCTTGTGGTTTGTTGGATCTAAAGGTACACTGTATAGTCTGTGTATCAGACTGTTGAACGCGGCCATTTTTTGTGAGTGCGGGTGGAACGAATCGGCATGTATGACACCATCAGTTGTGGTGGGTTTTCTGTATGTCCTGTATTGAAATTTATTATTGTGTTTCATAAAAGTTAAATCCAAAAAATGTATTGCGTTGTTTGGCTCTTATTTCGAGTGTGAACTGTATGTTTTTGGCGATGTTATTCATATAATGTAACAGCATGTTTGCCTGTCTCGTTGTCCCGTCGAAGATAACAAATGTGTCATCTACATATCTTTTATAAAATGTAATGTTACGTTGATGTTACATTTTTAAAAAAAGTTGATGTTTAAGAAGCTCATATCTTCAAACACCTTCCATCATCAGTACTGCTGTCATTTGGTCTGGTACTTTCATAGGTGCTACGTGAAAATTAGTGGTCTGTGATGAATTTCTTTTATGAAAAGTGCTCTGAAAATCAAAAAGTTCAAGAACCATTGGTTTGGACTGAACCCATAATTTTTTTTTTTTTTATACTACTTCAGCAACAAAATTGGTCTCCAGTGATGGTATTGGGCAGAATTATCTGCTCATGAATGTGTCTGTTTTTGTATATATCAAATTACATTGGTGAATAACACAATATGTTCTCTGTAACTATGATTAAGCATAGATACTCGGTTTTTTCTATACCACCCAACACACATTTAGGAATTTTGTGTATGAGGTAGTTGAAGCATTTTGCAAAAGCTATTGTAATATGTAACGATGTGAAATATAAAAATGAGATGCATAAGACTTCGTCAGAAAGATGGAAAAATAAAATAAAAACCGCTTCATATGTATGTCATAAAAGAGGCAGGCATCTGTTAATGGCATTCCTATGTTGATATTTCACGTTAATCAGTTTTTGCAAAACGCAAGGTTTGTTATTATTGCTTAAAGTTTGTCAAGGTTTTGTGATTGGTGAAATCAAGTAGCGGCTCTTGTGACAAGGTGATTAGGATGAACCAGTGTTGTGTGTGTGATATGAGTAGCATATCGTATTGACAGATGTTTCAGATGTAGGTCATGCAGTGTTGGTTGCACGTTTGACACTTCAGATAAAGAAGTGCGTAAATTTATACCATTAATCTGAAATAAAAAGTTTTGTGCTAATGGAGAGACGTTTTATAAATTTTCATGCAATGTGAGTTAATACAGTGCTTTGCTGTTTGAATTCAAATAACTGTTTATATGCCCTTTTAGTTTACTGGAGTTTGTTTCACATAGTCGGGCATTATTTTACAGTTGAGGAAGTAGAACTCACAGTGATACCATTATTACCACTTGTTTTAATTATGTTTTTATACATATAGAACTTTAATATTTTATTCCTAGACTGTAGACTGTGTCATACGCATGCACTACACATTTCAGACATTATTATGCACAGCCGTCTCCTGTCGCTATTGCTCTGCATAAGATTCACATACACAATAACAACACATTAAAACACATCATGCATAGTATAGAAAGTGGTGTGGTATAACCTTGTTGTTATATAACTTACTCATTAGTCGTTTGGCTACAACAAAAAAATGCCTGTACAAAATTGTGTGTTGAGAACGTTGACAAATTTCCTAGAGTTTCAACTAAATTTGTTTTTTGTTACAATTTTATATGCGTTTCACAAATTGTAAGCTACAATATTTCTTTTGTCTAAATTTTGTAGACATAACATGAAAAACGTTTAAATACATTAATCAAAACTTCTTCATTGTGTATGTTTGAAGTTCCAAAACACTGAAGTTATTTATGTTTCCAAAATTGCATAATAATGTATTCTGCAAAACATGAAACCTGGTCTCATTACATGAATATTATAATATTGGCATTATGACATTGATTTGCTTTTTATTGAAATTCGGTGGCATCAATATCAAATTGAGTGGACTGTTGTATCTCTTAAAGTGTGGAAATATACATAATTTCAGCATATTAGTCTCAGAAAAAGACATGGTGTTTTAAGTTTCTACTGTGTGTGTGTGTGTGTGTGTGTGTGTGTGTGTGTGTGTGTGTGTGTGTGTGTGTGTGTGTGTGTGTGTGTGTGTGTGTGTGTGTGTGTGTGTGTGTGTGTGTGTGTGTGTGTGTGTGTGTGTGTGTGTGTGTGTGTGTGTGTGTTCGTAATTACTCGCATTATTCATGTTCATAATGAATATTAAATAATAAATACTAGTTTTGTGTATTTTATTACAGTGTTTTGCCAGTTTTTTATACTGTCACAATCAGATTTATAAAAGATTATAAATACAAAATGAGTAGACATTAAAAAACAAATGTTTAAGGACAGTTGTTAACACACGTTTTATATAAATAAATAGGTAATTGCAATTTAAATATAAATATATTGTTTAAATATATTTATTATGTTATAAATTAGCATCATATTATATAACATTATTCAATGTAACCATTAGACTGTCTTCAAGTTTGATACAAAATTTGATCCACTTAATATTATTGATCACTATTTTTATGGCGTGACTGAGATCAACTGTTTACAAAACTATGGCACAACCAGATCAAATCTTGTAAGGTTTGATTATAAGTATAAATATATATTATTTTATGAAATTAATAATTTTGAAAAATTATCATTTTTGAGTTAATTTGAATTTGTTTTTCTAATAATTTATTATTTAGTTTGTTTATTTTATATACGTATATATATTTTTAAGTTTTCCAAAAGTGTATGTATTTTTTGCCCATTATATATTTGTTTTAATATTTAGTAACATTTTGTAGATTTATGAATGTATGATTATTTGTGATAATTGTTGTATAATTATTTTTACACATTCTATTTAAAACAATCATCTTCTTCTAATACTGGCATTACAGCCCAGTGTGGGTTTTAACCTCTTCAACAATTTTTCTCCATGGTTTTAACCTCTCACTACATGGTATTCTCCATCTTCGTATCCCTATATTCCTCAGATCGTCCTCAACATTCTCAGTCCATCTCTTCTTTGAGCTTCCTCTTAGTCTCCTACCTACTAGTCTCCATTCTTGAATTTTTCTGGGAATTTAAAATAATCATACATTCACATATTTAAAAAAATGATCCTCTATTAAAAGAATGCCCTGGTTGTATACAAATGTTAAATAATGTTCAGTTGTCATTTTAAAGTACATAAAGTCCAGCTACAAATTGTTCATAAGAGGTGTACGTAAGATAAAAGTACATAACATAGGTACATAACATAAAAAGTACATAACAAGCTACAGAAGCTAGGCTGTATGTACACATTTCAGTAGTATATCCACAGGAGGGGGTAGGTAATTATGAATTATGAAAAGATTGAAGTTTCTCCTTTCATAATAGTTTATACAGCTTTCAGTTTATGTATAGTACTGTCTAGTTCTTTCTTTATGGGTTAGATAAAACAGGATTTCAGTATTTTTATGTCAATTTCTAATTACAAAAATTAGAGTCTTAGGAAATGTGATAAGATATTCAGCTAGTTCAACTCTTCCAGGTACTGAGCTGTAAGCATATTTGTTTTGAACAGAAATTTGGAAATATATTAACACTTTTAAGTTCATGTGTGATTCAGTTTGACTGCATTATACAAATGTAAATTATAACGAGGAATTTCTGAGGTTTATGAAGTACGAGTGTTTCTTGTGTGTGGGATTTGGAGAGACAGGCACATACAGTTCACAGGCTGCTTTGCTATAGTCAGCTTTGCAGTCTGAAAGCATCTATGCAGATCTGGTTCAATATAGCTATAGCTGTATATACTGTATGTAGCTGAATTTCATGATTTAAAAATGCAAGTGTTTAAACACTATTAGCTTAAACACTTTCCAGTTTAAGCCTGAGTATATGTCGGACAGTATACTTTTGCCTAGACGATGCAGCCTGAGTATACCTGGAGCAATGTATTTGTTTGCTTTACTGTCACATTCGGGGTACGGCTTGAGCTTAGTCATCACAAAATGCTTTCGTACATACGATTGTATACAATGCACTCTGTATACATTTTTCTGGTTTTAATTTTCATAAGCATAATCAATTTTTAAACAGTTGATACAATTTGTTTACAGCCTGGTTTCTAACCTGTTTTATTTTGCATTTATTATGATCATATGTTCTGTATTGTTTTTCTAAATACAGTGAGCAAAGTCTTCTTCTTCTCCTCCTCCTCTTCCTCCTCCTCCTTCTTCTTCTTCTTCTTCTTCTTCTTCTTCTTCTTCTTCTTCTTCTTCTTCTTCTTCTTCTTCTTCATCAGCGGCGCAACAACCCATGGCCTCCTTTAACAGCCTCTGCCAGTTGTCCCCGGTCAAGTGCAGCTGCTCTCCAGTTCCGGATCCCAAGGATATGGTGCGCATCATAGTTCACACCGTCTTCCCAACGTAGTTTGGGTCTACCAACTCTCCTGGTCCCGTACATCTGTTCTGTGAGTGCCTTTCTGGGTATTTCATTCTTCCCCATTCTGATCACATGTCCAGCCCACCTGAGTCTACCAAGTTTTATATTTTCACAATATCTGGTTCATTCAGAAGAGTGTTCAGTTCTTGGTTGGTCCTTTTCCTCCATTCATCTCCCACACATATTGGACCAAAAATGTTGTGGAGGATTTTGTGTTTATGAACCAGCAGGCTTGACTCAGACTTTCTAGAATGGTCCAGGTCTCAGAACCATAGGTGAGAACTGGGTGGATCAGTGTTTTATACAGAAGCAGCTTGATGCTCCTGGCGATTGTTCTGCTCTGGAACAGGGGTCTAAGACCAAAGAAGCACCTATTAGGTGAGGTGATTCTTTGCTGTATTTCTTCTGTTGTTTTCCCATCAGAGTTAACTTGGTATCCTAAATAAACAACGTTGTTGACTTTTTTGAAGGAATATATTCCAATTTGGATGGGTTCTTCTTCTCTAGCTGCCTGTCCTGTGACCATGTACTTTGTCGTGCTTTTGCTTATTATGAGACCCAGCCTCCTTGTGGGACCTTCAAGAACAAGAAATGCTTCAGTGACTGCTCGAAGGGGCCTCCCGATTATATCTAGGTCACAGCGTATCCTAGGACCTGCACCAACGTGTTGAATACAGTCCCAGAGGAGGCAAGCAAGAGCATTGCCTTGGAGGCTCCCTTTCCATAGTCAAACTCTCCTGATAAGTCATTCTGGATCCTCACCATGCCCTTGACTGTCAGCATTGTCATCCTACAGAATCTTATTAATTTCTTTGTTATGCCTAGTTCTTCAAGAGCGGTATACAGTTCTTGTTAATCAATCCTATTGTATGCATTTCTGAAATCTATGAAGAGGTGATGGGTTTGTAGCTTATGTTCACTACCTTTTTCCAGAATTTGTCGGAGTGTGAAAACTTGGTGTATTGTCAATTTTCCTCTTCTAAATCCGCACTGATATCGACCAATAACCTGATCAGCATGTGGAAGCAGTTTTTGGTACAATATTTTATATGCCACAGGGAGAAGAGAAATGTCTCTGTAATTGTTACAGTCTAGTTGATCCCCCTTTTTATAAACCGGACATATAACTGTCTTCTGCCAGGCTGTTGGCAGTTTCTCCTCTATCCATATATCAATGACAAGGTCTTGAAGGATTTTAACCACCTCTGGGCCACTGTTTTTGAAAAGCTCCGCAAGATCATCAGAACCAGGAGCTTTGTTGTTTTTAAGGCTTTGTATTGCGGCTATCAAATCATCTTCATCAGGCATCAGGAGGCTCGATGTGTTCAAGTTCCTCTAGCACAGGTGGTACATAGTTGTCCCTCTAGTCATTCTTAGAAAGAAGAGCTAAGTGCTTACGCCACCTTTTGAGGATCTTCCCCCTTTTCTCTAAGTAGGGTGCCATCAGTGTCACAAGCTGTTGCCCTGGGCTTGAAGGGTTTCCTACCTTGGTTTACCTTATTGTAGAATTTTCTGATTTCATTGGCATCCTTAAGATCTTGGATCTCTACCAGCTGTTGATTCTTCCAGTGGCGCTTCGTTTGCTGATGCACCCGCTTCTCCGCTCTCCTCCACTTCTGGTACTCCTCTGCACTTCTCCTTGTGTGCCTTTGTATCATTGTTACAGTGAGCAACGTATTCAACACAATTAACGTAAAGCCTTCATGCATGACAGAATGTTTCCAATTATGCCACAGAGTTGCCAATTGCCTCTAGAACCTGGGCATTCCATTTTTTTTGTTTTATAAGAAATTGATATTTTAATAAAGTAATGTTTGAATTATGGGTCATTCCATGTCAGTTCAACCAGGCCATCTCACCCACCATCCCAGATTTTGATGAAACTTGGCTTATTTGTTCTCCTTACAGATATAAGTAACTAGACCAAATTTTAACCCTCTATCTCTCTCCGTTTTCATTGTACAGTCGATTCCCTCTCGTTCGGACTCCGATGGTTCGGACGCCGGATGGTCCGGACTACTTCTTGGAAATGAGTCATCAGCGCGCGCCGGGTTTCTCACGGCCGAAAACGACAGGATTGAGCGTGTCTGTTTATTTCCGGCCTACATGTAAACAAAGATCCTCAGTTCGGCTTACGATTGTGTTTGCTCCGGATCGTCATACAGTGTACTGTAGCTGTTTTTACTAATTACTACTGATATTGTTGTGTGTTTTAATAATTTTCAATGTGAGTTACATATGTTATTATAAGTGAGTTTATTTTTTAGGTGAAATTGTAGTTTCAGTAACTCTGATTATTTGACAGTAAAATTCTCAAAAATGAGTGAAAAACGGAAGCATAATACGGTTAAAATGCAAGACAGACTTAATATTTTACAACGTTTAGATAAGGGTGAATCAGTGCAAAGTATTTGTACGGAGTTTAATGTAGGGAAAAGCACAGTTTATGATTGGCGGAAAAACAGAAAATCGATCGAGGATTTTTGTATGCAAATTGAAGTCGAATCCGTCCTTTCTACTCGATCTACCTTGAAAAAACCACACCATGAACTTGTTGATGACGCATTATGGTTGTGGTTCATGCAGGAACGTAGAAGAGGGACTCCTATAAATGGGCCGATTTTGAAAGAAAAAGCCGTCATTCTTCATTCAAAACTTGGGGAAAAAGGAAACTTCTCGGCAAGCGATGGGTGGCTAACGAGATGGAAAAAACGGCATGGAGTGCATTTCCTTGGAGTTTGTGGGGAGAAGCTTTCAGCAGACCAACCGGCAGCTAATGATTTTTCTGAAAAATTGAAGCGTATCATTGAGCGTGAAAAACTAACCCCAGAACAAGTGTACAATATCGATGAGACCGGGCTTAACTATAAACTTTTGCCTAATAAAACCTTTGCCACTCCTCAAGAAAAGTCTGCTTCGGGCTTTAAAGTAAATAAAGAAAGGATCACTGTTGCACTATGCTCAAACGCAACTGGGACACACAAGATGCCGCTATTTGTGATTGGAAAGTCGGCCAAACCCAGAGTATTCAAAAACTTAAACATGTCTTCCCTTCCAGTGTATTACAGGTCACAAAAGTCTGCCTGGATGGATTCTTATTTGTTTAAGGAGTGGTTCGTGGCTCAATTTGTTCCGTCTGTAAAAGAACATTTGACATCCTTGAAATTGCCAGTAAAAGCAGTTCTTGTGCTTGATAATGCCCCTACGCATCCAGAGGAAGGTCTCGAATGTGATAGTTACAGTGACATCAAGCTTTTATATATGCCTCCAAATGTAACAAGTATCGCACAGCCCATGGACCAGGGTGTAATCGAATGCTTTAAGAGAAAATACCGGAGGAAGCTTCTTTCAGAAATTTTGGATAAGATGGATGGTAATGACAATGCAGGTCTCATCCAGACGCTCAAGACAATTAACATTAAGGACGTCATTTATATCGCTGCTAAATCGTATGATGAAATCCCATCATCTACGTTTACCAAATCCGGGAGAAAATTGTGGCCAGATGTTGAAACTCTCGTTGAGAAGAGACAAGAAGACAACCCAAATACAATAGGGTTAAATATTCATGCAACTGAACCTGATGACAACCACTCAATTTTAAAGGATTTACAACGGCTGCCTGATTCTGCTAGTATTAATGAGAATGACGTTGTGGAATGGATTTCGCGAGCTGATGATGAACTGGCTAATGAAATCCTGAATGATGACGAAATCGTCGATGTAGTCCTTCGTCAAGAGGAAGAAAAAGAAGAAGACGACGACGAAGGTGATAGTGAAGCGGGAAATGGCGTGGGAATTTTGACTCATGCAGAGGGTAGGGCAGCACTGGAACTGGCAACTACCTACGTCGAACAACAGCCTGGCGCATCAGCTGTGGATGTTATGTTTCTAAGGAGGTGGCGTGATTATGCCTTCAAGAAAACAGTTGAAGTAAAGAAGCAGAAGAAAATAACAGATTTCTTTTAATATTGTAAAGCCAAGTTTTTCATTAGTTTTAGGTTTAAGGTTATTCGTTTGGGACAATTTTATGAACCTAAAATTGTGTTCTGTACACTTGAAAATTGTCTTAAAATGTGATTTATAAATATAGATACGCTATTACAGGTTGTAATTTACATAAGTAAAAAACCGCCGGATGGTCCGGAAATTTTTTAATCCGGACAGGGATCCGGTCCCGAGGTGTCCGGATTAGAGGGAGTCGACTGTATAGGCTTTCAAAAATTTGAAATTTTGGTGTTTTTAACAATCGGACATCGCGAAACGAGACTTTCTAACCTTTTGAAAATAATTTGTAACTTTTTTTATTTATCATCCAATCTTTGTGAAATTTTGTAGTTATATACTCTAAAGTATAAGGATTCTAGAAAAAAATACACAAACCTTTAAGTAAAACTACTAAGGCTGGAAAAAATATTTTATTTGCATCTTTGTAGTTTTTTGTTGTTGTAAAAACGTGGTTTAGCATTAAATTGAATATCACAGAAAGGGAAACGGATAATCATAAAAACATTTTTCAAAATAATCCTCAATATATGGGCTATCGTATGAAAAAATAAAATTGATGGGGTTTTCATTCCTTTGTTGTGTTTTTTCTGTTAAAAGTAAGTTTTTTAAAAAAATGTTATTCAGCGATTTTACTAAGCCATAGAAATTTAAAAGGGTCTCAAGTTTTTTTTTTAATAAAACTAAAATTTTAAGTGATTATAAAACAAACAGACCCTATATTAAAACAAATATCACAGAAAGGGAAAGGGATAATCACAAAAACTTGCCCACCCAAAGAAAAACTAACAGACTTTTTACAAACAAAATTTGAAGATTGTGATGAAGACAACACAATTGAATTTAATCATTGGATTTCAACTGACAGAACACAAATGATTACAATGTTCTGCAAAAATTGGTGAATTTATTTATGACCTTTCATCTAAATTGGAAAAACTTGTCCCACACTCTTACATTGCAAAGTCTCAATCAAAATATTTCAAGACACTTAAAGAATCTTCTGATGCAAACGTTGCCAAAGTATCAGTTGACTTTAGTAAAAATTACTCTTTTACTATCCAGGACGAAGCCCAAGGATACATACCACTGGAGATCTGACTCTTCCACTGTACATCCTATTATAATTAACCTTAAAAGTATTGAAGGTAAAAGATTGGTTTTGTCTCTTTGTGTCATATCTGAGGACATGAAACATGATATTTGTATGGTCTACAAAATTCAAGAAATTGTGACAGAATTCATTAAAGAAAAGTATTCACATGTTACAAAAATCCATTATTTCACCCATTATTGGCTGTGCAGGCCAATATAAAAATAAATTTAATTTTATAAACCCTTGTCTGCACGAACATGATTTTAAGATCAGGGCGCAGTGGTCGTTCCTTGCAACTAGCCATGGGAAAACTGAGTGTGATGGTATAGGAGGCACTGTTAAAAGGCTAGCACGAAAGGAAAGTCTACAAAGACCTCTTGGACATCATATATTATCTCCAGCAGATTTGTTTGAGTTTTGTAAAGTCAACATCATCAAAGTTAATTTTCATTTTATTTCTAAAGATTCTGTAAATCAGATACGTTCTGACCTTGTGGAACGCTTTGAAGATGTACAAACACTTCCAGGAACCAGAAGTGTCCATAACTTTAAGCCATTAGATTGTTTAGGGAACTTGGAAGCAAGGAGGATCAGTAGTGATGAGAAACCCACCTTTACATATAATTTAAGGAATAAATAGACATCACTTGTGAGAGATGAAAATTTGAACCCATCATGGGCTTGTAAATATGAAATCTGTAGTACTTTGGAATCATCACTGAATTAAATAAAGAAGAAGGTTATATGACTGTTCAGTTTTTGCATCCTGCAGGACCATCACCATAATTTCATTGGCCCAAACGAGAGAACATTTGCCTGGTGCCAATTCCTCATGTGCTTGCAATTGTTGAGCCTCCTCACACATCAACTGGAAGAACCTATCGATTCTCAGAGGAGTGTATTGAGTTCAATTAAAAAAAAAAATGTTACTCCATTAAATTTCTTTGACTGTACATACTGTAAATAACAAATATTGTAATGCAGTTTTGGTAAATTTCCAGACTTTGTTATTAAATGTACTGTCACAGGACAAATGGCGCCAATCGTACACACTATCGTTTTTGAGGTCCTTAAAAGGACCGTTTGTCGAGGATGCTAAATCATTTGCGTACGCCGCCCGAGTCGCGCTGTGATGTTCGGCAGCTGCGTCCGCTGTTCCGGGCGTACTGCGGTCCTCTTCTTTTGGCAGCGGTATGTAGAGCCCGCTGCTGTCCCAGTCGATTTCCATCACTGATTCTCCTGTGCTCTCCATTCTTCCTTCTTCCTTTTCTTCCGGCTGGCTTCACGACGTCCAATGGAGTGCGCCAAAAATTTCTAGCGGCGCTCTTTTTATGCCCTGACAGGTCGTGTGCCATGAAACTATCAGAGTGCCGCTGGTCCTTGGTTGGCTCGCCTCGAGCACATTAGATGGTCACGTCTTGGCTGCTGATCCCTATTGGCTCGCCTCGTCTCCTCGTGTCACGTCTCGGCTGGTGCCGAGAGCAGATTTTTGCCTCGCTACGTCACAGTACATAATGTTAAAAAATATTTGATCTTTTGTGTCAGCATTAAAAGAAATTCTTGAACAAGCGTATTTAGGTTAAAATAAAATATTTCCTATGGATGAAAATATTTATTAGTTATTTATTCTTCAGCCTAGGCCTATACCTCAAAATTCAAAAGTCTCAAGAAAATGCAATTAGGGATTTTTTGAATTTTGATTGATTACTTGAGAAGTTGTAGATATTGTTCTAACTTACATTTGTTTTAATATAGATCCTGTTTGTTTTATAATCACTTAAAATTTTAGTATTAATAAAAAAATACATAAGACCCTTTTAAATTTCTATGGCTTAGTAAAATCGCTCAATAAAATTTTTTAAAAACTTACGTTTAACAGAAAAAAACACAACAAAGGAATGAAAACCCCATCAATTTTATTTTTCCATATGATACCCCATGTATTGAGGTTTATTTTGAATTGTGTTCTGTCATTTGAAATCCATTGATTAAATTCAATTGTGTTGTCTTCATCACAATCTTCAAATTTTGTTTGTAAAACGTCTGTTAGTTTTTCTTTGGGTGGGCAAGTTTTTGTGATTATCCCTTTCCCTTTGTATGATATTTTTGTTAATATAGGGCCTGTTTGTTTTATAATCACTTAAAATTTTAGTTTTATTTAAAAAAAAATACTTGAGACCCTTTTAAATTTCTATGGCTTAGTAAAATCGCTGAATAAAAACTTTTAAAAAACTTACCTTTAACAGAAAAAAACACAACAAAGGAATGAAAACCCCATCAATTTTATTTTTTCATATGGTAGCCCATGTATTGAGGATTATTTTGACAAAAAAGTTTTTATGATTATCCCTTTCCCTTTCTGTGATATTCAATTTAATGCTAAACCATGTTTTTACCCCAAAAAAAACTACAAAGATGCAAATAAAATATTTTTTCCAGCCTTAGTAGTTTTACTGAAAGGTGTTGTGTATTTTATTCTAGAATCCTTATACTTTAGAGTTATAACTACAAAATTTCACAAAGATTGGATGATGAATTAAAAAGTTACAAATTATTTTCAAAAGGTTAGCAAGTCTCTTTTCGGGACATCCCGATTGTTAAAGCACCAAAATTTCAAAACTTTGAAAGCCTATACAATGAAAACAGAGAGAGATAGAGGGTTAAAATTTGGTGTGGTTACGTATCTCTGTAAGCAGAACAAATAAGCCAAGTTTCATCAAGATCTGAGATGGTGGGTGAGAAAATGATTTTTTTTTTTTAATTGATATGGAATGACCCTTATGTCATATGTAATACATGTATATATGTAAAAAAAAATGTTAAGAAATACAGTATCAGGAAAGTAAGCAAAATCGGTCAGACTGGAAGGACTATACACTAATACTGGAAAGTGTTATTTAAATTAATTAGCAGAACAAATAAGCCAAGTTTCATCAAAATCTTAGATGGTGGGTGAGAAAATGATTTTTTTGTTTAATTGATATGGAATGACCCTTATGTCATATGTAATACATGTATACATGTAAAAAAAAATATTAAGAAATGCAGTACGGTACTGTATCAGGAAAGTTAAGCAAAATCGGTCAGACTGGAAGGACTATACACTAACTAACTATACACTAATACTGGAAAGTGTTATTTAAATTAATTATACAAGTGGCTAATTTATACATGTATAGTGTACTGCTGCCATATAGACCATGGAGAAGAAGGGTTTCGAGAAGACAATAAGAGAGCTAAATTCATTCCGTTTTGTACGTGAGACAACCTTTTGTTTTAGTTTATGGAAATGATTGTGAACTTGACTCATTTCATTCATATTGCAAAATATTTTACGATGTCAGGAAAGATGTAATATGGAATTTTATAGTCATATGGGAAAGGAGAGTTTCATTTACATTATATTCAAGTAATTTTTTTTTTTCTTTTATTGGAATGTACAAATAATTTTGATGTGTCTTTTGTTTTAGGTAACATACAACTATGAATAAGGCAGGTGTCTGTCAGGATAGAATCCGACTGAAGTTGATTGGTTTAGTGCTACGCACCACATCATCATGACTTCACGGTAAGTTATGTACAATGTATTTTATATGTATCAGTTATAAATTTTGATAGTGTGGTTTACTCTCCAGTACCTTCTAGCCTGATTATAGACATACCATATTTTCTCATGTATAGTGTAGCACAACGAAGTTTTTACCTTGTTCTACAAAATAAGATAATATATGAAAGGAAGGGAAGAAGTCATCTAGAAGGAATAATATCAACTTAAATAAAAATCAATCAAGAGTAAAGTACTTAATTTTGATAAATAATGTATCCTGATACGAAGATCATAATAATCCACTGTACAAACATAGATGGAATATCTATAAATGAAGAAACTAGTTGAACGGGGTGGGGGTAATTTCTATAAATGAAAATTATAGTTGAAGGGGGAGGGGATAATTTTTTATATGTGTACTACATTATCGGCAACAAAGAAGTAGTTTGTTGTTATAATTTCTTCCCGGGCTATTTGGCTGTAGTCCAATATTTTCTGCAAAACCAGACGTTTTGGCAGTGCCATCGACTGCCATCATCAGTGAAAATCGAGTGCGATAACGTGAGGTGGTATACGTTAGTGACCACAGTACTGTGGTTTAAGGCTAAAGCAATAAGTAGAAAGAAGTAGATTCTATGTAAATATTTCATTTCGAAAATGATTTATATACAAATCTTAGAACATGGAAGTCATGTATGGTTCACCATACCGATATTTACTTTAGTGTTTGTTAGGGGCCTGTCAAAAGAATTTAATAAAATTACAACTGATTACCATAAAAATGTTCCTTCAAAAATTGAAAATAAAAACATATTTTACCATTTACAAGAACTGTATAGTAACTAAGAAACTATATAAATCAGGCTTTAATCTGTAAAACGTGTTTAGGGGTAGGTTTGTTAATTATACAGGATAACATCTAGCATACTATCTCTTCAGAGATTGTAAAATTACAATTTATGCCTTAGTGAGTATGTTGTGATAATGTGATTTACAGAAACCAACTCTACAGAAAAAGGAAACACCCTTGAAATGATGCCGTTGATTAGGCTTCTAATTTAATCAGTGTGAAAAGTTATATTAAAGATCATGACACTGTTTAGCATACATATTAAGCATTGTATATTATACATGTTTAATTTTTTCTTAAATTATTGTGAAATATATTTTTTATAATGTGTTACATATAGATTATTTCGTGAATTTGACATAAATTGAACGTTTTCATGTAACTTTTCAGTTGCCCAAAAGAGTACTCACATCCAGTGCCGGCCCCAATGCTTCTGCCGCCCTGTGTAGTATTTATGACTGCCGCCCCCTCCCTATTTTAACTCTGAACACATTCATGCACACTAGACCCACTCTACAGATACGGTGCATGGCTTCAAATGACGACTAGGAATGTTTGCATTTTTGGTTTATCAAATAACTAGAACTTTTTTGCGTTTACAATGCGACGAATGGCTACAATAAAAATTGTAGAGACAATACAAGGAATCGTGATAATAAAAAATATATGCCTATGTGATGACTTAAGGGGAGAATAGCACTTTTTCATTCCTATGTAATTTAAATGGCAGTTTTAGCTACACGTAGGTACCATTATTTTCAAAACTATTAGAGCTAGGTCATTGAAATTTTTACAAAATCACACTAAAACAGTAATGAATAGGATGTACTAGAACTATCTTTGTAAAACAAACATTTCTATTAAAAAGTTTTTTTTCAATTTTTAGTTTCTGGATGAATGAAAAAACAAATTTTATTTTCCATTTTTATTGGCAGTTTAAGATTAATAATGATCATTCTAGTACACTTTATAAACATAATGTTATTACATATCCACAAAAAATTTCAAGTCAATATGTCCACTCAGTCTTGAGAAAAGTGTACCTAATTACAAAAAAAAAAAACACATTTTCGGAAAAACGCAACTGAAAGTAAAACTTACTATTTCCGCACTAAAATCCTCCAGGGCAGTAGTAATCTTCATCTTCAGTGTCTTCTCGTTTTCTCTTACATAATCTCCTTCTGACCCTTTGCTTCTTAGTTTGTTCTTGTGCCTCTTTTTCAGCTTTAAGAACCCTGACAGTCTATATTTTTTAACCCTCGATCATAAATTTACCGGGTTTAATTTTCATCCTTTCTAGGAAATTTGCTTAGGCTATGGAGCCTTCATTGAAGCATATAACTGCATCTGTAACACCCAGTTTTAGTGTTTTTAGCCCTACAAACACAGTTTGTCGTACCCTTTGCCATATGCAGCTATTAAAACTTTCGTTCGGATTTTGTGTCTTTCCATCCAGACACCGCTTCAGTAATTCCTCTTTTGACAACTCCCTATATATAGGCTTTATGGCTTTCATGAGTGCTTCTGGTAAAGAGTTCACATGTGGATTTTTTTATTATCAGTAAGTGAAATTACTTTTTTCCGTTTTATTTTTATTCTTGTTTATTTATGTCCATTGATTATCAGTGCATTGCTAATGAAGGAACTCATTAGTGAAATGATTAAGTACGTCATAATAGTTAGTCCTGATTGGCGATTGTTAGGTGCATTGTTTTAACATATTGTATCTAATATGGTGGGTTTCGTACATGATTTAAATGTAGTACTACTGCTAATTAGCATCTTTTTCAACAAACAGTTTTAATACATACATACATACATACATCCTCAGCGCTACAGCCCAGTCCGGGCCCTGGGCTTCAAAAGAAATCGTCCCCACTGGTCTTACATACTGGTCTACTCCCGGCCAATATCCACCAGTTTGCTGCACCCAGCCTCACTGCCTCCTTACCAACCTGGTCCAGCCATCTTGTGTGCGGTCTTCCCCTCCTTCTCCTTCCCATCGGCAAATAAGTCATGATTTTTTTTTTGGGGGGGGATTCTATCCTCCGCCATTCTCTCCACATGTCCAGCCCAACGCAGTCTGTTAATTTGTATGAATTGCACGATTGGAAGATCTTTAAACCTTTCGTACAACTCTCGATTATGCAGTCGCCTCCAAATCTCGTTTTCTTTCACAGGGCCATAGATTCTCCTCATTACCTTCCTCTCAAACACGGCTAGTTTCTGCTCATCTAGTTTTTTTAGCACCCAACATTCCGAGCCATACGTCAGAACTGGTCTGATCAAGGTCTTGTAGAGCGTGGCTTTTGTCTCTTTACTTATTAATTTTGATTTAAAATGTTTCACTAGTCCGTAGTAACACCTATTAGCAGATAATATTAGTTTTTCAATGTCACTAGAGGAGTCATTTCCAGAGTCCACATATGACCCGAGATATGCAAACCCTTGAACTTTTTCAAATTCGTAATCATTAATGCGCAGGGACAGGGCACGAGTGTTGGTACATACAACCATACATTTAGTTTTGCTTTGGTTTATAATGAAGCCCATAGCCTTAGCGGACAACTCCAGTTCTTGAAAGGCTTCCTTTAAGCCAGATTCAGACCTACTTATGACGTCAATGTCATCGGCATATGCCAGAAGCTGTACCTCCTTGTGAAATGTGTCCGGTAGTTTGAATTCCTGAATCCCTGATGACCTTTTCTAGACCTATGTTGAACAACAGACATGCTAAGGCATCTCCTTGTTTCAGCCCATTCAATGGTTTTAAGGAGTTAGATAGATTTGATTGTATTCTAAATTGGCACTTAGAATTGGACATAGCTATTCCAACCATACACACCAACTTAGATGGTATATTCAACTCCTTCATAGCTCTATATAGCATTTTCCGACTGATTGAATCATATGCCGACTGGAAATCCACAAAGAGATGGTGAGTGGTTACTCCATATTCCTACTTTCTTCCAGGATTTGCCTTATTGTAAATATTTGGTCTGTTGTTGACCTATTCCTTGTGAATCCACATTGATATTCTTTTATGTTTTCTTCAGCGTAGGGAAGCAGCCTAGAAAATATGATGTTGGACAATACCTTATATGCTGTATTAAGTAGAGAGATGCCCCTATAATTTTTACATATGAGCGGATCACCCTTTTTATGTATTAAACACACCACCCCATTGTGCCACTCATCAGGCATTACATCCTCTATCCATATTCGCTCTATGAGATGGGCAATTTCATTCTACGGCTTACCAAGAAGCCAGTTCCAAGCACATGGTCCTGATTCTGACAGCTGTAATACACCGAGTAGTCCCTTCGATCCATGATTCCAGTGCCAGTCCACCTCATCTCCTGCATAGCCAAAACATCTATCTTATATTTGAGAACTTCTCCTGTCAATATCTTAAAGGCTCCAGGTCTGTATAAGGAACGCAAGTTCCATGTCACAGGTTTAACATCTTTGTCCCTTTTCCATGATCCAGTCTCACTCCCATTAATCCGTCCGGCTTTTCCTTTTTCTTTTTGTTTCATAACAAGAGTTTTTTATGGGGTGGGTTGTTAACCCTACGCCCAACCCCCAACTTGGAGGACCAGGGGTTTTATGTTTAGAGTTACCATCCGCAGTAGATTATACTCACTAGACCTATGGGCGCCGCCGTTGACATATTTATGTTCTTCTGCCGCCGACCCCGCCATGCATCCTGCTGCTGGCACACTACAAGCCGTGCCCTGATTACCTCAGGGCCGCCTCGCCCAGACCCCCATATCTCGGCTCGCCAACCCAAGCTGCCGAAGGGATTGGTTACCACAACCTTAGCATGGGTTGCTCGACTTAACAGGGCCCACCGCTTGTAGGGTGCACGTGCACTGTCAGCTTGATTTTTTTTTCCCCATATAAAGATTTCAGAGTTGCAGCACTTTTTTGTTTATTAAACCAGTATCTTTTGTTTTCTGTTAATTGCATTTAAAGAACTGTGAATTTTCTTAACTGTGTATTACGTGCTAAGAACAATTTCATAAAGCATGAAATTCATTTAACTGAAGTTTGAAATAGTCATTACCACTTTTTTTCACTCCATACAGTTAACAATGAATGCACAGATTGTTGTCCTTTAAGTGGTGGAATAAATTATTAGATGCATGAGAAATCGTTCAATTCAGTTTTTATAAACAAAGACGCTCTGCTCGTACATAATGATATTCAGTGTTTACAATTGGCCAACATTCAATACTGAGCAGTTGACTTTACACTAAACTTATGACAAATAACACACACTGAACCACAAATCATAACTCATAATATGTTTTGTCACTGATCTGCAATCAATGCGACTACTAGAAGTGTTGTCGGACCATTGGTCTGAAATATCCCTCCACTTCCCTCACTTTTACTACTAAGAGTTTTACTAATAAACTTACTTTGATAACTACTTTTTTTCTTGCATAATACTTTACTTTTTAAAACTAACAGTATAACAAGGATATATCTCATTCAAAAACTTGATAGTAATGCCTGATATTAACCACAGTTATAGAATTATTAACATTTTTTTAGTATGAAGTATAAAGTTAAGCAAGAAAACCTGAATATTCTTACAAATAACGAAATATTTAAATATAACAAAAACCATTAATTAGTTTGTAATTGCTTTACTTACTCTTCAGGGCTACATATCGAGAAGGGCAGATAGTGGCTGTCATCAGTGTTCACTTCCTTTAAACATAACAAAACATTCGATTCCAGGTTATCACTTCACAAACTGCTTAATATATAAAATATATTTAACTAAGACTGACCACTTCTTACTTTCACACACAGAGAAAATTTTTATTAAAAATATGGATAATGTTTCGCAATTTTATTCTTATATCACACGTTAATAATGTTATTGGTATTAAGTTTTTGATGTACTGGGGGTTGTGTGTGACTTTGAAAGTTACAGTCATTTTCCAATTGGTTGTAGTTATGTTCATGTTATGGCTACTTTTGCCGTTGATGTGTACACAGTCTTGTTCCTGTGCTTTGTTTTAACAGCTGTAACAATGCTAAATATCCTTTCAGCATTGATTGATAGCACAACCCACTACCTGATTTATTAACATAGAACTAGCTTCTCTACACAAAACACTAAATTGAAAGCACTAATTTTATAGTGGGAGTGTCCTGTAATTCCCTTATAACCTGTGAACCCCGTTTTGTGGTTCACATGTGAATTCCCTTGCGGTGTCAAAGTACACAAGTATGTGATGATAGAATTGTACTATATTTACACATATTATAATTTGTTTTATTGTCTTATATGTGTGCCTATATTTCTGTATGATGTATGGTTACATGTTCTCTTTGTACTTTCTAAGCAGGGATATGTTAATATGATAAATTAGTCATTCTCAATAGGCACTCCGCAGCAGTCTCACTAATAAGACAATTTTGAACAAAATTTCACTTTGTCCCTCGTGCTCAATTTTTACCTGAAATTACCACCTCTGCGGGACATTCTCGCATTCCGGCAACACTGGCGACTTCCAAAGCTGGCCATTTCCAAAGCACCACTATTTGTACTCCACCAAGGTTGCAAGAGTGTTCTACGTTGCCTTCTCGATTATGTGGGAACAATCATATAGACGAATGTGTCGAGAAAACAGTAGGCACCTTCTACCATTCCAAACTGCAGTGATATCTGATTTTCTAAATAAACAAGGCCAGATGACTTAAACAAGACTGCTATCTCATAAGCATAAGAATATTTTAAATACAGTTTAATTCAACACTATTCTTGAACTATAAAATGTTTTGAAAATTAAGGAGTCTGGCAGTACCAAAATTAACAACACACAGGCCTCCTTCATCAAAATGTTTAAATAAACATCTCTCCCTCAACATTCCAGTAGCCCAGAAGGACCAAAAAATGTTATGAAAGAAATTTAAAATGCCTGATTTATATGTATAACATTTTCTGACTTTATAGTATGCACAAAAAAATAAAAATAATTTCAAATCAATAATTACTCTGAAGGAAATGACAAATATGGAAGTTTCAAAATGTAGGTTATAGCACATTTTGTAAAATTGGTGTTATGGGTAATATTTGTAAAATTCATTTTGTAACATTTGTATATTGGTAATGCAGCCTTATAATATTCTAATTAGTAACATAATAATATTTGGATATTAGCAATGTAACCCTTATTATAATCATACACAAAAGATAAAATTATCGCTTTTGTTTTTTAAGCTAAGACACAAAATACAAAAGTATAAAAAATGCTATAAGAAATTAAAAAGACAAACGTTTTCCAAACACATTTAAAAAAATCATTGAATAATAAATACAATTATTTTTCATAAGAATATATTTTTGTTTAAATTAGAATACTGATTTTGACAGTTTTGTATTAGGGTCAATCCATATCAAATCAACCAATGATGGTTGCTATCAAAATTTATTATTTTTTAATTTTTTTACACAAAGTTGTACTATATTCAGAGAGTAGAAAACAAGCATTCATTCATTTTTTAGACGTTCAGTTTTTTTTGAGCGGCCATTTTGTATAGGTGCGTTAGCCTATTTTGCACTTTACAAAGGTTTGCGGTAAACTCTGTAGCTCCTTTATTTTTGAAGATATTGATTTCAAACAAAAACCATTTTAAAGAGAATTAAATGTACAACATTTTATGTCGAGTGCACATGTAAGCCTACTGCACTACAAATACCTTAAAACAATTGTTGAATTTTAAAGTTTTAAAAACGCAAATTGTCATTTTTGAAATTAAAAATTTTAAGGAAAAAACTAAGATTCACCTTTAATTTTTTTTCTAGATACGAGTATAGGCTTCATAGTATACTACTTCCTAAAAATGTTTGATACCTGAGAGTCTCATCCTTTTTTTTATGGGTCTTCAAACATTGCGATTTTTCTGAAATCGGGTATATTCAACCTGAAATATCTCAAAAGGGACACACTTGAAAAATCTCAAATTTTCACAAAACAATCTTTATTTGTGTAGTAACAAGTGGTTAAAATATGATCACTGAGACTTTACTAGATTTTGAGTTAAGTTTTTTTTTATGTGGTGAAATTCGGTTTATTAGCAACTAAACTACAACTAAACTTATGGTTCATTCTACAACTAAACTATATGTTAGGTATTAAAACAACAATAAAAGGACTTTCAGTTCAATTGTGCCTGTTGTTTTATTATAATAATGTTTTACTGGGACAAACTAATTCTTAAGCATGTTTTGAACGAAATAATTTTTAAAGAATAAACGCTGTTTTGGCTTATTTAGTTTTTGAGCTTATGCAATTTATAAACTACAGTAGTCTTATTGTTTTATTATAAGAAAAATGATGATAAGATTTACTGCAAGAGTTTATGTGTGATCAGTGACAACTTGGACCACAATACTGCTTCCGTACACACTTTTCAAAAATACTTAGTTGAAGAAGCTAAGAAAGTAGCACCAGCAGTAAAAAAAATTGTGTATTTTAGTGATGGTGCCAGCAGCCAATACAAGAATAAAAAAAAACTTTACCAACATTTGTCACAATAAAACTGACTTTGGTCTTGATGTTGAGTGGAATTTTTTTGTTTCCTCACATGGGGAAAACGCGTGTGACAGAATCGGTGGCACCACAAAAAGAGCGGTGACCAAGGCAAGCCTGCAGCGACCATATAGCAATCAAATTTTAACAGCTGAGGAAATGTACAGGTTTTGCCTTGAGAATGTATCAGGCATCCATTTTATTTATGTACAATCAGAAGAAGTACAATCAAACAGCATGAAATTACAGAGGAGATTTGATTATTGTAAGCAAATTCCACAGACAAGGTCATTTCATAGATTTGTACCTCTAACTCAAACAAAAATCAGATGTTATGTATACTCACATCTGAAGAGTTTACTGATTGCAGCACTACAGAAATTCCAGAAGAAAGTGTATTTTCATTGAATATACAAGATACAGTAGCTTGCATTTATGACAAGAACTGGTGGATCAGGATAATTGAAGAAACAAGTGAGGAAAACAACGATCTTTTTATTCACTTTTTTCATCCACATGGCCCCAGAACTTCTTTCCAAATCTCTAAAGATGACGAAGTTTGGGTGCCAATTAGTAAGGTCCTAAGGAAACTAACACCAATAGAGTTCACAAATGCTACAGGTCAAAGCTTCAATATCAGCGAAAAACTATGTACAGAAATCAGTCAACTTTTTTCATCAGTGACATTTTAAGAAGGTAAAAGAGAAGGATTAATAGTGTTTGTGTTTTTGCTTAAAGTGTGAACTGTATAAATAAAAAAATATACTAGGATAATGTTATTAATGTATTATTTAGATTTACAACACAGTTTTTATAATATTTGCACATCGCACCACTTCTTGTGATTTCAGTACTTAAAAAAAGTTATAACTCAAAAACTAGTAGAGTCTCAGTTATCAAATTTTAACCACTTGTTACTACACAAGTAAAGATTGTTTTGTGAAAATTTGAGATTTTTCAATTGTGTCCCTTTTGAGATATTTCAGGTTGAATATACCCGATTTCAGAAAAATCGCAATGTTTGAAGACCCATTAAAAAAAAGGGATGAGACTCTCAGGTATCAAATATTTTTAGGAAGTAGTATACTATGAAGCCTATACTCGTATCTAGAAAAAAAATTAAAGGTGAGTCTTAGTTTTTTCTTTAAAATTTTTAATTTCAAAAATGACAATTTGCGTTTTTAAAACTTTAAAATTCAACAATTGTTTTAAGGTATTTGTAGTACAGTAGGCTTACATGTGCACTCGACATAAAATGTTGTACATTTAATTCTCTTTAAAATGGTTTTTGTTTGAAATCAATATCTTCAAAAATAAAGGAGCTACAGAGTTTACCGCAAACCTTTGTAAAGTGCAAAATAGGCTAACGCACCTATACAAAATGGCCGCTCAAAAAAAAACTGAACGTCTAAAAAATGAATGAATGCTTGTTTTCTACTCTCTGAATATACTACAACTTTGTGTAAAAAAATTAAAAAATAATAAATTTTGTCAGCAACCTTTTAATCTGAAATTGGGTGATTTCAAATGGATTGACCCATTACCATAATCTTAAAATAAAGTAAAAATAATTTTGAACATTTAGAAAAATACGTGAAACTCAAAATATAAGAATATTAACACTGTGGAAACAAGAAAAAAATGTGTTTGTAAGTTAATATTGTTTTATTTTCAGTTATTTTCTTTTACACTAGAGAGTTCCTTTTCTGTGGCAAGCTAGAAAATTTGTCATAATGCTGTTATCATCATCAGTCAGCTCCTGTGTGAACATCCAATTCCTGTCTTCTACATTCCTGTTCGTTCTGTCTTTCAATGCAAAGTTTATCTCCTTCCCCATGGATTCTTCAATAAATATGTCAAACAAGCCAACGTTTTTCCCCCACTTAATATTTCTTATCTAATGTCAATAACATCTTGTCTCATCCATGCTCTTAAACCTTTGTTATGTTTTTAGTTTCAGGTGCATTCTGGTATACTTCTTTTAATTATGACATGGAATTGTTGTTTTCCATTTCATTGGCAGAACTGCTGTTGTCAATTTTTTGTCAGACAAACTACAGTTTGTGTAACCAGCCTATACTAGCTTTAAAATTCTCACCATCTTATAATTCAAAATTCAGTTGAAGAGCTTTCTGAATTAGTATTTGGACTGCTTAATGGGTAGCCTTGACTTTATGCTGTGAAAACCAGATGAACATTGAATGGGTGTGGTAATTCTTTCCCTTTTTTTCTTTGTTTGCTGGCCTTCATTAGCAGCTTCAATTTTGACCTTGTAGTCTTCAATTTTATTGAAATTTATCCCAAAACACTTAGCAGTGTATAAGAAATTCCAGTTGCAATGATATTTACTGATATTGGGATGTTTTGAACTCAACCAACACCTACGTGCCCACTATAATGCAGAATGCCCTATTTTTTCATCAGAATTAAACTTTTACAATAGCCATTTTGTTTAAGTACAGTATTTTCCAGTTTTATGTCAGCTTTTATTCAATAATAAATATATAACAAAAAAATAAGTTAGAAAAGTTATTCACCTTACAGTTAGTCTAAGCTAAGCTGTACTCAGTGCCGGATTTACCACTAGGCTGCGGGCTCAGAGGGGGTCACAAGCGACAGATATATATTTTTTTAACAGAAATATTTTTATAAAAGTAGGAGGCACTATGATTTATTTAATTATGATTTTTTTGAAATTAAATGATCAATTTTTGTTAATAATACAAATGGAAGACAGTTCTTATTTAAATATTGCGCGCTTATTTTTAAGACGTTGGCATCCTTGAAAACTAATCTGTGCATGCGAATTTTGAACGTCCGCTTTCCCTGGCATTAATTCCATTAAGCTACATAGTCACTGAATATTAGTTTACCATTAGCTTGTTGTATCTTTAGTCAAAGAATAAAAAAAATCTAGACTTATTTTTTAATTTTATAAAAATTATAAGAAAAATTTACAGGCATTGCACAAGTGCAATGCACAGAGAAAGGCATTGAAAATGCTTCAATAAATCTTAAATGTATATATATTTATTTTTCTTCATTTACCAATGTACAGATTATAAGTTAAATGTAGTCGCATTTATTAGCGCGCACGCATTCACCAATCATCCGTGTTGATTTTGCGCTTTTTCTCAGGCTGTTCATCACATTCCTCTTCCGAAGAAGTCTGATCCTCTTGGATTGTAAATCGTGACAATACTTTACGAGGTCCTGCTTTATTAATCTTGTCCATTAAGGAGATAATATTTTATAAGTTTTATATGTGTACTACGTTATTGACAACAAAGAAGTAGTTTCTGTGGAAACTCACCGGTTCCCATTTTTGATCACGCACCAGCGATCGGCCGCAAATGTGCGACACGTCCTTATAAACATTTTCAATGTTAAAAAAATAATGTGTTATAGCTTACCTAGACAATAAAAAAGAAAAGATATTCTATAAATTAAATTTCTGATAAGCTTAGTTAAGTTACTCTAATTAATTTGCTCAGTTATTTTGCATGGTTCTTAATATTTTGAAAAAGTTTGCTAAATGAGAGCACACTTTGTTATAGTAGCCTACTGGTTTTAAATTTGATAGTATTAATCTGACATCAGATTACTTCTGCAGTACATATTATAACAATACAAATTACCAATTTAAATGTATTTTAAATTGTGTAGCCCCACGCTTTTGGGAGACAAAATTATACAACAACACGAATTGATTATTTAATGTAATTTAATTTGTGCTGTGCTAACATGTATCTAATATTACTGTTAGAATGTACCAATTACTGGGGTTTGGGTGTAATACAGCGTCATTACTTATTATTATTCTTATAATAAAACCATAAGAGTAGTAATAAGAGTAGTCATTGTACGTGTTTTCATTAATTTATTAAAAAAAATCAAGTGTTTTTAAAATCGTATTTACTTCTCCATAAAATATTCATTATTGTTTGTTTAAACGTTTCTTTGTTGCAATACATTCATTATAAAATAAATCATATATCCTATATTAACAAAAATATATCCTAAACATTTATTTGTTAATCTAAAATTTCTCGACCGCTCAGTCTGACTGTGTGCTTTATTGCAGTTTTGTTTTCTTTGCTTTATATATATTTTTTATTACATTACCTTATGCATTGCATACATCTTAATGTTTTATAAAAATTTAAATTGACTAAGAGAATTGTTATTCTCTTTCTATAACTTTTTACTACTTTACTTTCTGCATTGCATGTAATATTATTCATTGATTACTTTATAAGCTTTAAATAAAAATTTACATTTACTAAATTACTTGTTAATCATCCAAGCAAATTCTTATTGATTTTAAATTATATTCTCATATCTCTATCTACATTTAACATAATTTTTATTTATTTTTTTAAATTTTAAAATGTCTTTTCAATGTCTTTATTCTCTTATTTACAAATTATAAATTGGTTATTTGTCACCTCGATTCTGTAGATCGTACCCATATCCTCCGTGGATCTGTAGGTCCCCTTCAAATGGAGTTCTCCGGTTCCACTTGTCGTCCTCCAGTCACTCATCCCTCATGGTCCCATCTGGTTGCTGTAGTGTAGAGTGATATGTTGCTCTGCATCAGCTGCTGTTGTCCTAGCAGACGCCTCTATTGCTCTGCATAGCGTTCCTCTGCCTGATGTGACTCGTCGGTTGTCTAGAGTGCTGAACGTTTGTGGTTGTAGACTTGTAGAGTATGTTTGATAATTGTATTTAAAAAAATCAAACTGAGAGTTACTGTTTGATACTTGGATGAACGTATTGTCGGTCCGACTTCACAGTTTATTTAAAAACATCGTGTCGATACTGAACATAGCGTCCCGCCACTTCTGAAGACTGATTGAGAGTATTATAAATTTGCGTCGCCAACGGACATAGCGTACCGCCGCAACTGAAGACTGCTTGAGAGTAAAATTGGCTCTCCTGGTCCCATATTTATATTCAATCAAGAAACCACACCTGTCGAAACAGAATTCTGCATGTCAGAAACTGTCCGTGGCGTCAGTTCCCCCACTATCATCCAATTTCATATTTTCACACATTTCTGCCAATTGCAACTTCTAATACGGATTTCAAGGTGTTCTAACATTGTCTGATTTAATTACACATATTCTGTGTAATTACTATTGGACTTGCATAAATAGTGTAATTACTACGCTCTTAAAATCACACATAATTCGCACTGAACGTCCTAATCACTGTTTTCGCACTGCACATGTGTATTATTTTTTTGCATATTTAGAAGTCTTTGCAATTTTTCTAACACTTACGGTTTGCTTATAATTAAATAAAACTATATTTTAGCATCTACTTGGGGTGAGATTGCAAACTTTCAGGCTTGAACAGGCTTCATGCACACATTCTATTTACTAGTGTACACACTCTCAGCGGCAATCTCGTGATCGTGCCTGTTGATTCCTGTGTATAAACTCAGCTTTCAATTTCACGCCTGCTTATCTATTACATATTAATAAAATTAATCTAAATATTTATTTTGTTTAATAAATACACAGTACAGCCTATGTTTGTATTGTCGCAATATATTGCTTCAACAGATTACACAGTTTTGTTAGCCTAAGTCATAAATCTTAACAGTATTGACAATACACAGACTGTTGGTCATATCAGTGATCTAAAGAAAAACTTTATAAACAATACAGTATTAATATGTAACCAACATTAGTTGCTGCCACTGTTTTATTCCATGACTAGCTGTTACCCGCGACTTCGCGCCGTGAATATTTGACTTTTAATAAGTATTTTAATATAATTTTTATTGTCTATGTATATATGGCGTTCTGTCATCTTGTGTAAAAATGTTGTACTCATTAGTCAAATTCTCTCCAAAGCTGTTTTCAACATTTGTACTATTTTAACTTGTACTAAATTATTATGTTGGTGCAACAGCCTTTGGAGATTTAAAAGTACCCGTTTATAAAGCCTTATGGAGATAATTATTAAGTACATGTTAAATCAAAAATGTTAAATTCTTTGTTTTAAGTGTTGCTGTGTTAGAAGCATTGTATAACACATTAAACGTTATGTTTTCCTCAACCATGGCTTTTATTTATTTCAGCAGTAAACTAAAAACCAAAAACCATTATCACCTAACCTCACAATGAAAACAACACGTATTTTTGCTTTGCATTAAGTAATAGGACAATTTACAATTAGTACACTTCTTCTTTTCTACATCATAATATATCGATACAATCGCATATTATATAAAACATTGAAAATGTACTGCAGGAATGGATAAATGTACAGTTCCGATGCCACTAAATAGCTTTTGTTTATTTACTTGTTACTATGGTAATTAATTCTGGTCTCCATGGTTGTTGACATCTTTAGTAGTAGTATTTAATATATTTGATTACATATTCATTGCATCATCAGAAATAAGTATAAACATAAATTTTATAATCGTTTAAGACAATTACAAAAATATATAGACGTATCTGTATACAAAATTACAAAACATATCGATACAATCACATATTAAAAACATTAAAACTGCAGGAACAGATAAAGGTATAGTTCCGATGCTGCTAAATATCATTTGTTTATTTACTTGTTATTATGGTAATTAATTCTGGTCTCTGGTGTTGTTGACATATTTATACGCATCAACGAAAAGACATAATTAAAAGAGCCTAAATCGTGTAAACAGGGCAAAATATCAAATTCCAAGTTAGACAGTATTCTCGCCTTGTGTCAAAGGTTACCTTTGCAAAATT